>CM042205.1:17392500-17757500 GCA_023541355.1 Oryza rufipogon | reverse complement strand
TTTGTCATATTACATTTGCAGCTATGTTTTGCACACTTTTTTGTCTCCAAAATTTAGTTGTAAGTTGATGAGAGAGAAAATTTGTGTGGGGAAGAAAGAATATATAGAAATTTAGTTGATTTGCTAAAGAAAGTTTTATAAAATAGTTGAGAAGGAAAACTATAGTGAAAGTTAATCTTGAATACTAGAAAACAAACTAAAATGAAAATTAAAAGAAGTAAAACACATTAAAATTAGTTTAAAACTTTAGAAATAGTAAATAAGAATTATTTGGTGTAATATTTTATGATTTTTATATGAATAAAGATATGTCATTATTGTATGACTGTTGAAACAGTTTGTAATTATCTTATAATTATTGTATGACTGTCATTATTGTAAGAATAATTATTTGTGTACGATTTTTTTTACTCATGTAGATGGATCGGCAATGGATGTGCGCTGACTGGCGGTCCAAAGAGTTTATTGACGGCGTGCACTGTTTTTTGAGAGTGGCCGAAGCTAACAGGCAAAGGGGTTTTATTTGTTGTCCATGCAATAAGTGTAAGAATCAGAAGGAGTATTCTGCATACAGGACTATTCATTTCCACTTGTTTGAGTCAGGGTTCATGCCAAGCTATAATTGTTGGATATCCCATGGAGAGCAAGGTGTTGAAATGGAAGAAGATGAAGTGGAAGACGACAATATTCCGGACTTTGCTCAGTATGTTGGATTTGAAGGAAATCAAACGGGCGAGGAGGAAAGGGATGCTGATGGTAACGACGTTGCGGATGATCTTGGTCAGATATTGCAGGACGCAAAGGAGGACTGTGAAAGTGAAAAGGGGGCCCATAAATTGGACAAGATGTTAGAGGACCACAGAACTTCGTTGTACCCAGGTTGCGAGCAGGGGCACAAAAAGTTAGATACCACTATGGAGTTCTTGCAATGGGAGGCAAAAAATGGGGTTAGTGACAAGGCATTTGGCGATTTATTGAAACTCGTCAAGAACATTCTTCCGGAGGGAAACAAATTGCCCGAGACAACGTACGAGGCTAAGAAGATAGTCTGCCCGCTAGGACTGGAAGTTCAGAAGATTCACGCATGTCCGAATGATTGTATCCTATATCGCGGTGAGGAGTATGAGAACCTAGAAGCATGCCCTGTTTGCAAAGCACTACGATACAAGATTAGACGAGACGATCCAGGAGAAGTTGACGGGCAGCTAACAAAGAAGAGAATTCCTACTAAGGTGATGTGGTATTTCCCTATAATACCACGGCTAAGGCATTTGTTCAGGAACAAGGGGAATGCTAGAATGATGCGATGGCACGCTGAAGAGCGTCAACAGGACGGGATGCTGAGACACCCCGCCGATGGTTCGCAGTGGCGAAACATCGACAGAAAATTTAAAGAATTTGGAAAGGACGCACGAAACATACGGTTTGGTTTGAGTACGGATGGCATGAATCCTTTTGGAGAGATGAGCAGCGGCCATAGCACTTGGCCCGTTACGATGTGTATCTACAACCTCCCCCCTGGCTATGCATGAAGAGGAAGTACATAATGATGCAGATTATTATTCAAGGCCCCAAGCAACCTGGTAACGACATCGATGTGTACTTAAGACCACTGGTCGAAGATCTTAAACTGTTGTGGAAGAAGGAAGGTGTCTCCGTGTGGGACGAGGACAAGCAGGAGGAGTTTAACCTACGAGCGCTGCTGTTCATAACCATCAACGATTGGCCTGCACTTAGCAACCTATCCGGACAGTCCAACAAAGGGTACAAGGCTTGCACTCACTGTATGGATGAAACAGAAAGTACGTATCTTAAGCACTGTAGGAAGGTTGTATACATGGGTCATCGTCGATTCCTTGTAGCAAACCACCCGGTACGGAAGAAAGGCAAGCACTTCGAACATAAGGCTGACCACCGTACGAAGCCTAAACATCACAGCGGGAAAACAGTGTTTGCTATGGTTAAAGATCTTAAAGTAGTGTTCGGAAAGGGGCCTGGAAGCCAGCCTATAGAGAGTGAAGATGGTCACGCGGCAATGTGGAAAAAGAACTCTATATTTTGGGAGTTACCCTATTGGGAATTCTTGGACGTACGCCACGCAATCGACGTGATGCACCTCACTAAGAACCTTTGCGTAAACTTTCTTGGCTTCCTAGGTGTATACGGAAAGTCGAAAGATACACTGGAAGCACGTAATGATCTGAAGCATATGGAACAACGCGGCGACCTTCACCCGGAACCAAAGGAGAAAGGAAGCCATTACTTAAGTCCAGCCAGCTACACTCTTAGCAAGGCAGAGAAGGAAAGTATGTTTGAATGCTTAGAGAGTATAAAGGTACCGTCTGGATACTCCACGAATATCAAGCGAATAATAAGCACGAAGGAGAAGAAGTTCACAAACCTAAAGTCTCATGACTGTCACGTGTTGATGACACAACTGCTACCAGTTGTAATAAGGGGTATCCTTCCAGACAATGTCCGGGCAACAATAACAAAGCTATGTGCATTCATGAACGCAATTTCGTAGAAGGTCATTGATCCGGATAGATTAGAAGCCCTTCAGAATGATGTGGTGCAATGTTTCGTCAGTTTTGAGTTGATATTTCCACCTTCATTTTTCAATATAATGACGCATCTGCTTTGTCACCTTGTGAAAGAGATTAGTATTCTCGGGCCTGTGTACCTACACAACATGTTTCCTTTCGAGAGGTACATGGGCGTTCTGAAGAAGTATGTTCGTAACCGTGCTCGTCCAGAGGCAAGCATCGCCAAGGGTTATGGAACAGAGGAGGTCATCGAATTTTGCGTAGAATTTATCGAAGATCTTCGCCCAATCGGGGTACCTGAATCACGCCATGAAGGGAGACTACGGGGAAAGGGAACTCTCGGAAGGAAAGCAATAATGACGGTAGACAACAATTTATTCCGTAAAGCCCATTTCATGGTTCTGCAACAATCTTTATTGGTAGCTCCTTACATCGAGGAGCACTTGGCTCTAGTTCGCGCCAGGAACATCGGTAAGTCCGATGCATGGATTACACGACATCACATTGATACTTTCCCCGCGTGGCTACGACAACATCTTATGGGTAACAAGTCGATCAACCAACAACTTGCCTTCCTGGCGAGGGGACCGTCTGGGTCGATCGCAACATTCCAGGGATATGAGATCAATGGGTACACATTCTACACGAGAGCCTAAGACATGAAGAGCACGAACCAAAACAGCGCTGTTCGTGTCGATGCCATGGGACACGATGGAACAACTGGCACGTATTACGGTGCCATCGAGGACATATGGGAACTTGACTATGGTCCTCTCAAGGTCCCTCTGTTCCAGTGCCAATGGGTTAGGTTGACTGGTGGAGGCGTAATGATTGATGACAGTGGGATGACAACGGTTGACCTTAACAAGGTTGGATACTCGGACGAATCTTTTGTCATTGCCAATGATGTAACGCAAGTCTTTTTCGTGAAGGACATGTCTAGCAAAGGAAAGAAGGGCAGAGGGCCTGACAAGCCTAAGCGTTACGTGGTTCTCCCAGGCAAAAGAAAAATCGTCGGAGTTGAGGACAAGACTGACGAGGATTACGATCAGTTGGATGGGCAACCCCCTTTCACGGTGACGATTGACCCTAGCATCCTCCTATCAAATGAAGACACTCCTTACTCATGTAACAATCACAAGGAGGGAACAATAGTGAGGAGAAAGTACGTGCGGTCAACCGTCACCGCCGATGTATTGCTGTAATTATTGTGTACACGATGTAAACTATTTTGGATGTATTGATTATCCGTATAAATCAATTGATGTATGGCATATGTTAATTATGCACGATTATTAGAGGTTTTAACAAGTTTAAATTATGTATATGCTAGTTATATGCGATACTTACAATTTTTAAAAGTTTTAAATCACGCAGGTGGCAATTTCATATGTTAATTAGAGTTTTTAACATTTAATTTACTATCATTCATATGCTAATTATATATGACTATTCGAATTTTTAAAATTTTTAAATCATGCATGTGGCATTTACATATGTTAATTAGAGTTTTTAACAATTAATTTTATATAATTCCTATGCTAAGTATATATGATGATTACAATTTTTATTAATTTTAAATCATGCCGTATGTATATACATATGTTAATTAGAGTTTTTACCAATTTAATAATATCATTCATATGCTAAGTATATATGATTATTAGAATTTTTATTAATTTTAAATCATATATTTGCTTATTACGTTTTATCCACTTAATTTATTACAGACAACAATAATTTTTTGAAGTAATTGTCATTAATCTTTGTACTTTAAATAATTGTAATGCATTATCTTCTATTTTAGAAACACATATGTAATGGAAAATAATATTCAGTGCGCTTATCAGTAGTCCCGGTTCTTAACCCTAACCGGGTTTAAAAAGAATTTGAAAATAGCGGGAAAAGATCTTTAGTCCCGGTTGATGAGAACAACCGGGAGTAAAGATATCTTTACTCCCGGTTGTTGAGAACAACCGGGACTAAAGATCTTTTCTTTACTCCCGGTTGTTGAGAAGATATCTTTACTCCTGGTTGTTCTGATCAACCGGGACTAAAGATCTAGAGGTATATATATTCCCGATGCGCGCCCTCGTCTTCTCCACCAACACTTAGAAGTTTTTGCCCGATCGATCTCTCTCGGCTTCTCCTTCGCCGCCACTGCCTAGGGCATTCCCGCGCCGATGCCGCTGCCGTATCTCGCCGTCGTCTCGCGCTCGTCGTCGTCGCCGCCGCCTCCGCCTCCTCCTCCGCCGCCGCATCTCTGGGGTGAGAGCCGCCGCAGCCTCCCTCGATCTCTCTCTCCGATATCGATCTCTCTCTCTCTCTCCCTCTCGGTTGCCACCGGCTGCTGAGTTTCAGACGCCGACACCGACCTCGTCACGACACGACGCGGCCGCCGCACCACGCCGATGCCGCCGCCGCGCCACCGCCGATGCCGCGCGCGGTGCCACGCCGCCGCCGCGCCGCCCCGCTGCCGCCACACCGAGAACGTGAACAAGCGAACGAACGTGAACGAGAACAAGGTGAATGAACGTGAACGAGAACGAGCGAACGAACGTGAACGAGCCAACGAACGATAACGTGAACGAGCGAACGAACGTGAACGTGAAATGCAATTATAGGCAGGTGAATGAACATGAACGAACAAACGTAGGTGAATGAAACGTGACCTTAACGAGAACGCGAACGTGAACGATATCGTGAATGAAACGTGAACGTCAAATGCAATATATGTTACTTCGCGTTTATCCTAATACATGTTTTTGTATCTTGCAGAAAAGACGTTGTCGGAGTCGTCCCTCAAGCCGGAGTGGTAGAGCTAGCCCTCGAAGGAATTCGCGCAGGCAAGTGACGTAATTATATATATGATTGTTATATTTGTAATGCAATTAAGATTATTAGATTTGTAATTAGACTTAGCATATAAGATTGTGTAGTGTTCTAATATACGACAGTTACACTTAGAATACATGACTATTTGAGTTTTAGTATAAGATTATTGGAGTTTTAATATAAGATTATTATATTTGTAATTAGACTTAGTATATAATTATTGACTAGCTAGGGTCCTATAATATACGTCACCTAGACTTAGCATATATCACTATTTGAGTTTTAGTATAAGATTATTAGATTTGTAATTAGACTTAGCATGTAAGATTGTGTAGGGTTCTAATATACGACAGTTACCCTTAGCATACATGACTATTTTAGTTTTAGCATATAAGATTATTTGAGTTTTAATATAAGATTATTATATTTGTAATTAGACTTAGTATATAATTATTGACTAGCTAGGGTCCTATAATATACGTCACCTAGACTTAGCATATATCACTATTTGAGTTTTAGTATAAGATTATTAGATTTGTAATTAGACTTAGCTTCTAAGATTATGTAGGGTTCTAATATACGACAGTTACAGTTAGCATACATGACTATTTTAGTTTTAGCATATAAGATTATTTGAGTTTTAATATAAGATTATTATATTTGTAATTAGACTTAGTATATAATTATTGACTAGCTAGGGTCCTATAATATACGTCACCTAGACTTAGCATATATCACTATTTGAGTTTTAGTATAAGATTATTATATTTGTAATTAGACTTAGCTTCTAGGATTGTGTAGGGTTCTAATATACGACAGTTACACTTAGCATACATGACTATTTTAGTCTTAGCATATAAGATTATTTGAGTTTTAATATAAGATTGTTAAAACATAAATGTCTCATGACTTAGCAGATGTTTCCTGTATGAACAGATGGCTGATCGCGATGAGGAACAGATATTGTACGATACAATCGCGGAGGGAAGCAGCCAGTACTGGAACGAAGAAGAGGGGAACGAGGATCCAAACCAGTATTTGAACGAGGAAGGGAACGTGGAGAGGGATGCGGAGGGGAACCAGGAGGGGCACGTGGAAAGGGATGTGGAGGGGAACCAGGAGGAGGAGGTTAGTGGAAATCAACCCTCCGTTGGACAGAAGAGGGCACACGGGCAACGAGGTGGCGCGAAGAAGCTTGAGGGTCGGCACATCATAATGGAAGTGGAAGAAGATGGACGACCTAGTGCCCCGGCAGAAGCCGCCAAGAACTATGTACGTCACAGCGGTTGGGTTGTGCGGGATAACGTGCCTGTCAGTACGGTGTACTGGCGAAGAACAAGGGCACGCGGAGATCATGAGAGCTTTGTCCCAGATTCGGAGAAAGAGATGCTGTGGACCACAATGCTCGAGACATTCACCCTTCCCGCGGGTACAGAGGACAAAGTGAAAAGGTGGACTCTGAAGAAAATGGCAGAACAGTTTCAGAGCTTCAAGGGAGATTTGTACCAGAAATATATCCTGAAGGGGCAGACACCGAACTTCGACACATTCCCAAAACTAAGGGATCAATGGGACGAGTTCGTTGCATATAAGACAGGTGAACAAGGGCAGGCGATGATGGAAAGAAACAAAGAAAATGCCGCCAAGAAGAAGTACCATCACCACTTGGGGTCAGGCGGCTATAGCGTCACGATGCCGAAGTGGGAGGAGATGGAGGCTAGCTTGCTTGAGAGTGGTATCGAACCGGCCACCGCTAATTGGCCGGAACGATCGAAGTTCTGGTACTATGCTCACGGTGGAACACTCAACCCAGCTGATGGCTCACTGGACTGCGGCGATCAGATACGAGAGGTTGCGCGTCGACTAACAGACGCAGTGGAAGCCTCTTCTCAGGGTACGTTCCGACCGGACAGAGAGAGGGACGAGCTGTCACTCGCCCTGCAGACTCCAGAGCATCCAGGATGAACACGAGGGAAAGGGGTGATTCCTTGGAAGATTGGGTTCAAGGAGGACATCCACACGTACAGGAGTCGGATGAGGAGCAAGAGAGATACCGAGTCGAAGATTGCAGATCTAGAGTTCAGGGTATCGAGCTACGAGCGCAGCATGCAAGAGGAGGTGGCAAGGAAGGTTGATGAACGTATGGCCGCACATCGGTCCCATGATCCCCAGCCGACCATTCCTCCTGCAATGGTGAGCCCGTCAGGAAACCGTAGCAGCTGCGCCTCAACGGGGCAGGTAGGATCACAGAGCATGGACGCCATGCAAACCCAGGACGAATCCACCTGCCCCGTTGATGACATCACTCAGCGGACACCATGTGAGCTGCATATTCCTTTCAAGAACTTATCAATAAAGGTAAGCTCGTAGTTTATATATTTTAGATTTGGCCATTCCGCTAGTTGCTGCTTATATATGTTGATTACTAATAAATAACCTCTCACCACATGAAGGTGGCGTCGGGCATGGCCATCCCAACGGACCCTTCAGGTACTTACCACTGCAGGCCGATTCCAGCAGGATACTCCAAGGTTGAAGTTGAGTTGGTCGAAGGCGCGTACGAGGACCTCGAGCTGGATTACCCTGGAGGAGACGGTGAGACGCATCTACGAGACACAAGCCATGCCATTATTCTATGGCGTAGGCGGTACATCATCCTCCCTGGGCGACAAGAGGCGTCTCGTGCACCATCTCCTCCGGCTCCGCCATCTCCTCCTCAGGATCCTGCACCGTCTCCTCCTCATGCTCGAGCACCGACTCCTCCTCAGGCTCCTGCACCGACTCCTCCGCAAGCTCCTCTTCCGGCACCTTCAAAGTCAAGGGCCCCCCAAGCTCCACCGCCTGCCCACACAAGGGCAACGAAGAAGGCGAAAGTTGACGCCGCGAAGAACAAGGACCCGGGGTACGATTGCACGCAAGAGGAGCTTGACGCTTACGTGGCATCAGAAGTCAAGAGACAATTCAAGCCTCGAAGTCCAGAAAAGAAGATTCCTATAGACCCGAGTGTCAGGAACTTCTTCAGGGGTATGTCTGCACCTGCCAAGGAGGCCATTAAGCTATCGGACTATGAGCGAATGCTGAAGAAAGCATCTTCTGGAAAGTCCAAACCAGTCCCTCAGCTTGGAGAGTAACCAAACCAGGAGATCGAGCCGTTGGTGACCGGTGAAGAAATGATGATAGAAGAATTTATTACTGACACCGGTCTAACTACGGATCAATTGCTAGTTGTCGCACCAATCGAAAAGGCAGAAGTGAAATACATGTAGGAACTCGGTAAACCGCTTGTCAAGCCTGGGCTGGTGCAGTCCCTACCCACACAAATGTACAAGTTCCATCAGCTGTACATGGAGATGAGCGCCACCGGTAGAGAGATGATCGGAGCGAGGATCAGGGACACGGACTTCTTGCAAGGAGATGATATTCTCTGGATCGATTTCAAGGGAATCTACGAACTATACCAGCTGGACGTCCTCGACGTCTCTATTATGAGTTGCTGGATTTTGTAAGTATATCGTTAAGTTAGATTTCTTACTACGTCTCCTTTAATTAATTAGGTCCTTGTATATAAGTAGACTATAGAAAATAATATACTCCCTTTTATCATTGTAGAATGGAGATTCAAAGGGCCCGACGGCGGGGGGTTTTCGATACTGGATTCATCGATCCTCGGAAAGTAAACGTCGCAATGCTCGACCAATATCCACAAGCCACAGAGGACAATCTCGTCCATCTCCTGAAGGCGCAGCATTACAAGACGTTCATACTGTTGCCGTACAACACAAAGTTAGTTTAATTTTACTCTCTTCCTATACCAAATTTCATTCCCGTACGAACTTGCTAAGTGTTTCATATGTAATGCATCCCACACACATTGCAGATTCCACTGGGTGCTTTTACTCTTCGACCTGTCGGCTTGCACCGTCAACGTATATGACTCAATGGATAAAAAAGAGTCTACGTTTGACAAGGTTTTCGAACTTATAGACAGGTACTGTCATAAGTTCCTCTGTTAATTAAGAAAATCTTGTTATGTTAATTGCTACTACGAATCATAGCTTTAAACTCCATGTAGGGCTTGGTATCGGTTCCGTCATTTGGTCCGTGGCAACTGGAGAGAAAGACTTAGGCGGAAGTTCAAATTTCCTGTGAGTACACATGCTCTACATTTATATTTCTCCGATTTAAATACATACAAGTGTATATTAACTAGATCTCTCGTCGTTTGTCATTTATTTGTAGTGCGCAAAGCAAAAGCAGGGAACTAACTTGTGCGGCTACTACGTGTGCGAGTATTGCCACTGCCTTGCAGACCAAATCATCACCACAAGAGAGCTCGATGTACGTACAAATAAATTCAAAATTTCATTACGTATCGATTTCTTGTTTAATTACTAATCAATTTCATACATTCATATAGTTTATTCGCATGAGGGATAACCTGACCACACACAAGGAATTTATCGCGGCGGTTCAAGAACAACTCATGGGATTCATCAACGAACAAATCCTTGATCCCAAGGGTGAATTCTACTACGACGGAAACACAATTCATAGGTCCTTAGCTTCTGAGCTAGCGACTACTACTACGTCGAAATCGTAGCTAGCTAGGACATATAATGGATTGTAATTAATACATGACTACATATGTTTCTATATGCATGTGTACACATTTTCTATAATGTAAATATATTTTGGTTATATATATTTATATATATATATATACATATGCATTTGCATAACATATATATGTATAAATACATATATATTATGCATGTACATATGTATTGAAACATATATAAATATAATATATATATATATATATATATATATATATATATATATATATATATATATATATATGCATATATTATATATGCATATATATGTATTGAAACATATATATGCATGGTTTATATATATATAAACCATGCAGCAACAGGGCCATGCAAAAAAAAAAAAAGGTCTGCTCGATCTTTAATCCCGGTTGGTAACACCAACCGGGACTAAAGATGGCTTAGCCGGCCACGTGGCTGAGCCATCTTTAGTCCCGGTTGGTGTTACCAACCGGGACTAAAGATCGATCTTTAGTCCCGGTTATTTCACCCGGGACTAAAGATAGCGATCTTTAGTCCCGGATTGGTAGTCCCGGTTTGGAAACCGGGACTAAAGGGGTGTTACGAACCGGGACTATAAAGGGTTTCTCCACCAGTGTCTCTTTTTATCATCATTATTGTCATCAATGCATTCCTCTGCCACATAAGAAGTCTTACGAGCTTCTTTGGAATGCATGATAAAATATATAAGAATAGAAAAAAAAATAAAAGTATGATAGGATTGCGTGCGGAAAAAACTGAATGGAAAATAGAGAAATTTTGTAGGATATGTTGTTTGGAACACAAGGTTACAGTAAACACATGATTTATATTCTATCGTATGCTAGCTTGTGAAAACACATTTTTTTTAGATAATGGAATATAATATCCCGGCCTTTGCTTAAGAAGAGCTACAACCAATTATTACAAAGTAGCACTCGAGATAATAGTATAGTTCAAATAAAATAGAACACACTTAAATAGGAATTGAAAAGCCAAAATAAGGAGAACACATTTATTCCAGCCTATTTGTGAATCTCCATCCATAGTTGGCATAAAGTTACATAACCATTGTCTCCAACTTGCGACATGCAACTTTCAGAAACTCTCCATCTTCATCACACCTTTGTAATTGTGCCTAAAACCGGAGCCAATGAGTTGCCCTGAAAATTACCTGCATATAGGAAATAGATGGTGATTTGTTAAAAACCATATCATTGCTACTCAACCATAGAGCCCAACAAATGGCCGAAGCTCCGACAAGTATCAGTTTACTCTTTTTCTTGTCAACCCTCAAAAGCTACCTATCAAAAATATGAGATATACTAATTGGAAGGTTAAAACCAAAAGAAAACTGAACTGCTCTCTATATGAATTTTGCATAATGACAATCCATATGAATTTTGCATAATGACAATCCATAAAGAGATGTTGAATAGACTCATTATTCATACAAAAGCAACACCTCAAGCTGCTGTTCCAATTCCGTCTCACCAAATTGTCCTTAGTTAACACAACCCCTTTAAGCAAGTACCACATAAAGATCTTAATCTTAAGTGGCATCTTAAGCTTCCAAATACACTTATTTCTCTCAACATAGCCATTATTAATTAAAGCTAGGTACATTGATCTTACCGAGAACCTACCGTTCTGATGGTAGTTCCATCTGAAACAATCAGAAGAACGATTCAACTGGATATGCACAATAGAAGCACACAACTCATGCCAATATACAAGATTCTGACCAACTAAAGCTCTTCTGAAAGCAACATTAAGCGGAACAGAACCTATGACAGTGGCAATAGAAGACGATCTCCTTCGGACAATAGCATATAAAGATGGATATTTATCCTTCAAGGCCAAGTTGCCTAGCCATTTATCTTCCCAAAATCTAATTTGTTCCCCATATTAACAATCCAAGAACCCAAATCTAAAAAAGTATTCTTGACTTTCATGAGCCCTGACAAAAAATGAGAATCACCTTGTTTCTTTTCATCTTGGGTTATAGACTTATTATAAAGATACTTCCTCTTCAATAAGTTTTGCCAAACCCCTTCCTCATTTATTAGCTTATACAACCATTTACTCAAGAAACATTTATTTTGTATTTCCAAATTATGTATCCCAAGGCCCCCCTGGTCCTTGGGTTGGCAAATAATATCCCATCTAGTAAGCCTATACTTTTTCTTATGATCATCCCCCTGCCAAAAGAACCGTGATCTATAATAATCAATTTTTTGAAGGACCCCTTTTGGCATCTCAAAGAAAGATATCATAAACATAGCTAAACTCGAGAGAATAGAATTAATCAAAACCAATCTACCCCCAATAGACAGGTGCTTACCTTTCCAACTACTAAGTTTTTTCTCAATTCTTTCTTCAATAACTTTCCAATCTTTATTAGAGAGCTTCCTAAAATGAATTGGAATTCCTAGATACTTAACAGGAAAAGAGCCTAACTTACAATCAAAGATATTAGAATATTGATCATAACACTCCTTTGCCTGACCAAAACAAAATAATTCACTTTTGTGAAAATTTATTTTTAAGCCAGATAACTTTTCAAATACAGATAAGATCAGTTTCAGATTCTTTGCCTGTTGCAAATCATGCTCCAAAAAGATAATGGTATCATCTGCATATTGCAAAATAGATAAACCATCATCTACTAAGTGCGGAATTACCCCTTTCAAGAGTCCCGCCTCTTTAGCCCTCTTAATTAATAAAGCAAGCATATGAGCTACTATATTAAAAAGGATTGGAGATAAAGGATCCCCTTGCCTAAGGCTTTTATACGTTTGAAAATTGTTACCAATTTGATCATTGACTTTTATACCAACATGGCCACCTTGAATAAAAGAAGCTATCAATTCACAACATTTAGGAGAGAAGCCCTTCATCCTCAGTGTCTATTGTACAAAAGACCATTTAACTTTATCATAGGCCTTTTCAAAATCAATGATCTTGAGTATTACCCCGCTTTTATTTTTACGATGTAATTCATGCAACGTCTCATGTAAAATAACCACTCCTTCCATAATATTCCTCCCAGGAATAAAAGCAGTTTGAGTAGGGCTAATTACCTTTTGAGCGACACCCATAATTCTATTAGTAGCAACCTTGGTAAAAATCTTAAAACTAACATTAAGTAAACATATAGGCCTATATTGTTTGATTTTCATAGCCTTTATGCACTTAGGCAAAAGAATAATGGTTCCGAAGTTCAGAGAAAATAAAGTCAAACACCCACTATGAAAATCTTTAAAAAGCTCTAACAATTCAAATTTAATAACATTCCAAAATACTTGATAAAACTCAGCAGGAAATCCATCAGGACCCGGTGCTTTGTTATGCTCCATTTGGAAAATGGCCTCCTTAATCTCCTTTTCAGTAAACTCCTGAGTTAAAGCTTCATTCTCCAAAAGAGAAACTTGGGGAATATCAGCAATATTATCCTCATCAAACTGAAGATCAGAATCATTAGGAGGACCAAAAAGACCTTTATAATAAGTGGTAATATGCGCCTTTAAATTTGCATCACCATTTATTACTTGGTCACCATCATGCAATTGAAAAATTCTCGTCTTTCTATGTTTACCATTTGCAATTAAATGAAAATACTTTGTATTAGAATCACTTTCCAAAATATCTTTAGTTTTAGCCCTCTGATACCACTTTATTTAGAATCCTTTGGAATTCCTACGTCTTGATGGGGATGCTATAGTATTATTCCTCCATTGTTTCGTCTTTGAGCAAATTCTACTACCAAACATGTGAATAGTGGCAAATCAAAAGGATAACCTGAATCCTAAACATCCTATGAATTGAAAATCCTTTGTTCTAAAAGCCTAAAATTCTTTTATTAGCAAAATCTAGCAGTACCGTTTTCACATATATAGCAGTTAATTCCAATATTTTTAGTTACAGAGGTTTTCATTGCAATATCTACTCAATCTAGTATCAAGAATGGGGCGCTTAAAATAGATTATAACGTTACATATCCCTCGAAACATGTAAGATAATTAAAATTCGATCTACGCGCGTATCAAGAAATAAAATAACAAATCCAACTACAAAACTGATTTTCTTAATATGTTTTGTTATTTTTATTTCTTGATGTACAGATTTGACCTTAAATATATGTTTATGGGAATATATGACATAATCGTGAACTAGCCATA
This sequence comes from Oryza rufipogon, assembly GCA_023541355.1. Classification (NCBI taxonomy): domain Eukaryota; kingdom Viridiplantae; phylum Streptophyta; class Magnoliopsida; order Poales; family Poaceae; genus Oryza; species Oryza rufipogon. The sequence goes on along the minus strand of CM042205.1, from coordinate 17,743,346 downwards.
GCTCAGTTAGTTATGTTCCTTATAGTAGAACCTATCCATCTTCCAACTATAAACGGGTAATGAAATTTACGGCTATATTATTCTTTCAGTGGTTGGCTAACTACCCATTGATATAGTAGATACCTATATACGGTAGACTTCATCAATCTAAAAAAATGTCGAGCCAACATCCGAAGGTGCACACTGTACAAGGTATGGTGTGCACACGTTTATATGAGCGATTGACAACTACATATGTACTGTATTTCGTAAAAGCTATAATTAACATAATCATTAATGTGTTTTGGTTTTTGAAAGATATTTTATAACCATTAGGAAATTAAACAAGGGCATGCGACTTCAAGGGTTTAAAATAGTTTCCTGCATGCATGCAAATTGTGCATGCCATGTGGTCTTGTGACTTTGTGAGTGGTAGTACTCGTACTGAAACTAAATAAACCCATTGAACTAGATGACTTGACATGCATGGGTGAGACATTTTTACCTAAAAAGGGAGTTCGCACATGATGAAAAGGAGAACCTACAGGGAATTAAGGTTGGATATTCTATGACTGATCCGGCCCATTAGCCGTGTCCTAGCTACCGTACCTCAATCAATTCTTTTCTAATTAATTAATTGGCTCCAAAACGCAGGGAGCTTGATCGGAGCTCTGATCGTTCCATGCAATTTATATGTACTCTCCAATCTCCATAACATGCGTGCACGCTCGATCGTGTACATGTTCTCGCTGAGCTGCATTCCGTATCATCTACTAGTAGGCTAGCTGGAGTTAAACCTCTAGCTGCAACAACTAATTAACAATATCACACTAGAATACTCCATTGTTGAAAAGTTAAAGAAGCTAAGAACCCTTTTGCATGCAGCTAAGCTAGGCACTTTCATGATCACATAAACTACTGTGGAATTTTAGCAAAGAGCCGCTTTTTAAAATTTTTGTATATATGCTCCCATAGTCCCATTTCATCTCTAGCTAGGCTACGTTATCTTTGATTATAATAAAAAAAATGTTCCGCTTTGGCTTGTTAACTTTCTCAAAAACTTTGCCTTTTTTTAACATAATAAAGTAGGGGAAAAAATATCCTCTTAATGGAGTACTCCACAACATGTATATTATGTTGATGGCAAAGGAAGTACATTATGTCATTAGGTTATCACCAAAGATCGAGTTGAGATACTGTAATGCATGCGTGGTAGGTATAATGTCCATATGCATGAATCCGATGAACAGTTGACTGAGACATCTTAGATTTTGGAGTTCATGATCTATACTGTATTTACGACAAACCCTGTAACATGTTTATGCATGGCATTTTTACTACTCCCCCACTATTATAAAATAGACCATGTTTTAGAATGCATATGATCAAACCCTAAAGTCTTTTAAACCACTCACTACTACAAAAACGATTTTTCCGTTTGGTCGAAAAGAGGTTTTCGAGTGCGGATCTCCCAACCGTACGTCTGCACCGAAGGGTCTGCAAAAATCTGATTTTTTCATGCGGGTGACACAGCCGCACGCGAAAATGCCATTTCGCGTGCGGGCGCTTAAGCCATCCGCACGAGAAAATAAAAAATCGCAACAAAAAAAAAAGAAAATCAAAACCCTAGCGGAACCCTAATCCAGCCATTGCTGTCAATGCCGTCCTGCCCGGGGCCCGCCACCGTCGTCCCTGCAGTCGCCGGCGATGGATCTGGTTGCCTGAGGCCCGGCGGCGGTGGATCCGACACTGCTGTTGCTGGGAGACCGCCGCCACCACCGTCGTCGTCGTCGCTGCCCTGCCCGATGTCCGTCGCCATCGTACCCGCGGTTGCCGGCGACAGATCCGATCTCCTCGCGGTGGCCGGCGATGGATCCTCCTAGCTTCCCCACGGTGGCAGGCGACGGCCGCCACCGTCCCCTCCGGCCACACCGCCGTCGGATCTAGGAGGGAAGGAAGAGGAGGGGGGAGCTAGATCTTAGGGAGGGAAGGGAGGGGCTGTGCCGCCTCCTCTGCCACCGCCGACGCCCCTCCCCTCCGGCCGTGCCGCCGAAGACTCCCCTCCCCTCCGCCTGATCTGGGAGGGGAGGGAAGGAAGAGGAGGAGAGGGGAGCCGAAGGGAGAGAGAGGCGAGGGGCCGCGCACATCGCCGTCGTGGGGGAGGCCACCGCGCATCGGATCCTGTGCGAGGGGAAGGTGGCCGACCGCCGGATCTATGTGGGAACGACTGTCGTCGCCGGATCCATGCGGGGGCTGGCTGCCGCCCGCCGGATCCCGCGCCTCCAATGCCGGAGGGGGCCGCCATGCCCTCGCTTGTCGTCGCCGTCGCCTATGCCTGCCGCCGCCGTTTTTGCCGCCGAGAGGGAGGAGAGGGGAAAAGAGGAGAGGAGATGAGTGAGGCAGAGAGAGAGAGAGAGAGAGGAGAGGAGTGGAGTGGGGGTCTGGGAGGAGAGGAGAATGAGGTGGGAGAAAGGGAGAGAAAGGGGGAGGTGAGAATAAAAAATGGAATGGGAAGAGGAGTATTTTCATGTGCAGGTGAGTTAAGAGGCCTGCATGTGAAAATACCCTTATTTTCGCGTGCAGACGTTTTAAGTGGTCTGTTTGGAAAAAAATGATTTTTGTGTGCGGGTCTCTTAAGGAGCTGTATGCGAAAATGAGGGTCGATTTTTCCAGACGCGGACACTTATGGTCCGTCTACAACCTATTAGGGTGCTTGTCTAGGAAAATCCTTTCTGTACTAGTGACTAGATAACATAAAATATATTAAGATTTGATATGCTAACTGTTGACGGTACTTAAGTACCAAATCTGACCATCAAATCCTGCATAAAAGCAAATGAAAGAATACAAAATGGAATACCAAACTTAGAGTAGTGGTTATTACTAATCATTTTCACAAGTCTTGGTGAATATTTGTATGCACGTGAATTATAGATGAAAACCACCCGCCATGTGACATAACAAACCTCTAGCTAATCAGACGTGAGTACACGGATTGAGAAGGCCTACAAACCATAGCAAAACTAACATATTCGAGGCCAACCCCCGTGCACTATCATAAGGGCCCATTGGACAACGACTTGGCAAAAGGAGAGGCCAAGAGGAGCCAAAAGTGGTTCGACCGAACCACTGTTGTGGCCTCTCGGGCTCAACCTTGGCAGGGAGAGGTTCCCACGGACCTCAGGAGGCCATCTAGTCCGGTGCGGCTGAAGATGGCCCATCTAGGAGTTCGACTGAACCACTATTGTGGCTTCTCGATCGGGCCCAACTTTGGCAGGGAGGTTCCCACCGACCGTAGGAGTCCATTCAGGCATGCGTGGCTGAAGACGGTGGATCCAATGGTCTGAACTCCCACCGACATCAGCTCCCCTCGCCATCTACAGCCACATGGAGGACCAGGATGCACTCCCAATGACGGTTTTGGGTGGTTGCCACCCTAGTAATCATCATAGCTGCCCTATAAAAGGAGTTCTCCATTTCACTCTCAAGGCACAACACAACAAGTGGAGTACAACTCACACATTTAGGCTAATCTCTAGTAGAGTTGGAATATATGAAGAGAGTGAGGGGAAGCATCGAAAGGAGTGCCCCAAATGTCGGAGTTCTCTTCGGGATTTTCAGAGGAGTGCCGGAGATTTCGGCATTCTTCCAGGGAGTTCCGGAGGAGTGCCGGAGATGTCGGCACTCTCTCTGATCTTGTATCTCAATGGATGCTTCTTTTGTAAGTAAGTATTTGTGATCTTCTTTGGTATTTACCGTTTTTATTTAAGTAAGATATATTCTCATCGTTGAGGGTTCATCGCTCTTCTTTGGTAGAGTACCTTAATCTTCTATGTGACATCGGGATTAGGGTAGTAATCAATAGCATAAATGCAGTGTCTAGGCTAGAGGCTAGAGGTTGTAGATTAGGTGAGCGGCAGGTGGTAACAGCCCTGTCCGTCCTTTGTAATCCTGCACGTTTGGGTACATCATAGAGTTGCAGGACAGAGTCTCCTTGGCAGACCAGGGGTAAGTTGGTGCCCGAAACAATTGATCAAGTTTCACCTTATCTTAATTAAGATAACTAACCCATAAGATTCCTCTCCGTCCTAAGCCTACTATTTCGTTGTTGTCCTTGGAGGAATTATGTTCTTAGATTATACACAAACGTTCCATGTGGATACGATATCCTGGAATACTCTTGGGTAAAGGCTACACCAATATCTGTGCACTTGTAGATTATTTTGTGGTCGTAATAAATACCTGCACTAACTGTCATGAAAAATATTGTTATGCAGTTAGGCACTGATCAAACATATGGATGGGAGACTATGGGGTGCTAGCACACTTTGCCATATCTAAAGTTAGGCAAGTTATGGCAGCCACGAAAATGTGACCAATAAATTGCTAGCTACAAAGCGTAGTAAAATTGATAAAGAAAATTGAGTCTATGGCATGTGGGACAAGCTAATGAAAAAGTGTAACAAGTCACAGCTATGACAGAGAATCAAACACATAAGTAACAAACTATAGCAACAAAAAATGTGATATGACAAAGTGTGGTTGTGAATCAAACACCCTCGATGTATATCTATGTCCTAAATGACAAGTTGAAATTAAAGACACTTTTTTTTTGGATTAAATATTTTCCAATATTCATATTACTAAGTAGGTCTTCCTAGGAACTGTGTATATGCACTACTCTATTTGATCTGGACCTAGCTATAAAAATTACTATCAAGAGAACTTTGGGATCCAATAATTAAATCAAGCGGCATATATCTACAACACTAAAGAGCTTGGTGATCCACCAGAACCATGCAAGGGTGATAGAGTGTTCTAAATGACGAAAAACTCAAGGTTGTTTTTGGGAAGGCAAAAAAGAAGGAAACCAAGCGGAAGAGAAATACAGAAGAACCAAGCGTGCCATTCAAGAAGTACTCCATTTTCTTTAAGTGCCTGTCGTACTTGCCAGGTTTAGAGGTACATAATTCTATTGATGTCATGTACCTAGGGAAAAATTTGTTCGATAGCACCATTGAGACTTTACTAGACACACCAAGCAAGACAAAGGATGGGCTGAAGTCACATAAGGACCTTGTAAATATGTAATTAAGGGAAGAGCTTCACCATATGGATAAAGGTAATGGAAAAGTGTATCTTTTGCCGGCTTGGTACACCTTGACAAATAAGGACAAAATGGCATTGTGCAAATGCTTACATGGGGTGAGAGTGCCTACCGGTTTTCCTCAAGCATTAAGTGGCTAGTGTCGATGAAGGATTTATCACTTTCGGGCTACAATTCTTATTATTGCCATGTAATGCTCACATTATTCCTCGCTATTGTAATCAGAGCAATTGAACTAGTACACGTAAAGATGGTCATCACAAAGCAGTGTTATTTCTTCAATACAATCTCATAGAAAGTAATTGATCCTGAAGAGTTAGGTCATGTTCGCATTTTCGCTACAGAGATCGTGTGCGAGATTGAGATGTGTTTCCCTCCGTCATTTTTCAATATGATGTAGCACCTCATGGTTCATATCGTGCCTCAGATACTTGCACTTGGGCCCTGTACCTTCATCGGATGTGGCCATTTGAATGGTACATGTCGATTCTAAAAGGCTATGTACGTAACCGCACCCACCCAAAGGGATCGATGATAGAGGGATACACTACCAAGGAAATTATTGAGTGATTGTATTAATTACCTGCAAGATGGGAAATCAATTGTTTTACTGGTACCTCGACATGAAGATAGATTATCTGGAAGAGGAACAAAAGGGAAAAAAAGAATTCTCAACAATGACTACAAATAGTGAAAGATGCTCATTTCACTGTCCTGCAATAGCTCGCGGTAGTGGAGCTGTACATAGAGCAGCACCTGAAGAACTACAAGCAACAAATGTCCGGCGCTCTGATGTATGGATAATGAAACATCACAAATCTGACTTTACCGAATGGTTGACCTCGGCCTACCATATGGCGATACCACGGAGGAAAAAGCAATTAAAAAGTTGGCTGACAGGCCATCAAGTGTGCGCACCTCATGGCAAGCGTATGATCTAAGTGGGTACATGATTTATACCAAAGCAAAAGACAAAAGAAGTGTATTTCAAAACAATGGTGTTCGAGTAGAAATAATCAACACAACAGAGCAAAAGAGCACATAGAATGGATTCATAGAAGAAATCTGGGAACTGGACTACGGGCCCAATATGCAAATTCTATCGTTTCAGTGCCAACGGGTGAAACACCTAGCTGGCGTGATTTTGGACAACTTTGGACTAACAATTGTTGACCTCGGCAACGTTGGCCACAAGAACGATCCATGGGTACTTGCCGATCGGGTTGTTCATGTTTTCTATGCGACGGGCCCATCTCAGTTGAAGAAACACATAGTTATTTCGGGAAAACAAAAGATTTTGGGAGTTGATGATGTAGTGCACGAACATGACGCTATTCGTGGATATTCAAAATTACATTAACCTTATAGAAGAAACAATTGGTGAATCGCCGAAGCCCTAAATGAGAAATAAAGGAGTAGGGAAAAATGTGAAAGGCTAATAAATGTAGTTGCTGTTAAGAAACTGGAAAACAGACCTAGAAAACAAATATGTTAAGAAGGGTCTCGAGCTTTTTAAGGATTCCGGCAATATAACAAAGCCTAGTGGTATAAGTTCGTGGAAACAAAGACATCAACAGAAGAAATTGAGAAGAGCAAAAAGATGTCAGAACTAGCAAGAAGAAACCTCTATCCCCATCATTTGGGATGTACTGGTTACCGTTAAAAAAAATCAAGAAGTGGAGACAAGAGGAAGAGGAATTAAGAAAGATAGGTAAACCGGTTCCTATGAAGATCATAAAGAATGGAGTGGAGCAGGGTGCATGCACGAACCCCATCTTTTTCCCGGAAGGGCAATGTAGTCTTCAAAGAACCATAGCTCCAGCAGGTAGTTTACAAGATGAAGAGAATCGCTGGACAACAGAAGACTGGGATATTCAAGCCAGATAGGGAAGTGGAGTAGATGTCATGTGGTTTGGGTAATCTAGAGCACTTAGGCCACCGTTGATGTGCCAAAAGAATTTAAGAATGGCAAATCATTCCTCCCGACCTAGCAATTAGCAAAAGGACCTTGGCAACTAAAAAGGTGACGTGAATGGTACATGATTACAAGTAGAATAAAAGGGTTTTAATCAATAACTGCTGACGTGCTAGAGGAGGTTTTCATGAGCGGGCCATGCCTACTAAAAATTATTTTCATGGATATGCATGCCCTCTATTGTTAGGACAAACTCAACACCAATTTGATCAGCATTTGGTATCTGTAAGTAGACGACTGCTGCATTTTGCTACATCATAGTACCTATACGTTCTACTAGCTTATTTGGTCATCAATTTTTTTTCAGGATGAATTATGTCATAGTAGAACATATGCGTGAGCCTATTGGCTTTCTGAACCCTTGCCGAATAAGTCAGCTGAACCACACCTTCAAGCTAGACAACAAGAGGCTACCACTCCGAATAAGTCAGCTGAACCACACCTTCAAGCTAGACAACAAGAGGCTACCACTAGAGGTTTAGGTCATGACCCAAGAAGACATGGACGCATACATAGCAGAAAGGCACAAAGCTAAAATTCTCGATGTGGTTGTTTACATAAGTAGATAGCAATGCAGTCTATGCAATACCAAAAATGCATCTATGCCCCATACAACAATGAATAAATTTTCAATCTACAATGAGTATATACTTAATCATGACCGGACAAACAAATCAAACATCACTCCATGTTATCTTTTTTGGCAGCGACCACTGGATTTGTTTTCCTCTATATCCAAAGTATGGCGAAGTTGTCGTCTTGGATTCTCTTGATAGGCCCGCTAGGACATACAAGGGATTCCTCACAATTTTAGATATGTAAGTGATATATGTACAATTCTTGTTCTCATGACGCGCTGTTATCTTTGAACTCTCTAAATTACTTATTTCTTCAAATAGTACCTATAATAGGTATTACCAGCTAGGCGGAGAACGACTACAAATAAGAGAACAAATACTCATCCGCAATAAGTGGCTGGTAATTAATTATGGATAACGTACAATACTAGTTAATTTTTATAATTGCATGTGCGTATCCATTTAATTAACTAACATAATTTATATTGATTTCGAAAGTATCACAAACAATCAAAGGGAAGCATACTATGTGGATATTATATATGCGAGTTCCTCAGGGTCAATGAGAGATACTGCACAAATTATGCAGCTATAAGTACAAATCATTAATACGTTTAAATTAATTTCTACCTTTGAATTGCTAACAATTTCCATTGCCACGATCTTGATGAAGCTTCCAAAATTCCCCAAGGGTGAAAGGGAGCTAGATGATGAAGCCATTCAGAACATACAACGAGATATGTGCTATATTTTATCCACCATGAGTGTTGTCACCAACTTGGGAGGCTTTTTGATAAAGAAGGGGCTTTGAACACCCCTAGAAAACGAGTGTCTTACTAACTAAAACAAAAGTATAATTTAAATTTTACATATGTGTCGTCGGTCGAGTTGTAAGACATTCAAGTACTCATATATGATCATCCAATATCTATGAACATATAAATGCTTCAAAATTATGTATGTTAATTAATTAATACCTTGCATTAACAATCTTTGCTGGTGGCTGCATTATGACGCCCGCTAGCGAAAATTCATCTTTGCTCGATGTTTGCCGCCACCAGCGAAAATAGTGCATCTTCACTAGACTTTGGTTTCTGGCGGAGCTGTAGGCCACCACAAAAAAATATTTTTCGTAGTAGTGTTAATAGTGAAATTTGGTAAGCCTCGAAGTCATTATCGGCCTAGAGTCAGTATCGGCTTTAGAGTCCTAGAATCAGCCAATGGGAATTATCAAGTCGCCAATAGTTGGATTTTCGTTATATTCGGTTAAGGAAATTAATCAATTAAAAGAAGTTTTGCGGCATGGCAGTTTATCTATTAATTAGAAATAGTCTTTTAGTTTCCTTTTATCTTTAGGAAAGTTTCTTTCTTGTCCAAGAAGGAGTAGTATCTGCCCATGGGTATAAATATGCACACCCGGGGTCATTGTAATATGTCTCACGATCAATACAAATTCGGTGCAATGTCATCATTTTTACTTTTCTACTTTTTCGACGAGTTTATACTTGTCATGGCTATTTGCATTGGCGGGACTAGGGCTTCGACACTCTGATCTTGTCAATGTAAGCACCTATCTATCATATATCTTAGTTAATCTAGTTTGGTAGTTCAATTTACTTGTATCGGCTAAGATTCGTTTTAGGGTTTACGCCGGTATCGGCTAAATTGCTTTACCAGATTAAATTAGCTAAGGTATGTACCACCCTGAAAATAAATCAAGGGCTTGATTGTCTAGATATTATATTTCTTTTCATACTTTTCACTGCATCAGCCCTAGTTGTGCTTAGAACCATAACCTCTATCTTGCTTTTTGATTGCCAATAAGGGTTTCATCGGAGTTTCAGCCGATGAGTTATCTGGACGTTGCATCGGCTTATAAGGATTATATACAAGTTGGATCTAGCTGATCGCAACAAAGGTTCCACTGTTTATCTAATCGTTTGGATTTAATGACATCGGACCTCCAGCGGATGTATACTTTAACCTTCGGATCAATGTTTATTCTATCATATCATTATTGGACTATTGGTTTCTACTGGATTATATTATTGTTTTATTACATTACCATCAGCCGATTGTCTTTATATCGTTATCTACATTGGACATATAGCCAATTGCTCAAAACCCATCGGCATCGGCTGGTATCGGTATCGGCTGGATCTACTCCATCGGCTTGTATAATAAGTCCATCATTGTGGCAACTCGCTTGGATGTATAATTTTTTAGAAAATGATGAGTTGTAATTAGGAGTCCAACTCTCATCTCAAGTTAGCATGCGAGTTTTTTTAAAAAATAATTTCTTATACGACTTCATTTGTATTTCTAAAAGCGAACGAACTTAAAAAGGAATCAAACACAGATAGACTTAAAAAGGAATCAAACACAGATATGTATTTTTAAAAATGAACGAACTTAAAAACCGACTCAAATACAAATGACCTACCAAAGTATCGGCAAAAACATTTTCAATTTTTATAATAGTAGAGATATATAGATATATATAATTAAATCAATATATGTATGCTACTTGTTTGCACATGGCTATAGATAGTTGTTTTCCTATTTCTCTTTATTATTTACATTCTTGTTAGATATGGATATATCTATAGAAAAGAAGGAAAACTATATGTAAAAAAGCAGCATCACCATTTTTTTCAGATACTGGAACAACATCACTATATGCAGAGAAATAACTATAATTAAGTAAAAAAGCACTCCGCATTGTTCTGTCCATATGTAGAGACATAACTATAAATAAAGGTACCACTCTATTTTTTTTCACATTGTTCTGTCCATATTTAGAGAGATAGCCATATAAATAAGAACGTACTTCCCTTTGTGTAAATAACAAGTATATATATATTCTTCCTATTTACAGTAAATTAGAACAAAAGATCACTCACTCGATCATTATATCGATCAAAGGTTGTACGCTTGTACTAATTAACCGTATATGCGTCTGTGTGTAAATAAAAGATCGATCACAGTACTTTTTACTTGTTCAGAGTTGGAGGAAGAAAACTACCAATTAAGCTGATCGATGAGTGGTTGGAATCTTGTAGATTCTCTTTGGAAGCAAGTGCATGCATCAAGGCATCAAGCTAAAATTCTCTTGTTCTGTTTGGAGCATGCATGCACATACATCCAAAATATTCTTTGAGAGCCAATTTTGTGCATTAGTTAAGTCATAGTATATATATCGTGATGTCCGTGTGCTGTGTGTGTTCATGCAAGTTAATGATGAAATACTAGCGTTATGAATTCGCAAACAATTAAGTACATTTGCAGCTCCCGCGCACATTATGTATATATGTACGGTATTCGCTTCATATAAAATATTTGAAGGCCAGGCGCATGTCAGAGTGCATGTACATGCATCAGATTCAAGAGCAATAAGTCCAAGCTCAAATGCTCAATAAAGCAAGAAGTTTGCCAAGTAACAGAAAAGGCACAAGCAAAGTTTTTTTTCTTTAATTTTTGAAGTACAATAATCTGAAAAAACAATAATCAAACCTCTACACTTTTTTTTTTTGCGGGGAATCAAACCTCTACACTTAACTGCCAAAGTAAACAAGAGGAAAATGAGGAGATAAACCTAGCCATCCAATCCTGACACTAAATACATCAGATGAAAGTTGGAAACACCTAATTAATTAAGAGAGAGTCAGCAAATTACAGCTAGCTAGCTACCTCATATCAAACATCATCTGCAGCAAGCAGCAGCTTCCTCCCAATTTTGTTGTTGGTGAAAGCATGGCCGATCCCCGGGCTATGGCCCGGGTTAGTAGGGCGAACATCGTCGTTTGCCCCAGCAAATCCTTCACCTTCTGTAGGGGTGATTGTTCCCTCCATCACCCCTTTTGTTGCATCGGCTGCATGCGATAATAAGTACCTCCTATGCATCTCAAGAGGTATGCCATGAGAAAGCATTACTTGAGAGGCAAGAATAATTAGCACAAGGAAAAAAGCTTTGCTAATACTGTTGGAAGACTTGTTTAGGGCCATTTTCACAAAGAGAGAAATTAAGGCGAACAGATGAACAAAATGAACTGATTAGATGAGAGCTAGCTAGCTTCAAGCTACGTTCTGATGAATGCAACCTGCTATGCTCCATGCCTATTTATAGGAAATTGGACAGCAAATGTACGTCAAAGCAGGTACTATGAATAGTACTCGATTCAATATTATTACAATTACTATATAGTTTGCATTGGAATTACAGTCTGTCAAGCACATGGAGGAGAATAAAAAAAAACTATAGACCTAAAAATTGTACTATGCCGTTAAAATAAGATCGGATGCAATGGAAAAGGAATTCTCTCACGGTAAATCCTGCATGATCATACCATAAGTCATCTCTGTAGTACTCACATAGTACTAGAGTACACTTCGATATGCTGATCAATGTGGTCGAAAATTCGTACCACAGTACCACACGAGATATACATTAATCGCCTTCGATCAGCACACACATTAGTTTATGCATGCATATATACAAATATATATCTGCTAACATTAAATGCATACTTTTTTGAAATGATGCAGGTTAGTTTTGATCACCTAAAAAAATAAGTCCATTTATTTCATTTTACAAGATTACTGCAGAACTTACCTTTGTTCCCTGGGATAATTAATTAAGCACCCAGTATACACACTCAGTCACTCACTATATGAAAACAAAACAATGATAAATTATAAACTGAGAAGAATACGGTTTGTCCTATTAATAATCCACACATAACACACAAAAATGAAATTCTAGTAAAGTGCCTGACCAGGAATTAAATAAGCTTACACAGATCGATCCTCTATAAAAAAAATGACAAATACAGAAAAGAAGTACAGATCAGTATGGTTAGTTTAAGCAGTGATGCTCCACAAGAAGCGTCAATAGCCCTGTCACATGCATGCATGCATGCATGCTTGACCAGTTTGACTAGAGTCTACGACTGTTAACTGTGGACTGATGCTGTATACATGACGACACCCAGCAGTTACAACGGCAAGTTTGTTACGGAATATATATATTTATACTAAAGTTTGGTTGTCTAGTTTTGGTCCTTTTTTAATTAGTCATCTCTCGACAGGACAAGCGACAAAACACCTCAAAGTACCTGAAGAAATTACCCTGCCCACTATCTTTATTTTTAATTAGTTGCGGTTAAAAGTTATGCACATTTGAGTATATATAGCTGCTAATTGTTTGCCTTTTTAGTAGTTTTATCTAAAAAAATTTCCACAAATAATATCTTTTTAATTAGGGTCCAGACCATTTTATACTTCTCCATTCGATCGTTTTTCTTGTTTTAACACTAAACCAATAAGTACTCTCCCACTTCTTTATTTTTTTCATGCATTATCCTTCTTTTTTCTAAACATTTTAATGATGACATAGTAATCTTTTAAGCTCATGCTTAACTTGTTTGTGCTAGTTAAAAGGAACGAATAGAGTGAATTACTCCCTCCGTGCCAATATAAATACAACATAGTATAGATGTGACATTTCATAAGACTATAAATCTGGTGAGACATCTTGCACTTATATTGAGGTAGAGAGAGTAGTATTTTGCCCCATGGACTATTTGGCAAAAAGTACCTAAGTGCAAAATTAAATCAAAGTGACTTTTTTCTTTTGAAAAGAGAAACAACTGATTAATGGAGCACTGAGTATATTACATATTCCAGAGTTTACGGTAAATGAAAGAATATTCTCACACTGGCAGGTTCATCTAAGGGCCTGTTTAGTTCGCGAACGGAAAACTTTTGGCGTGTCACATCAGATATATTGACACACATTTAAAGTATTAAATATAGACTAATAACAAAATAAATTACATATTCTGCCTGAAAACTGCGAGATGAATTTATTAAGCCTAATTAATCCGTCATTAGCAAATGTTTACGGTAGCACCACATTGTCAAATCATGGCGCAATTAGACTTAAAAGATTCGTCTCGCAATTTACGTGTAATCTATGCAATTAGTTTTTTTCTATATTTAATATTCCATGCATGTGTTAAGCATTCGATATAATAGGGTGAAAAATTTTTATTTGGGAACTAAACAGGGCCTAATAAAACTTCCGTTGTTAACTTTCTGCAAGAATCATATACTCCATGCATTGACAACTTGTCTCTGTTGATAGCTAGGTTGACAATATTAGTTGTCAATCTGGCCAAAGTAGGAGAGAATCAACCTGACAAGGTCATACTCATATACTAAGTGTCGGCTGGGAGTACGTATCAGCAATTCACTGACTTTAGACACTAATTTAGTCCCTATCTTTAGACACTAATTTAGAGTATTAAATATAGACTACTTACAAAACTAATTACATAAATAAAAGCTAATTCACGAGACAAATTTTTTAAGCCTAATTAATCTATAATTAGAGAATGTTTACTGTAGCATCACATAGGCTAATCATGGATTAATTAGGCTCATTAGATTCGTCTCGCAAATTAGTCCAAGATTATGGATGGGTTTTATTAATAGTCTACGTTTAATATTTATAATTAATTTTTAAACATTCGATGTGATAGGGACTTAAAAGTTTTAGTCCCATCTAAACAGGGTCCTACTCTCCTAACTCGATGAGAGAATCTTTGCCGCTCCTCAGAAAGGTGCTTCAAGCGCATGCAGGGAATATTTCACCTCGAGAATCGTGCTCCTACTAACATCCACATGCTCGCATGTATGCAGTCTGGGTTAATTAAGGCCCATGGCGGCGCGCACGCGTGTGCCAGCTCGCCACAATTCACGTGCGCGCCGCCAGCCTATGCGTCGCATGTTGCATTGGGTAGTTCCTGCAATATGGCTGGTTGTTTTGTTTCATCTACTAGGTAACTTACAAATAGGTTTTTAAATTAACGATTTTTCAACATGTACAGCCAATTTTTTAAAAACATATTATTGATGTGCATTATGTAAAAAAGCATATTATGTAGATTTTTATTACACATAAATTTTATGGGAGACGTCAAACATATCCACAGTCAAAACACAAACACATCGTTGTCCTTCCAAGATGTACTACTATAAAATTCCTAAATTCCTAATCGGTATCGATTTATAGGTGCCGAATCATTTAAAACTGACACCTATGGACTTTTATTTTTTTCCACCTGCACAGATAAAATAAAATAGAACCAACACTTGAGAAATTATAATTAAGTGCCCGTTCTAGAGAAAACTGACGTCAATACACAAGTGCTGGTTTTTCAAAAGAAATGGTACCTATAATATATTATAGGTGCACGTTAATTAAACTACGATAACTATAATATATTATAGTATCCGTTTTTTAAAAAAGCTGATACCCACACAAAACTGAGCCGAGCCGATTGACCCGCGGGGGATTGTTTAGCTCGATCCATCCTTATCCACTCAGCCTCCGAACCGATGTCCTTATCCACACCCGTACACCCATCTCCACAGCATTATCCCCTTTACCATCTCTCTATCTCGCCCACCAGTTCTCCTCCTGCTCCTTGCTCCTTCTCGCCGGTGTCATCCCCTTCCCCCTCCCTCTCCCTATCCGTCGTCACCGACGCTGTCGCAAGTCAACTCCAATATCCTCCCCTCAAACTCCCTCGCCACCACTTCCTCCTCCTAATCCCAATCACCGTGAGAGAACCGGGTGGCGCAAAGCTCCGTATTGTCGCTGTTGACTGATTCATTTCCTAGGGACACTAAGGTTGTGGTGGCAACCGGCGGCAGTGGGATGCCCACGTGTCGCTGCTGCCCCTCGTCCTCCTACCAGTCCCGGTCTGAGGGAAACAACATCCTCCAGCAGATCCGGGGGGTGATCCGGTCGGCGGGTATCCTCGAGTAGGTCTGGCTAGTGGTGGCCTCCACGATGGAAGCGTTGAGCGGATCCATTCGGCGATGATGGCGGTTTGCATAATAACGCCATCAAGCTGATCTCGGTAGCGGAGAGGAGCACAGTGTGTGGAAATTCTTTTTTTTTTTGGGGGGGGGCATTTTGGGATATTTGGATTCGGATTTGTCCGTGTGTTCATGCCTCCTTTTTATGATATATTATTGTTTTTGCCTTGTCTTGTTAGCAACAATAGTCTTGATGTCCTTGATTTGGATTTGTTTGTGGGTTCTTAATCTACTTTCGGTTGGTTTCTCCAGCGATGGTGTGACGTGAGCAAACGTAATACAGGGTTGATGTTTTTGGATAGGAGCTACTGCTCGATGCATCGGCTCGAATCATGCTGATGCATTGAGCCACCTTTTTCTTTTATTTATGGAACCTAGCTAAAGTTATCGGTTATATAGTAAGAACTGGCATCTATAATCTCTGTATGTGTTAATTCTAGAACCGACACCTATGCGGACGGGCAAAGGTGCCCCCAAATTGGTACTAGTTGGGAAACCAACACCTATGTTTGGTTTTCAACCGGCACCAATAGGAAGTCCTGTAGTAATGACACTGTCGCCATTACTAGATGGATTTGTGCTGATCTATTTACCATGGGCCATTTCGCCATAGTTGTCGATGTTCTAAATACATAATATGCAGCCCTCAAATATGGAAATAACTTTGTACGTGGAAATCCTATACCATACCCGATAATTAAGACAGGATGTATATGAAAGGGATATATCTAGGAGAGTTCTAGAATATAGAACATGGTTGTCTAACATATTAGGAGTAAAACACTAAAGACCTACATGGACAAGATCGAGATATACCAAGATTATCTCTGTAAAGTCCAAACCAATTATTACAGACTAAGGAATATAAGTACATAGGCCCCACTGACCAGGAGGGAAGAGGGGGCCGGGGGAGGGGCAATTCAACACAATAGTAGAGAGGTCAAGTCGACGATCATGACAGAGCTCACAAGCACCGTCGCATCCTCCAGCAATTAGGCTAGGGCCACGGGATCTAGTGACCCAAGCCTCGGTGCTAGTGGATTCGATTGTACTAGCCGGCTGGGATGAGGTCATCGACAGTTGCCCCCCTATCTTCTACTATATCTCTCTATTCCGGTGCAGATCTGGCGTCCTTTGCTCCCTGGAGGTTGGTCCACCGCCTTACTCTCCTAGCTACGTTGCTGCTTCTCTCTCCCAGATGCTCTGCCAGGAGAGAGGGTGGTGGCTCAGACAGATGCACGGAAGATCTAGATCTATCGGAAGTGTGGGAGGGCCGGATCTCCTGTGTTGCTGCCTCCCTCTCCAAGCTATGCTGACACACCTCCCTTCCCCCACCTACATCAACATCTCCCGCCATGCAACGGTGATGGGGATGACGGGATCTCAAGCCTCTATGAGCAGTGGAAGACAGTTAGGGCAAGATCTGCGCAATGACGTGACAAAGGCACCTTCTTGTTATTTCTCTGTTCTCCTCATTCTCTCTCTCTCTCTCTCTCTCTATGTGATTTGAGAGCAGCCAGAGTTAGGATGGGTGCGGGCTGCGTGCCCTTTATCTCGAGGCTGAGGGATGGTTCCAAGACTGAACTCGACGGTCGCGAGCACTTGCATATAAGTTCATGCTGAGGTCTCTTTTGCAGTATTGAAAATTTTTCTGGTTTCAATCTAGCAGCTCGAACTTGGGGAATTGTTGAATTTTGCTGAATTTCTCATGATTGTGTTGATTGGTGAGTTGCATGAATAGCTAGTGTTTATCTGTAAATTGTTCTATACCGAGATATCTAAACTTTATTTTTATTGTTTTTTGTGCTAAAAATCATTTTAAGAGGTGGTTGGCCAGAAATTAATTTTCACAGGTGGTGCTTTTCACAACTACGACGGGTGTTTTGTTAGAAGCACGCAGTTGGCTCAACTTTCTCTACAAACACAAGTTAGCCATCTATAAAAATAATTTTCGTAGTAGTGCATGCCACACAAACATTATCTTTCTATCTTGTAAAACAATACTATTAATTATATATATCATATATATAATTTATTTGTACCCTACCTTCCCACCCCAAAAATATAAAAACGAATCATAATATACAAGGTGATAGGGGGCTATAAATAATCTGTTTGTCTAGCTTATACATAATTTTGTATAACTTTGCTAGCTTTTACAAAGTGAATGCCACCACCATTATCGCCCGTCTCTCCTCAACCTCTCGTTTGTGTTAGTTAGTACTATATCAATTGATTCATCAATCGATCCCCCTGATTCCTACTATTGCAACTCATAGCCAATACTTACTTCCTCCATTAAAAAAAAAACAAATCTAGGACTGAATGTGATATATCCTAATACAACGAATCTGGATAGGCTTGATATGACATATCCTAATACAACGAATCTAGACAGAAGACTATGCAGAACGAATCTGGACAGGAGACTGTCCATATTCGTTGTACTAGTATATGCCAATTCAGTTATAGGTTTGTTTTATTTTGGGAGAGAGTGTAGGCGATACACTTTTTTTAGTTACTCTATACAGTTCACAAAGTTTAGTTAACGCACTGACAGATCTCTGGCACGAACTAATTTTTAAACCCGCGAAAGTACAAGCCTTAAAATAAAAAAAATTGTACTTTGGTATATAGTGGTGTACTAAGCTAGTACAAAAATCTAAAGTTGTTTCACATGCGTGATTAAATTTATATATATAGCCGCCACAACTCTAACTGCTGTATCAGCTTATTCTAAGCGTATATTCTCTTTGTAGTTGGAAGCATATGATTATACGAGAGTATATTCAGAGACAACGACAGCATGAAACCGCTGGCACTTTTGCCATCTAGCCTGCAGCCATCCTTGTCTGCATCAAATTAACGGCCCTAAATGCACGCAAAGAGCCGCCAAAGCCATCATTACCTTTTCTGATTAAGCTAATAGTTACTAGTCAATATATTATAGAGCAACTACTTTTGCTCTAACAAACGACACTTCAGCGACATGAAGGGCAAACGCACCTTTCTATCTAGCCTAAATAAAGGTAAGAAGAACACATATTAATTTCATGTGGTACCAGTTCAGGCAGAGGAATCTTAATTCAAAGATTCACTTTGAACCTCTTCCGTATGGCCGGGAGATTCCAATAGTAACTGCTTGCATATCAAGATTCTTTCGTGGACTGTGAGCCCTCGCTTTGCATTGTCCTTTGTTGTACACTTTAGTATCTTTGATTCTGTTGGGTAGATCGATCAGATGCTCTCCATCGGCCATGAGCAGCACAATTCGATCTCTATCTCCTTAATTAACTAGCTAATTAATTTAATTAGGTTTTCATATTCTCAAGTAATTGCATGCAGATCATGGTCGATCGATAGGTGGGTTTACCTATTGATCACCTTCTCCAGATATTCTGATAGGTCAACAAAATCGTCAGAGATGGCCGGACAAACAAGTTCATTGGATATACAGCAGAGATCGATACGTTATATACTCCCTCCATTCCATAATATAAGGCACAACTACTTTTAAAAAGTTGTTTCATAATATAAGACGTGCATGCATGCATGTCATTAATTAGCACCTCTTTTCTACTAAAATATTATTATTTAAATCATCCACCATTAAGATCTTTAATTTTATTGGGTGCATGCATTATATTTATTATGGCAATCCAAACTATGAGATAATAATAATTATTTCTTGGTCTTTGGGTTAAGGGTGGTTGTGCCTTATATTTTAGAATGGAGGGAGTATATACGAGCTGTGTACGTAGCCTAATTGTTAGTAGTACATATTAATAACTACTAGCTGGTGGTCCGCGCAGATTGCACAACTAGCATCCTTATATTTTCTCTTGTATAATAGCATATATGTTTTTCTTATTTTATTATTAAAATATATGAAAGTGTATACTGGTATGGGCTCTAGTCTCCTCTTCCAATATTTATTATTTTCTAATTCTGAATTTTAGCTATTTTTAATTGTATTTGTATATGGACTCTGTTTTTATTTTTCTCCGAATAATAGGAGAATTTCTAGGCCATGAGAGCGAGAACGCAAAGACTCTTTTTTCTATTACTTTAATAAGTTAATAGATGATTCAAGCAACATGCATTTCTCCCAAAAAAAATAAAAAATCGAGTAACATGCATGTATAACTAACAAATTAAAAGTTTAGACTTTTTTTTAGTCAAATACGTAGTATGTAGCCAATGATTATCCCTGGCCGTATAAATAGTTCAAAACATAATCGTAATTGACTTGTGGAACAATCTATGGGAAATTCACGCATTCAACTTATTAATTGGAGTAATTGTAAATTTTAGTACTCCCTCCGGTTTGGGACTTGGGAGTATGCAATGCAGCTAGCTAGCATGCATGAATTTACAATGCCAAGTGAATGCTCGGTGATGCTAGTGATCGAATATGCAAGATGCTAGACAGATACCAAGTTAGGGAAAGGTATATATATACCACTATATGTTGGTAGACACTTGATCATATAGTTAATTAGGAGGGTTTAAACTGTAAAGCTCATATTAGTTAACTGTTAGCTATAGAAAGCGATCTCCTTTACGTCCTTCCCATTGGCCCGGAAGTGATTAATAAATAAAAGGCTTAGGTTTATAGTTGAGGCATCAACATAGAATATCCTATATGATCTCCCGACAAAAGCACTAGTAATTAATTAAAGCAGGTCTCATGTGAAAATCTGTTGGTCAAAAGGAGATCGGTCGTATAGGACCATGCATGCATGGACTCACATGGCTAGTCTTGTGTGTACTTGATTCTTGTGTTGTGTTTGATTTTAGCAATATTAACTATGCTAGCTAGCTCATGTCTTTACAAAGAACGGGCTGTAAAAATGATGATCATAACGAGAAAATAAGTGTCAGTTTAGTACAGGGTTGATTGGATCCTTCTTGTTATTTCATAACAAAAATATGTGCATGGATGCATATTATTGGGAAAAAAGGTCATGAACAATATATGTCAACTGAAACTATATAGCTGGTGATGTTGTCAATTTATTCCTACCGTACGTAGCTACCTTTTAAGAAATTAAGGACACCCTAGAGCAGAGATTGGAAATAATGTAACATTTTTTTCGTCGTTATCGAAAAAATTGAAATTTAAGTCATAATATTGGTTTCACTGTACGTATAAAGTATATCACAACTATACGTACTTCGAACATAACATTTGCCACATAATGTTTTGCAAATGTATCCTATTTATTTTGATTATGCATGCGTATTTCATAATACTATTATACAATGCAAACGGTCATGCAAAGTTCTACGATAAAAATTACACCATTTAAATCCGACAAACATTGAAATCTAAATTCATTGATCACTGGGGAAACATAAAAAGATAAAAAGAAAATGCAATGAAGATTAACTCTCTCTCTCTCTCTCTCTCTCTCTCTCCCTTTTCAGAATTTCATTTCGGCAGGATTAGTCTTATTTGATTGTCTGCATTTTAGAATGAAGACTTGGTACATTTGTTATATGTTAAAGTGATCTGATCTATCTTTTTAGAGCACATTAAAAAATTCTATGTACTTGAAAGGGTCGTTGCACAATTTTATGTAAGTACTACTGTGTTGTCATGAATTAAAACCCTATACCCTGTGTGTATAAACCATGCGCATGCACGAACCGGCGGCCTCTATATAAATATCTAGGAGGGCATGGAATATGCATCAACCAAACACCTAAGCACACCTCTGATAGTCCATTAGAGTAGCACGTAGCCTCTAGCTCTAGCTATAGTTATATTACTAGCTACTAATAAATCTAGTGTCAGTCTAGCTTAGCTGCATTAAGCGTGTAAAATGGCACTTAACAAGAATGTGGCCAACATTTGCACTATGCTAGCTATACTTGTGTTTTCCCTGCAGCTATTTTCTTCTCAGGGCAGGCCTTTGCCTGACGACGATGGCATCACCTCTGAAATGCAGATCAGGAGATACCTGTTATCGCATGGCAATGGAGTGGTCGAGGGCGCCGTGTCCCCCTCGTCGGAGATTGGCGGTCCCATGGTCGGCGCCTCCGGCGGCGTCCGGCCGACCAACCCAGGGCACAGCCCAGGTATCGGTCATCATGTCGTCATCAATGGCGACGTCGACGACGACGATGTCCGGCCGACGAACCCAGGGCACAGCCCAGGTATCGGTCATCACGCCATCGTCAATGGCGCTGATGACGCCGATGATGTCCGGCCGACGAACCCGGGGCACAGCCCAGGTATCGGTCACGCCGTCGTCAATGGTGCCGACGATGACGCCGACGATGTCCGGCCAACGAACCCGGGGCACAGCCCGGGCATCGGCCATGCCTTCGTCAACAAGATCGATGGCCCAGCTGGGAAGAAGAAGCTCTGAATTACCAAGTTTAGAGACGAGAGGTTGTCTGTGCATTAATTAGTCACCGCGTGAGTGTTATTATTGCATGCAATATATATGTATTGTGTTGTCCGTGTTGTAGCTTTTCTTTACTCTCTTTATTTTCTGTACGTATTGTGTTTCTTCTTCTTCAACTTTTGTCGTGTTTTCTTTTCCTTCTAGCATTAGTACGTCGTGTCAATGTATGTTAATTTCAGCTAGATTAATTCTAGCTTGTCAATCTGTATCAACTAGCTTAGCATATGATTAATTGAACATTTCATTTGATCTTTCAGTCCAATCTGCTTTAGTTAGTTTAATTTGTATTTCGTTCCGTGCGTCGGCATAAATTAAATAACAAGCTCCGACACCAATGGATATTTCATTATGAGGATGAAATCACACGCAAATTAAACCGTGAAATAATACTGAAATGTGCACTGGTCATATGTAGAATTCGAGCCCCTAAAACTGGCCTTAACTGCACTAGCTAGCTAGGTAAGCACATGGCTGCGCTATCTGAGGTGGACTAACGACGGTATACATGCATGAGATGTTATCGCTAGCTAACACTATTTTCACCGTGCAAACGTACGTACGGTAAGATCGACTAGCTATCGATATCTATATCTATATACTTAATTAAAAAACAAGTAAGGCTTCTGAACGAGTTTTGTGTCCGTCCTCTCCCTCCCCGGGCCGCATTCCTCCCTCCCTCTCGTGTGCCTCCGCTTCCGCCTCCCTCCCTTCCTCCCGGCGCACCCCATCTCTCCCTCCCCCCCAAAAAAATCGTCCTATCCTACCTTGCTACGCGCGCTCTCCCTCCCCCGCACCCCTAGCGCCCTTCTTCTCTCTTGCACTCCCTCTTGCGCATTCAACAAAAAAGAAAACAAACCCCCTTGCCTGGGTACATGTTTTGACACACTCAACCGGCCATGTTCATCATCAGAGCTCACTATTGCCATTTCTCTGTCTCTCAGGATAACGCTGTTCTGGTCGTTTTCTTGTTGTCTGGTTTTCTTCGTTGCCAACATCCATGGATAAGTCACATTGTGAGATACGTCCGACCACCTTATTCACCACCATTTGGTCGCCGGAACATGGGAACCCATCTTCACTCCTCTTATAAATGTTTCTTGTTTCGGCTAGGGAAGATGATGAATAGCGTTAGTCGTTTTTCTCCATCTTTCGTTCCTGCATGTTCAAGGAAAACGGAACCTACTCATACGGGAACGTGTTTGACGCAGTCATCTGGTCGTGTTCACAATAAGAGCTCGCCGTTGCCATTCCTCTCTCCATCGGGACCACGCCGTTGTTGTTCTGCTATTCTGGTTTTCTCATTGCCAACCACCACCATCTATGGACGAGTCACATCGTGGGGCACGTCCAACCACCTTACTAACCGCCGTTTGGTCGCTGGAGGATCGACACCCATCTTCCCTCTTCTTATGTTTCTTATTTCATGTTGTTCTGATTTTCTTCGTTGCCAACCTCCACCTTCTATGGACGAAGGCCCTATTTCTTTCTGGTCTAGCCCAACCATGCTCCTAGACGACTCACATAATATTGAAACCATAGGAATATGAACTGAACATAAATATTTTAATTTATGTTAATTAAACAGGTACCCGTTCCGTTTTAACGGATCGGATTTTCATCCATGGGCTGAAATAAATTTTCTTTTAATTTCTAACTAATTTCAGTTGTTTTTCCATTTACAGTATTAGTTTTAGAACTATTTGATCCATTAAAATTTATTGGAACTTATAATTTTCCTATGTATTGAATTATTTATAGCTAAATGAAAAAAAGGGATTTTAATTATATATTTTTTCTGATATGGAATTATCTTTCCGGCCAAAGTTATTTGTAGTTTCATATTGTTATTTTTATGATTATATTTTCTTCAGTCCAATTGTGATATATGGTTTAGGATTTTAATTATGTCAATGAATGTTATTTAGAATCATTGCAACACATATACATTATGCTAGTATACAATAATATTAATAAATATACATATGGGAAAATCTATTTACAACGCAAGATCTCCATAAGGAATCCAACGGCTCAATTTGTAGGTACACATGCACGTACATTGTAAAAGTCCTTTCCAGATACATGTTAAGGTTCATTGAACATAGACTGTTAATTAACTACTAATCTGGAGTAGATGCGTGGATCTCATGGGTGCGAAGCCACTATTGTGGACAGGTTCAGTGAATGATAATATTGATATTAGTGTATGCATGGGTGCATACATGTCTATACCGAATACCGCAACAACTCTATGTACTCTCTCCGTCTCTAAAAAAAACCCCTCATAATACAATGAATTTGGATAAAAGTTATCCAGATTCATTGTACTAGGAGCGGTTTTTGGAATGGAGTACGTACCAGTGCATGTGTATATGCCTTTTTCTAGATCAACTGAACGTGCGCGTGTGCATGAGGTTTAGGAAGATATTTCAATAAGCATAATTTACACGAATTGAGCATAACTTAATTGGTTTGCTTACTTGTGGTGTAAACTAGCCCACCTTGATTTAAGTTCTAAGTTCTAAATTTAACACGAGTGCTCGCATTAATTTAAAGCTAATTATTTTTTTCAGCGGTAATCGATAGCGAGGCACCCGTGTTGTGAGCGCCTGAGTTTGTACCATGTTTATGAAAAAAGCAAAAAAATTAGTAGCAAAAGATTACAAGCGCTAGCTGTATGAACGCTCAAGTAATTAGGAGTAGTAAATTACACTTTGGCTATATATTATCACCAATGTTTCACTTTGGACCATCCTTACGAGTGAAGTGCATGGGCGGTCTCTAAACTTATACGGGTGTCTCTTATAGGTCCCTGAATTTTCGAAATATATTTAAGTCCCTGAACTTGTCATGCATGGTGTTATATAGATCAAAAAAGCTTCAACCCACTCCGTTCGCTGACGTGGCATGCCATGATAGCATCTACTACTTCCATTTCAGGTTATAAGACTTTCTAGCATTGCTTATATTCATATAGATGTTAATGAATCTAGGCACACATATATGTCTAGATTCATTAACATATATATGAATATGGGCAATGCTAAAAAGTCTTATAATATGAAATGGAGGGAGTACATGTTAGTGGGATCGAAATGCTAGTCACATAGAAAATTGTTGTAGAGAGAGAGAGAGGTGAAAAAGATGTTTTTTTATTTTGCAATAATATATTTTGTGTGTGTGAGAGAGAGAGAGAGTCTATATGTTACTAATATTTGGGTCCCATTACACGTAGGCACGACCACCACATGCCAAGTCAACACACACAACGAGTTAGAGTCCATTTGACACCCAAAACAAGTTTTAATATCCAAAAATAAATTATGAGAATTTGTGGACCTATATATCAAATACCGCACAAGTTTAGAGACCGCATTCTCATATTTTTTTTACTTTGGACTAAGTATTATTGCCAAATGTTACACTTTTGACTAGGTGGTGGTCCACATATAACTATATAAGTGACACATGGACAATATAGATGATTAGGCCCTTTCGTAATCATGGATTGACAGCTTGTAAATTTCACTCCCCTTCTTTGTTGTACAGTCTTCCGTAAATACTTCTCAATTTTTATAAAATTTTGCAGTAGGAGTCTCTCCTACTGTTCCCCGTAAAAAAAAACATATAGGTCACCGATCCAGAGTGTAATATTTGACAACAATGCCTAGTCTGAAGTGAAAAAACTGATTTAAAAGTGGTTCAAACTGAAACTTTGATAAGAATATATGGACTAAAATGTAATTTACTCACTAATTAATTAGTCCAATATTGCAGTAAAATATATATATACTGCTCATACAAATTTTGATTATATATATATATATATATAAAATCCTATTGAAAGTACATGTATGAATTTTCCTAAAATTTTTTGTGATAATTTTTAGTTGGTGTACACGCGAGGGCCTGTGTGCATAGGATACGCTCCCATATATATATATATATATATATATATATATATATATATATATATATATATATATATATATATATATATATATATATAAAAGAGATAACAACTTAATTAATTAAATCGAGCAAATTATGCCGAAAGATGGCGTGACAAAAAACACCCATTGGTTTTAGGTTTCGTTTGGATTTCTAGAGGATTTTGATTGATTTGAGCTAAATCCTATGAAAATCATATAAAATCTCTGCATTCCAATGGAGTCCTTCATCAATGGCGGCTGAGGTTTTAGCTCATGGCCAGGCCGGAGCTTACACACATTTTCTTGTGGTGTTCTTCACATGCATGCATACCATTGCTGAGAATAGCTAGCTAGCTGTTTTGCAACTTCTTTCAAGGAAAAAGAAAGGAAACATAAGTGCTTCTTTGTCAGAATGTTTAAATAAATTGAAGCACAAATCAAGTCTAGACTTCATAAGACTTGTGATTCGAAATTTGTGCAACTCTAATTAACCTAAGAGACGAAGCATGGGAGCACTTAAAATATATTACTACTATTGTCACAGTTAGGACATAACTAAGACCTACTCCTTCCGTCTAAAAAAAACCAACCTAGAAAACCAACCATAGAGGATATGTCCCCTCCTAATACAACAAATTTGGACAAAAGGTTATCCAGATTCGTTGTATTAGGAGGAGTCACATCTCCTCCTAAATTGGTTTTGTTTGGGACGGAGGGAGTATGTATAATTGTATATAGACTTAAAGCGCAACTAACTAGTAGTACGTACTAACGCTAATACAGATCCTTCCATCTGTGACGGCCCATAACAAGACTGGAATTTGCGGGCCGTCACAAGGAAGACTGGAATATGGTCGCACAGCCATGGTATATCGGCATAAAACTAAAGCCCGTCACGGATGACACTTATCTGTGACGGGCTATAGTTGAGGCCCGATTGAGATGAGGGTTCCATATCTCAGTCGGGCCCTAAAAGAAGCCCGTCACAGATGAGGGTCATCTGTGACGGGCTCCAACTAGAAGCCCGATTGAGATAAGTTTAGTGCCCGTCACAGATAACACTCTTTTTTAACGGCCTTTTATTAAGGCCTGATAGAGATTACTTGTATGCCCGTCACGGTTGATTGTTTTAGGGCAGTTACAGATATTTGTTGCACAGTATAAATACCCCCCACCACCTAGTGTAACTGTATCCCACTGTTCACTATTTTGGTGGGAGGCTGTAGGGGGCGATTTTTTGTCCTTTTTCCAAGGAAAAGAGAAATTAAATTCCCAAAAGTGATCAAAATGGATCAATCAAGTGAGTAATATTAATCATTAATTGAGCAATTTCATCACGTCTTACTTTTGCAATACTGATCTTATAATATGTGCCTCTAATTTGTTTTTTTTTTATTTTGTAGCAATTGATCGAAGTTGGATGTATGCGAAAAATTTGAAACGTCATTCTACGGAGTACAGAAAGGGCGTAATAAATTTTATGAACGCCGCGGAGGAGGATCGGATAAGAAGAAACAGTGATTACATGTGTTGTCCATGTGCAGATTGCAAGAATGAGAATATGTTTGATAGCGGAGAGGACGTACACGGGCATATGATACAACGAGGATTCATGGAGGGCTATACATGTTGGGTGAAGCATGGAGAGCAAGAATCAGGAAGTGGAGCAGCAGCAGACAGAAGTGGTGCGCATAATCAGGAAGATGAAGATGAGCATGACATGTTTATACCTTCTCCATTGGGCGGTGAAATGGTTTATGTGGATCACGATCTGCTGCAAGACATGTTACGTGACGTTGAGGACCCAGCTGTAACGCCCCGATTTTCGTTCGGGATTAAAAATCATTAAATAAATGCATTTTCTAGAAATTAAATAAAAGTTAAATCAATTTAATCAAGTAAAATAATGGGAGAATTTGAAATTTTCCCTTAAAAATCAATGGCCGGGAATATTTTGTAATATTCTTTGTGCCCTAATGTACTCTCCGGAATTTTCCGTGAATTTTCGGAGCTCAAGAAGTAATTTTAATGGCACAAAGTTCATCGAATCAATTAAAATAAAAAGAAAACAATTAAAATCCTCTTTCCTCTCTTTGGGCCCCTTTCGGCCCAACCCCTCCTTTCTCTCCCTCTCGGGCCGGCCTCCTCCCTCGGCCCGCTCGGCTCTCTCTCTCCCTCAAGTCTGTTTTGCCTCCCCAGCCGGCCTCTCCCTCCCTCTCTCTCCGACAGGTGGGACCCGTGGACCCCACCTGTCATCCCCAACCTCCGGCTCCCTCAGCCGAAACCGCCGCCACGCTCTCCCCACGTCGCCGCCGATTCCGCCTCCTCCTCCACCCGCGCGCTCGCCCTGACCGCGGGACCGCGTCGCCCCACCTCCTCCACTCTCCTCCCCCACTTTCCCCCTCCAAAACCGGCGCCGAATCGAGCCCCACTTCGCCCACGATGTCACCCACGTCGCCGGCCGTTGCCGCTTCAAATCCGCCACGTCCGGCCACGATTTCTCCTCCCCGAGCCTATAAAAATGATCCCCGTGCCATCCTCCCCCTTTTCCCCAATTTTCCCGAACCCGCTGCACTCCCAACCGCTCTCCCCTCGTTGCTCCCGCGCTCTGCCGCTTTCCGGCGAGCTCCGGCTGCACGCCGCCGTCGCTGTAGCCGCCGCCGCGCCGCGCCGCTTGCACCGTCGGCTCCGCCGCTCTTTGCCGCACACCGGCCACCGCTCCGTTTCCACAAAACTCCGCCGAAACACCACATCCACCGTGCACCCGAGCCACAGCTGCCTCTCGTCACCTCCAGTCGCGCGCCACCACCGCTCCCGTCGCTGCCGCGCTGCGCTACCACCGCCATCGGCATCGCCGTTCCTCGCCGCACCCCGGCATCCACTCCATCTCCCTCCTCCACCGCCGGAACCACCTTCCCATCGCGAGGCCGAGCCACTACCGCCACACACCGCCTTCAGCCGGCCGCTGCCGCCGCGTTAGTCGTCGCCGCACCTCGCCGCTTGCGCCGTCGGCAACGCCGTGCCAAGATCTACCCCGGCCTCCGCTCCGTTTCCCCATTCCACCACCGCAACCACCCTTCCACCGTGCATCCCGAGCCACCTCCACCATACGCCGCCATCCTTTCCGCCGCCGGCCGCCTCCCCATGGTCGTCTCTCCGTCGCCGCGCCTCTCGGTGAGCCGTCTCCCTCCTCCTTTTCCTCTTCGCCGATCGCCCGCCACTGCTCCGCATCGCCGGCTGCTGCCGCCGGTGGCCGCATGCCGCCGCCGCGCCTTGGCTCGGCCGAGCCGGTTTCATGCCGTGCCCGTGCTCTGGGCGCCCTGCCTCGTGGCCGCCTGATCAGCTCGGGCTGATCTGGGCCGTCGGTTCCCGTGGACCGGCGGTGGACCACCCCGTGGTCCCGGTCCACGGTGGACCGATACCCTTGACCCGCTGACGTGTAGGGCCCGCCTGTCGGCGCCGGCCTCTTTGATGACGTCAGCGCTTAAGCTTTTCCTTTGAGAAAATAATTAATAATTACGCAATAATTCGATAATAATTATAGAAATCCATTTAAATTGCTCAAAACTTCTAAAATTCATACCTAATTCATTCGAACTCCGAATTGAGCCATTCAACTTGCAAAATTCATCTAAAATTGAGCTCTACATGTTTGTTTAGTTTTTATGTACTGTTTCCTTGGTTTTTATTAGAGTTTTTCCTCGTTTTGCGTGCCAGCGTGTAGTTTCCATCGTTTCGGAAGTCCGCGGTCGCAAGGAAAAGAGTTCGGAAAATCCAAGTGAAGAAGCAAGGCAAGTCACACATTCCCCTTGAGCATGTTGTTCCCAATTTATAAATGTTTTACCGTTTGCAAATAAATATGCATGTTTTGCTAATTACATGGGATCAGGGTTTACCTATCTGCTCGCTTGTGCCATGTTTACTTGATATCTGTCCTTTGTCAACCGTGGGTAATAAATCGCCTAGCTTGTGTTACTTTGATGACCTAGCTAGAACTATATGCTTAGCCATGCTTTATTACCACTAGCTCAGTCGATGGGATAATTGCAGTATCAGACACTCTAGTTTCTTGTTGAGCTGCGTGCTCGAGACATCTGGCCATGTTTTATGGTCGTAATTATCCAACTAAAATGCGACTGAATGGTGGGCTGTGGGTGCATGGTTTTTGTGAGTCGCACCCATGGCAATTAAGGACCGGTTCACGGGAAACCCTGGAAGACTTACAGCGCTTGCCACAAGCGGGAATGGGTAACTGCTTGATCTGAAGTATAGCTCGACCCTTTCCTAGGCACCGGTGGCGAGGGTGGGCGTGATGGAGTTGGGTCGGCCGGGGTGTCCGGTTGTCCAGCTGCCGGATTCACCGCGGCGCAAGAGGGGACCGCCCACTGCCTTTTGAGGGGTGGGGGTGAAACCTTAGCGTGGTGTGGATGGTTAGGGGAGGGTTATGCGAAGGGTCTCGTCACAATCACTCGACATGGTGACGTGTGCATCATGGGCACATGATGACGCAGTGACATGTCGGTGGGTTGTGTCTTGTGGGTACAGTTGTGCACCTCTGGCCAGAGTAAAACTATTCGAATAGCCGTGCCCGCGGTTATGGGCGATCGACCAGATTCACCGTGATTAGTCTCACACCTAATAAATCGACCCAATGCACTGTAGTCCAGGTGGGTTGGTTGGGCCTGTTCAACGTGGTGTAGCGTTGATCAGTGGAGATTTAATGTTACTTTAATTACTCAACAGTTTTACTGTTTTGCTCAATAAAATGTTTTACAGCCGCCTTTATGCAAATAGCCACAAACCGTCCTTGAGTTCCCCTTGCACGTCTGCATCGTTGGTGTGGCTTGCTGAGTACGGTGGTTGTACTCAGTCTTGCTATTATTCCCCCTTTTCAGAAGTGTAGTGCTTCTGAGTTGAAGACGAAGTTAGAAGACCAAGGCTCAGACCCCAGTTGAGTTTTGCCTGTGGAGTGGAGCTGAAGCCCCGCTAGGATCGCCTTTTTCCGCTGCTGCTGCTTTCGTTTCGGTGCGAGGACTAAGTGCCTCTTTTGTAAGTATTTTACGCTTTATTTACGTTTGGAACTGTATATTACTTGTCGTTTTGTGTACCCTGGCTGGTCCTGGACAGGGATTTAATACACAAAATAGTCTGGAAATTTGGGCTAAATTTCTGGGCGTGACAAAGTGGTATCAGAGCCAACTCGACTGTAGGTTGAGCCAAACGGTCAAACCCTAAGGACAAGCTTTCTGAAAACCCTATTTGCAAATTGTCTCCTCTCGCCCTTCGGCATTTCTTTGTCAAACGGTTTTTCAAAATTCTCCTCCCAGTCTCTCCAATTCTTTTAGTTGTCAAACCTGGAGGACAAACCGCCAGCTTCATGTCTGTTCGGAAGTCAATTCAAGCCTCAAGCTTCGTGCAGCAGGAGCAAGAAGTTCAGCCCAGAGTCGTCGTTCCGCGAAGATCAAGTGGAGTTTTCCCGGAGATGACCTAAACCCAATCTTTCCCAGAAGAGTAGTTCCGGTAGCTTTCTAGATCGTGTGTTGTTTGCTTGTGTGTAGGGGTATGGTTTGCATCATTGGTGGGGATGCGACCATACTAGGTTGCTTGCTTAAGCAACTTGAAGAATAAAAATCTACTCACAACAGATCAATAGGCAAGTGGTTTAGTACCTTATCTTTAGCAACCCCTCTCTTCCACCTCTCTTCCGTTCTGGTAGCAGATGGTCTGTATCAGAGAGAAGAGCAACAACAACGGTGTATGAAAGTCACAGATCAATGGATCAGTTGAAAGCTACAAGGTACTCCCAATGCTAGAAGAATCCCTGCTCGTGATCAACATTTGGTATCCAGGATCAGAAGATGGGTGTATTGAAGCGGGAGGTGCAAAGCTCGATGCAAGGTCAAGTGTAGCGGAAATAACTCCAACAGTAGTGTGTTGCAGTCAGAGTCAGTGGATCAGTTCAAGACAACAAGCTACCAGCTGAGTCAGAGCACCTTGCTCTGGTTAGCCAAGATTGGAAGATGGATGTGCCAGATATTGATGTAGCAACCGCAGAGTCCGATGCAACAGATGCAACAACAGTGTCTCCAACAACATGTACAAGCTCGGATGCAAGCCTAGAGTCAGAATCAGAGTTAATGGCAAGGCGTCAGCGTCATCACATCAACAGCTGTATTTGCAACACCTCAACTCCTCAAGTTGTGTCAGCTCCAATGCAGAGTCGGTCAGTTCAGTTTTGAGGAATCAACTATGCAACTCGACACCGAAGTCAGGTCAGAAGAAGGACAGTCATGCCAGCAGTTGGTACTTATGGGAAAGTTAGTCAAGGGTCAGTGTGTTCATGAGCTAAATGAGAGTCACTTTTATGTGGAATTTCCTATCATCAACTAAGGGTTAAGTTCCAAATCTTGTCGGGGTGAAAGTGCATCGCCATTGCTTCAATTTGATGGACCGATGAAGTTTTCAGTTTTCAAAGTCAGGGCTCTTTGTAAATCAGAGAAGTGTTGGCTATATTTGAAGGACAACAGTTCAACTGATCCCAGCCACGCGGAAGTAAGACTACTCCCTGTAAGGGGGGTAGGTCTCGGAGAAGAGTTTTGCCTCACTTCGTCGCTGTTTTAGTTGAAGGTTCAACCAGTGCCGCAATCAGGGTAGCACTTGAAGAAGCAAGTTGCAAGGTATCAGAAGAATTAAGCTGATCCCCGGGCAACCGATTGAATTCTAAGGTACACCCATGAGGCCAGTTCAACCGCTTAGCTTAGACAGGTCAAGCAGACGGTTGCAGTTCAGACGAAAGATAGGTTAAGCAGGTTTTCCTGGAATTACTTGTCATTTGAGTTGGGACCAGTCCAAGCGGACATAGGGTAAATGATTTACAAATGCCAGATTCAATTTTCATCCTCTTATAGCCAGCGTGGTGGATTCTCAGGTTACCAAAATTGCCAACCTCAACAGTTCAGTCCAAGATAAGTAAGTTTCAGGAGTATCCGCAGTTCTGGCCTAGGTCTGTTCAAGCAGAACCAGTCGGTCCAGTTTTGGCAAATCAAAGGAACAGAAAGGTCAAATCCAGCCAGTGCAATCGTGCAGGTTTGATCAACCAGTCAATCAATCAGTTCGAAGCAGAATGTGGCAGTTCAATGTGCAGATCAGTCAGACCGCCCACCAGCACCGGCTTTCTTTCTAGCCATCCCAGAATCTCGGGACGAGATTCCTGTAAGGGGGGTAGATTTGTAACGCCCCGATTTTCGTTCGGGATTAAAAATCATTAAATAAATGCATTTTCTAGAAATTAAATAAAAGTTAAATCAATTTAATCAAGTAAAATAATGGGAGAATTTGAAATTTTCCCTTAAAAATCAATGGCCGGGAATATTTTGTAATATTCTTTGTGCCCTAATGTACTCTCCGGAATTTTCCGTGAATTTTCGGAGCTCAAGAAGTAATTTTAATGGCACAAAGTTCATCGAATCAATTAAAATAAAAAGAAAACAATTAAAATCCTCTTTCCTCTCTTTGGGCCCCTTTCGGCCCAACCCCTCCTTTCTCTCCCTCTCGGGCCGGCCTCCTCCCTCGGCCCGCTCGGCTCTCTCTCTCCCTCAAGTCTGTTTTGCCTCCCCAGCCGGCCTCTCCCTCCCTCTCTCTCCGACAGGTGGGACCCGTGGACCCCACCTGTCATCCCCAACCTCCGGCTCCCTCAGCCGAAACCGCCGCCACGCTCTCCCCACGTCGCCGCCGATTCCGCCTCCTCCTCCACCCGCGCGCTCGCCCTGACCGCGGGACCGCGTCGCCCCACCTCCTCCACTCTCCTCCCCCACTTTCCCCCTCCAAAACCGGCGCTGAATCGAGCCCCACTTCGCCCACGATGTCACCCACGTCGCCGGCCGTTGCCGCTTCAAATCCGCCACGTCCGGCCACGATTTCTCCTCCCCGAGCCTATAAAAATGATCCCCGTGCCATCCTCCCCCTTTTCCCCAATTTTCCCGAACCCGCTGCACTCCCAACCGCTCTCCCCTCGTTGCTCCCGCGCTCTGCCGCTTTCCGGCGAGCTCCGGCTGCACGCCGCCGTCGCTGTAGCCGCCGCCGCGCCGCGCCGCTTGCACCGTCGGCTCCGCCGCTCTTTGCCGCACACCGGCCACCGCTCCGTTTCCACAAAACTCCGCCGAAACACCACATCCACCGTGCACCCGAGCCACAACTGCCTCTCGTCACCTCCAGTCGCGCGCCACCACCGCTCCCGTCGCTGCCGCGCTGCGCTACCACCGCCATCGGCATCGCCGTTCCTCGCCGCACCCCGGCATCCACTCCATCTCCCTCCTCCACCGCCGGAACCACCTTCCCATCGCGAGGCCGAGCCACTACCGCCACACACCGCCTTCAGCCGGCCGCTGCCGCCGCGTTAGTCGTCGCCGCACCTCGCCGCTTGCGCCGTCGGCAACGCCGTGCCAAGATCTACCCCGGCCTCCGCTCCGTTTCCCCATTCCACCACCGCAACCACCCTTCCACCGTGCATCCCGAGCCACCTCCACCATACGCCGCCATCCTTTCCGCCGCCGGCCGCCTCCCCATGGTCGTCTCTCCGTCGCCGCGCCTCTCGGTGAGCCGTCTCCCTCCTCCTTTTCCTCTTCGCCGATCGCCCGCCACCGCTCCGCATCGCCGGCTGCTGCCGCCGGTGGCCGCATGCCGCCGCCGCGCCTTGGCTCGGCCGAGCCGGTTTCATGCCGTGCCCGTGCTCTGGGCGCCCTGCCTCGTGGCCGCCCGATCAGCTCGGGCTGATCTGGGCCGTCGGTTCCCGTGGACCGGCGGTGGACCACCCCGTGGTCCCGGTCCACGGTGGACCGATACCCTTGACCCGCTGACGTGTGGGGCCCGCCTGTCGGCGCCGGCCTCTTTGATGACGTCAGCGCTTAAGCTTTTCCTTTGAGAAAATAATTAATAATTGCGCAATAATTCGATAATAATTATAGAAATCCATTTAAATTGCTCAAAACTTCTAAAATTCATACCTAATTCATTCGAACTCCGAATTGAGCCATTCAACTTGCAAAATTCATCTAAAATTGAGCTCTACATGTTTGTTTAGTTTTTATGTACTGTTTCCTTGGTTTTTATTAGAGTTTTTCCTCGTTTTGCGTGCCAGCGTGTAGTTTCCGTCGTTTCGGAAGTCCGCGGTCGCAAGGAAAAGAGTTCGGAAAATCCAAGTGAAGAAGCAAGGCAAGTCACACATTCCCCTTGAGCATGTTGTTCCCAATTTATAAATGTTTTACCGTTTGCAAATAAATATGCATGTTTTGCTAATTACATGGGATCAGGGTTTACCTATCTGCTCGCTTGTGCCATGTTTACTTGATATCTGTCCTTTGTCAACCGTGGGTAATAAATCGCCTAGCTTGTGTTACTTTGATGACCTAGCTAGAACTATATGCTTAGCCATGCTTTATTACCACTAGCTCAGTCGATGGGATAATTGCAGTATCAGACACTCTAGTTTCTTGTTGAGCTGCGTGCTCGAGACATCTGGCCATGTTTTATGGTCGTAATTATCCAACTAAAATGCGACTGAATGGTGGGCTGTGGGTGCATGGTTTTTGTGAGTCGCACCCATGGCAATTAAGGACCGGTTCACGGGAAACCCTGGAAGACTTACAGCGCTTGCCACAAGCGGGAATGGGTAACTGCTTGATCTGAAGTATAGCTCGACCCTTTCCTAGGCACCGGTGGCGAGGGTGGGCGTGATGGAGTTGGGTCGGCCGGGGTGTCCGGTTGTCCAGCTGCCGGATTCACCGCGGCGCAAGAGGGGACCGCCCACTGCCTTTTGAGGGGTGGGGGTGAAACCTTAGCGTGGTGTGGATGGTTAGGGGAGGGTTATGCGAAGGGTCTCGTCACAATCACTCGACATGGTGACGTGTGCATCATGGGCACATGATGACGCGGTGACATGTCGGTGGGTTGTGTCTTGTGGGTACAGTTGTGCACCTCTGGCCAGAGTAAAACTATTCGAATAGCCGTGCCCGCGGTTATGGGCGATCGACCAGATTCACCGTGATTAGTCTCACACCTAATAAATCGACCCAATGCACTGTAGTCCAGGTGGGTTGGTTGGGCCTGTTCAACGTGGTGTAGCGTTGATCAGTGGAGATTTAATGTTACTTTAATTACTCAACAGTTTTACTGTTTTGCTCAATAAAATGTTTTACAGCCGCCTTTATGCAAATAGCCACAAACCGTCCTTGAGTTCCCCTTGCACGTCTGCATCGTTGGTGTGGCTTGCTGAGTACGGTGGTTGTACTCAGTCTTGCTATTATTCCCCCTTTTCAGAAGTGTAGTGCTTCTGAGTTGAAGACGAAGTTAGAAGACCAAGGCTCAGACCCCAGTTGAGTTTTGCCTGTGGAGTGGAGCTGAAGCCCCGCTAGGATCGCCTTTTTCCGCTGCTGCTGCTTTCGTTTCGGTGCGAGGACTAAGTGCCTCTTTTGTAAGTATTTTACGCTTTATTTACGTTTGGAACTGTATATTACTTGTCGTTTTGTGTACCCTGGCTGGTCCTGGACAGGGATTTAATACACAAAATAGTCTGGAAATTTGGGCTAAATTTCTGGGCGTGACACCAGCCTAGAATGAGAGAGATGGAATGAAGTTCAGCAGGTTGGTAAGTGATTCCGAGACGCCTCTGTACGCTGGATGCAAAGCAAAACACACTAATTTGTCAGTTACCTTGGACCTAATGAAGCTGAAGGCAAGTAGTGGATGGACAGACAAGAGTTTCACAGATCTTTTAGGAATTCTGAAGGCTATGCTTCCTGTTGAGAACACATTGCCCGAGACGACATACGAAACAAAGCAGGTTTTGTGTAGTTAGAGGTCCGTAGAATTCATGCTTGTCCCAACGACTGCATATTGTACCACAAGCAATATACGTACTTGGATGCTTGTCCTGTCTGCAAGGCTTCTCGATACAAGCGAAAGAAAAGTGCTGACGAAGGAAATAAGTCAAAGAGGGGTGGTCCGGCAAAGGTTGTGTGGTATCTACCTATCATTGATTGTTTCAAGAGAATCTTTGCCAACCCAAACGAAGCGAAGTTAGTACGTTGGCACGCCACGGAGAGAAGGAATGACGGTATGCTTAGACACCCAGCGGATTCGATTGAATGGAGGAATATCGATCGAAAACACAAAGACTTTGCTGCCGACCCTAGAAACATGAGGATATGTCTGTATACGGATGGCATGAATCCTTTCGGTGACATGAGTAGTACTCACAGCACTTGGCCAGTTCTTATTGCGAACTATAACCTCCCGCCATGGTTATGCATTAAACGGAAATATATTATGTTGTGCTTGTTAATCCAAGGTCCAAGGCAACCCGGCAATGATATCGATGTATTCCTGGAGCCTGTTATCGACGATCTGGAGATTCTTTGGAAAGAAGGTGTGGAAACTTGGGATGCATATGGTCAGGAGAACTTCAAGCTAAGAGTTATATTGTTCTGCACCATTAATGACTACCCTGCACTCGGTAATCTTTCCAGACAAACTATAAAAGGAAAGAAGGCATGCTCCGATTACAAGGCACATACACGAAGCCGGTGGCTGAAGATCGTCATGCACAATCTTACGATGTGCAGTTGCAGTACGACACGGATTTTGGGGAGGACCGAACGGAGGCCGACAGCAAGGCGATTCATGAACCCCCACCGATGAAGAAGAGCAGGAAGGCACACTCTTCCCCTCAGAGAATTACTCTCGATAAACCCGAAGCAAAGGGGAGAGGAAGGGGAGGAAAGGTGCAGACCTCGCTTCTAGCTCCAAGGAAGCTAGATCTGGGCAAGGGCCAGGAAGAGACTAAGGGCAAAGAGGTCAAGAAGAAATACGTCGCTCCACAGGAGTTCCAACTAGGCATGCCATTGGTTGGAGATGATGTGCTTGCCGCAATGGGCACCGCTTGCAAGGACCTTCACTTATACTACATAGAGAAATCTAATGCTAGGAAGCCAACTAAAGCTACCGATATCCTTGGAGAGCACGACGAAAAGCCATTTCTTGGTCCAACAAATTATATCGTGGTCGACTTCAAGGATCTTTTCGACCTCTACAGGCTCCGAGCGGTGACACAAGCCTCCTTAAGTGCTACTCCTTGTAAGTATTGTCGCCCAACTCAATCTAGTAATAACAATCGGTTTAACTTTATTACAAGATCGTTTATCCTGTGTGTAGGTTAAGTTGGCAATGGTGTCAGAAGCATGCACCGGAAGTTGCCTTCCTTGATCCACAAGTGGTCACTGTCACAAATCTCCAGAATGACCGTCAAGGAATGGTCAACTACATCTACGACACCTTGTGGTCCCGCCGAGAAGAGTACATTATGCGCGCCTATAATCAATAGTAAGTGTGTTAACTAAATATACACAACAGCATGACACATTCCTTGAGTACTTAATTAACTTTCACTATATTAATGCCGCAGTGTCCATTGGATCCTTCTGGTCATAACACCTAAGTGGAGTACATGTCACTACCTGAACTCCAGAATTGATAAGAACGCATATGATTGGACCCCAATTCAACTAGCGATAGATGAAGCGTGGGCCCAATACGTGCAAAGAGGAGGCCTTAGGAAGACAGGACATGACACCCTCATCCACAAAAAAGACTTCCCGGTGAAGCAACAAATAGGTGACCAGTGCGGATTCCATGTGTGCCACAACATGCGCCTTCTGTATAGAGAAAAGGTGAAGACTTTGGCTGAGTTTGAGGTCGGTGGTCTCAATTGTGATAGACTAACTACATTTTAGTACTTATATATGATCGATCAACTAATCTGGAATTATGACAATGTAGGGCACAATAACCAAGTCTCTGCCTACTAGTTTTGAGGAGGTTCGCGAGGAGATAGCCAGCTTCATCCTCCGCGAAATAATTAACCCCAAAGGAATGTTTAGGCTTAAACTAAAATGATGAACAATGTTGAACTTTTATGTTTAGGCAATGATGAAAACTTATTATGCAACTGTGATGATGTAACTGTGATGATGTAACTGTGATGTTTATATTTATGTATATATTTCATATGTTTATGTTAAGACTTGCTAAATAAATATTTGATCCAATTAACTCGGTTTTGCAGGTGAATATGATAAATATTTGAATGGATGTGAAATATGAGATGGCTGTGAATGTGTGGTTGTCTGAAATATGTTGATGTATGTGTATGTGAATGCATATGTATATGAATGGGTGATGCTGGGGAGCTGGGGATATTGGATATCTGTGTTTGTTTCTGTCATTTTTGCAGCGGGTATGGCTAGCAAAGGCCTGAGGCTAGCAAAAAACAAAATTTATTTTTTTGTGGATTATAGTCATCTGTGACAGGACATAACTAAATGCCCGATTGAGATGAGGTCATCTGTGACGGGCTCTAGTTTAGGCCCGATTGAGGTCAGTAGTCATCTGTGACGGGCTCTAGTTTAGGCCTGATTGAGGTGAGTAGTCATCTGTGACGGACTCTATTTTAGGCCCGATTGAGGTTATCAGTCATCTGTGATGGGCTATAGTTTAGGCCCGATTGAGATGAGTATCATCTGTGACGGGCTCTAGTTTAGGCCCAATAAAGGTTAGTAGTCATCTGTGACGGGCGCTAGTTGTGGCCCAATAGAGATAGGTCATCTGTGACGGGCTATAGTTTGACTGGTCGTCTGGGTCAAAGTATCGGTGACGGGCTTTACTTAGGGCCCGATTGAGATATATTCATTCATGACGGCCGTTTGCCCGATTGAGATAACTCTTCACATCAGTAACTTCTAGCCTGTGACGGACTCTGTGCCCGATTGAGATGGGGCTTACCGTCCGATTGAGATGAGGGTATCCGTTCTAGTGTAAGCTGTACTATTATTAACAAATCATTAGTTAGTGTGAGGTCCCAAACTAACAACAGAGTGGGTTGGTACTCGCGGAGAAAAAGATATAGGAGTAGTACAGAGTGCAGTCGTTGAATACACTTTGAAAGCCGTACTCTGCTTTTTCTTCTTATAAATCTCTCTTTACATGACATTTTGAATTAGTACAAATCCCATAATTTGCGCGATCCAGAGATCATGAGAGCTTTTTCAGTTTATCTTCTTGTCAAAAGGCAATTAGTGCAGCTACTGCTGATATATACAGTACTCCTACATGTTAAAACATGCATATATACATACTCATGTAGAAGAGAGGCATAATAAGAGAGGAAAAAAATGACTGTTGACTACTATAAACAAATTAGTAGGTCAAATTACTTGAGAAAGGATGTATGTATAACATCTACAACCAGATGATAACAATAGCAGGTGGATTCTGATCTTGTAAGCCACATACAAACATAAATACAGATAAGTATGCTATATGCCATGAAAGGCGGCCACGATGAGTTCACTATTGGAGAAATGGTCTTTGGAGGGTCGAGCGATTCCCACAATTATCCCGGTTATAATAAGAACCGGGACTAAAGATTATTTTTAGTCCCGGTTAAAAAAAATTGATCTTTAGTCCCGATTCATCCCCTGTCAGAAGCCTGCCAGGGGACCGAGGATTTTTAGTCCCGGTTGATAGAGATTAATCTTTAGTGCCGGTTGGTAATTCCAACCGGGAGTAAATATTATCTCCCATCTCTGATCGGTTAAGTCCTAGATAAGATCAGTTAAGTCCTCAATCTCCTCCTCCCCTCCCCCCTCCTCCTCCCCTTCTCCCCATCCTCCTCCTTTCCTCTACTCCTCCTTCCACTGCGCGGGCGAGCGGCAGGCCGAGAGGCGGCCGGCGCGGGCGAGCGCCGAGCGGCGGGCCAGGCGGCGGCTGGCGGCAGCCAGCACGGGCGAGCGGCGGGCTGGGCGGCGGCCGGCGCGAGTGAGCAGGCGGCCAGCGGCGGCCAGGCGGGGACGAGCAGGCGGCTAGCGGCGGGGACGAGCAGGCGGCTAGCGGCGGGGGCGGCGGCAGCGGCGGGTAGGTGGGGGCGGCCGGCGGCGGCGGGCGCCTGGCGGGGCAGCGCACGCAGGCGGCGGCCGGCGTCCTCGTTTTCTTTTTTTTTTGTGATTTGTGATTCA
Organism: Oryza rufipogon; assembly: GCA_023541355.1. Classification (NCBI taxonomy): domain Eukaryota; kingdom Viridiplantae; phylum Streptophyta; class Magnoliopsida; order Poales; family Poaceae; genus Oryza; species Oryza rufipogon. The sequence goes on along the minus strand of CM042205.1, from coordinate 17,702,407 downwards.
CTGGATGAATAATTTGTAGAATTTGTGATTTATTTTATGGATTTGTGATTGTTTTTATTTTGTGTGTAATTTTTTTAAGGATTTGTGATATATTTGATTTGTGTGTACAAGTAACTTAGGATTTGTGAGATGAATGATTTGGGATGTTACTTGATTTGAGATTTGATTTGGGGATATGCATCTCATCCGATTTGGGAGAAAATACCAGGAGTAACTCAGTCAGTAGCAAATTAACAATGAAAAAAAAAGAAAAGGGGATCAACCGGGACGTGGCTCAGCCATCTTTAGTCCCCGTTGGTGTTACCAACCAGGACTAAAGATGAATCTTTACTCCCGGGTATTTGAACCGGGACTAAAAATTATGGTCTTTAGTCCCAGATTCCTTCTCCCGGTTCGCTACCCGGGAGTAAAGGGGTTGCGAACCGGGAGAGATATGGGGTTCTCTAGTAGTGGTTGCGGGGAGGGGGGAGCGGCGGTGGATCGATTGAGATATGGTAGATGCCTATATATGCTCTGCACAAAAGAGTAGGATGGCCATGTTCACCGGCGGCAAAAAAAAACGTGAGCTCGCTAGCTGCTTTGTCTTCCTTCTCTTCAGCGCCGCTTAGACCACGCCACAGCTTCGTCTCCACACCCATCAGGAGAGAGAACGAGAGAAAGAGGATTATGTAACTAGTTTTCTTTTTTCATAACATTTTGGTGTTTCTTTTGGAGCTTGGTTTTCATAGCTCTTAAAATTCTTGGGGTACGTTGGAGCTGCTGTAACTTGTTATTGTTACGAGATGGAGTATATTCTTAATATTTTAGACAAAAAAAATAAGAGGATTAATTGAGTCACTTAAATTTAAATTACAAAGTCTTTTTCTGCACAAATCCAAGAGTTGGAGCCATGTTAGACATGAGACTGTGCCATAGTCTTCGGTACACGTATTTCATCATTAATTTTTCTGTTAATGGGTTTACAAAATTTATTAAAGATGTAACAACGTGAAAAAAGTCGAATATGTTAATATCATTTTTGCATAGGAAACCTTAATACTTTTATATTAATCTAGATAAAGTGCTTGGGTATGATGAATCCATTTTCAGTGAATCTAAAGTAGTGAAAAAAAACTAAAGTTTTTCACCACCACATTGCGCCACGTCATCAAAAAAATTATAACCATCGGACGCAACATATATTCAATCTCTAACGTTGGATTTGGCATAGAGGTAAAAGATGAGTCAGAAGGATGAGTCTATAGGAGGTTCAGACTTCGACCCGATCACCTGAAAGATCTAGAGAGGAAGAAAAAACCACAAGCCTCCCGGAAAGTATTTTCTATACCTAGGTGCCATGTAATTTAAACAGTTATATAAAAATTTCATAAAATTTGATAAGATAGACCATGATAATTTAAACAGTTACATATAAGAGATATGCAAATTTTGTGAATAATATTACTATCACTTTGTCAGAAGAAGAAATGACCAAATAAAACCTATAGATATTGATGAACTACAACTTGGTTGTTGATGACTTTTTCAGTTGAAATCATTTAGTATTTGAAAATGTTGTTTGAAGTTGTCATAATTTGAAATTCAAATTCAAATTATTAAAACAAAGTCATATAGCAAAATGACAAACAAAAGTTGTAGATCTTGATATGTTTTACAACTTTGTTGTTGACAATTTTTTCATTTGAAATCATTTACTACCAAAAAAATATTTGAATTCCTTATATTTTAAAATTCAAATTTTGTATAGGTCAATCAAACTCAGATGGAGAAATAACCAAAATAAAATTGGTACATCTCAATAAGTTATACAACTTTGTTTTTGACAACTTTTTCACATAAGTTCATTTATTATGATAAGATTCGATTCAAAGTTTTAATATTTTGAAATTTCCAGGTTAAATGACCATTTTGTCCTTGTATAATAGGTTTCCATATATCAGGGTTATTCTCGTAAAATCGTATCAAAATTGCTACTTCCCTCAACCCTAGCTGATTCCAAATTCAAGTCCAGACCACCCACCAGTCCAAATCTTGTTCCTCTTCTTTCCCCAAACCCTCGCGCTCATGGCTCTGATCCGGCACTCGCCGACGGCCGCGTCGGCCAAGGCCTCATCGGTGGCGGCGACGGCGGGCGTGGGCGGGGTGGAGCCGGCCGTGACGCTCGACCAGGTGCCACGGTGGAGCAACCCTGACCAGCGCCTCTCCTCCTCTTCCCGCACCGCCGCCGGATCCTTTCTGAAGCAAATCATTCACCTGTCTCTTCACTTCAGCTAATTCATTAGATGCCAGTCCTTGCACCAGATGATGTGGACATCACTCATTCGAATACACACAACAATCCTCCACCGGTCATTTAAGCTTCGATAATAAGAGCTCACGTGCGACAATTGAATTTAGAGGTGAGCTCGTTCCTATGTTCTTCTTTGTACGAATTTAAGAATAGATTGCTACCTAATGATTATATTATATTGTGATTAGGAACAATGGAGAGGACAAGGAGACACTTGAAGAAGGACTTAGAGTCATGGAGGATCATCGAGGACGTCCAAGTCAAGGTGGAGGCCCAAACAAGTCGACTTCGAGTGCAATTCGGAGTCCAGGACCAGTCTGCACTAAAACGGACGCTCAGGTTGCATACGTGCTCATGTTGGGGCATTCTTTATATGGATGGAAAGCTAAGAAGACAAAATTTCCAATGGTTTTGGTCCCACATCCAAATTCTTTCCGAGTCAACGGGACTTGACTGAACAATTTGACGTCCAGAATCTGTCCTGGTGTTGCGTCACCGTATTTGGGCCTTTGGGCTATGTGTCGTGTTGGAACCCATTAGGGTTGCATCAAGGGTTGGTTGCACGACCCTAAACTCTATATATCAATACCCACTATCACCTTTAGGGTTTGGGTTTTGCTTAGATTATTTTGTCAAGAACAGTTTCGCCGCTAGATCGGTTTGTAAGACCCCAACTTATGAGCTTAATCATTCGGTTGTATTCTACCTTGTCCTTGTTTGTGTTCTTCAATTCGCAAACAGGGATTAGCCTTCTCGGCGAGGTCATCCGCGTTTCGACACGGGTGATAACAAGAGAAGACGTGGTGCTGCGATTGCGGGGCTCAAGAGCGTGTTCGTTCAAGAAGCCAGATCGATTTGTGTCGCGACTCCGCCAAAATCATTGGTTATCATAACCTTTCGGAAGATCTGGTTCTCAGAACCTTTCGAAAGATCGGGAACCCTAGTCCACATCAACTAGACCACTTGGCCCCTTGTTACGTCTTTGCCAGCGGGTAATAGTAGAGGATGTCCTCATCATTCCCACCCCCTTAAACAAGGGCCCAGGTCTGATACCAAATGATGCATCCGGCCAGGTGGGGTTGGCCGAGGCCCAATAACTTAAGGTTGCCCAGACCCCAACAGTTCTTAGGCACACCCACTCGGGGAAAGGCCCAATCTCCCTAAAAGACTAGTCCAATAGAAAAAGGGTAGCTCTCCCTTTTAAGGTGGCTTCCTCCTCCCAAGCTAAGCAAGGTGGGATTATTCAGAGGCTCACACGGTCGCCGCCCGACTACAACTGGACCACTTGACCCCTTGTTGCGTCTTTGCCAGCGGGTAATGGTGGGGGATGTCCTCATCACCAGATCTATCCTGAATTCTATATCTCTCTTAGGCGGTATGCCACGTAGATCATCTGGGAACACATTTGGATAGTCCCGCACTTTGGGAAACTGTTGCAAAGTTATCTGATTCAAACTCAATCTTGAGGGTTTAGTAGGTAGTACATGAACAGTTACAACTTGTCCAAGGTTGCTGGTAAGGGTTACATTTCTATTGGCACAGTCTATCACCCCTTTTTATCGGGCTAACCAGTCCATCCCTAGGATGACATCAAGGTCTTTGGATTCTAGTATAATAAGGTTGGCTAGAAATAGAATACCTTTAATTTCTATTCTGACAAAAGGGCTACGTTGCGATGAGAGTGCTTGATTGCTGGGGGTACTAACCAACAAAGAATGCCTAAATTTTCTATCTCCATCCCATGACTTCCCATGTGTAGCACCTGAATCAAAAAGTATTGCTTCAGGAACTGAGTTAGCAGGGAACATACTCGAAATCACATCTGGTGCGCCTTGAGCTTCTGTGGCAGCAACATGATTGACACGAGCCTTCGGTGCTGGTGCAATGGACTTGTTCTGAACAGGGGCAGTCTTCACACGTCGAGGTTTCGGACACTTGTCAGCAAAATGGCCTGGCTCACCATAGTTGAAGCACACCACTGGCATGTTTCCTTGCTCCTTGATAGGCTGGTTCTGGACTAGAGTTACAGCTAGACGTGGAGCCAAGTTACGATTGTTATTGCCACTGCCAATATCGTTGTTATAGAATTGGCGTTGCGGACGAACAGCTGAAGAAGACCCTTGTGACGCCCCGATTTTCGTTCGGGATTAAAAATCATTTAATAAGGCATTTTCTAGAAATTAAATAAAAGTTAAAGCTAGTTAATCAAGTGAAATTATTGAGGGAATTAAAAATTTCCTTTAAAAATCATTGGCCGAGAATATTTTGTAATATTCTTTGTGCCCTAAATATTCTCTGAAATTTTCCGTGAATTTTCGGAGCTCAAGAAATAATTTTAAAGTCACAAAGTTCCTTTAATCAATTAAAATAAAAATAAAAACAATAAAATTTCCCCGTCTTTGTTTTTGGGCCGCCCCGGCCCAATCCCCCTCCCCCTCTCGGGCTCTCTCTCTCCCTCGGCCCAGCTCGCCGCTCGGCCCTCTCCTCCCCGAAGTCTACTTTGCCTCCCCAGCCGGCCTCCCTCTCCTCTTTGGCCGACAGGTGGGACCCCATGGGTCCCACCTGTCATCCCCAACCTCAGGCCGGCAACTGCCGTTGCCGCCATGGCCGCCGAAAACCGCCTACGTCGCCACCATTCCCGGCCTCCTCGAGCCCTCTCTCGCGTGGGACCGGGAGCCACCCCTCTCCTCCACCTCCTCCCCCGCTTTTCCCCAATTTTTGGCGCCGAATCGAGCCCCACTTCGCCCACGATGTCACCCACGTCGCCGGCCGTTGCCGCTTCTAATCCGCCACATCCGGCCACGATTTCTCCTCCCCGAGCCTATAAAAATGATCCCCGTGCCATCCTCCCCCTTTTCCCCAATTTTCCCGAACCCGCTGCACTCCCTACCGCTCTCCCCTCGTTGCTCCCGCGCTCTGCTGCTTTCCGGCGAGCTCCGGCTGCACGCCGCCGTCACTGTAGCCGCCGCCGCGCCGCGCCGCTTGCACCGTCGGCTCCGCCGCTCTTTGCCGCACACCGGCCACCGCTCCGTTTCCACAAAACTCCGCCGAAACACCACATCCACCGTGCACCCGAGCCACAGCCGCCTCTCGTCACCTCCAGTCGCGCGCCACCACCGCTCCCGTCGCTGCCGCGCTGCGCTACCACCGCCATCGGCATCGCCGTTCCTCGCCGCACCCCGGCCCCTACTCCGTTTCCCCTCCCTGCCCCTGGAACGCCGCCGCCGCGTTCACCATCTCTCTCCGCCGCCACCGCCGAGTCCAGCCGCGTCGCGCCGCCTCTCCGGTCGACGCCGACTTGTGCCGCCACCTCCTCCGGCTTCGTCATCTCGAGGGCCCCGCCGGCCCTCGGCCGCGTCTCCGCCATGGTCGGGTGTCGCCGGAACGCCGTTGTCACGCCCGGAATTTCTATCCAAAATTCCAAACGCTTACATGTGTGTGAACCCTCGTCCAGGAATCAGCCGAGGCACACAATAACAAATTGATAATAGAGTACAATTATTACTCTAATTAATAAGCGTATAAAATGTCATTACAGAGGTAGATAGTTCCTCTCAATCAATAAAGATCTAAGCAGCGGAAAAAGATAAACGGCGCAGACGGCTCCACTCCACAGGCAGCTTGACCAAGGCTACTCCTAATCCTCCACTCCATCAGCCTCATTGTAGAACTCTTCCTCTGATGAATGATTGCAGGGTGAGTATATGACATACTCAGCAAGCTACGCAGCAAATATGCAAGTGTACAGGATAACAAAGGATGGCATAATAGGGTTTCATTTGCAAAAGCAGCATTTAGCAAACATTTCAGAATTTAATAAAACAGTTAAGTATTAAACAATATTAATCCAACGCTATACAACATACCCTGTTGTATAGGCCCAACCATTCTGAACAACCATCCCGGTTGCACAGTTCTATCTCCAAATCAGGAATGTACCATTCCAAACCAGGAGCTAATCAAATTATTACCAATTTAAGCATCTTTTACTATGGTGAGAAGTGTGAAACTAATCACGAAAGACATTGTTAGACCCGCCCATAACCGCGGGCACGGCTATTCGAATAGTTTTACTCTGATCAGAGGTGTACCACTGTACCCACAAGACACAACCCCACATCATGTCACCATGTGCCTCAATACCACCACGGTACCTCGGAAAGGAGTTGTGACAATACCCCTCGCATAACACAATCCACTGCAGCGCACCTTCCTGGATCATAATCACCCCCTTATAAACAAGGCATGGACTCCCCAGCGACCCCCGTGGGCTTATCTCCGCCACTTCTCAGTCTGGTGCCCCGCAATGAACCATGCTATACAAAAGATAAAGCCGTTGCTGTCGCGTCCCAAATCGACTCTAAAATTCATCCTCAAAATTGGGCAAAAGAATAATTAAAATTCTTGGGAAAGCCTCCAACAATTAAAATGTGCAAAGATAAAAGTCAAATGAGGCTTGGAGGATTTTTGTATATTTCCTAAAAGCCTAAAATGCGTAAATAAATTTTAGTGGAATTTTCAGAGCACAAATAATAAGTGAAAAGAAATAAACAAAGTTGAAAAGGTTTTATAAAAAGAAAACCCTAAAAGAAGTCTGTTTCCCCCCCCTTTTTCCCTCTTGGGCCGGCTCGGCCCATTCCCTCCCTCTCTCTCTCCTCCCCCGCGGCCCATCGGCCTCCCCGCGCGCGCGCCGCTGACAGGCGGGCCCGCCCGCCACTCTCGCTGACGGGTGGGGCCCACCTGTCATCCCCCACCTCCCGCCGCGCCCGCCGCTCGCCCGTGCCCTAGCGCCGCCGCCGCCGCGGATTCCGCCGCATCCCGTCGTTCCCGCGCGCCATAATGAGGGGGGAATTATTCCCCGCGATTCCCTCCCCCGTTTCCCCCTCTTTCCCCTCTCTCTCTCCCTCGGATTCGTCCGGATTCATCCCGCAATCGTCGCCGGCGCATCTATGGAGCCCGAGAACTCCGCGGCCGGTTTCCTTCCTCCCCGGCCGCCCTCTCTCTCTCCCGTCGCTATAAAATCGTCCCCCGTGCCCTTCTCCTCCGTTTCCGCCGTTCGCCGCTTGCTCTCGCCGTCGGAATCGTGCTCGCGCCGTGCTCCTCTCTCTCCGCCGTCGCCGTCGACCTTCGGTTCGCCGCCGCCGTCGCTCCGCTCTTCTTCCCGACTCGGCGCCACCTCCGTCGGCTTCGCCGAGTCGTCGCCGACCCCGTCCGCCGCTCCGCTTCGCCCGCCGACCGCCGGAACGCCGTCGCCCGCATCATCCCGAGCCGCGCCGCCGCCTTCCTCCGCTCCGGCCGCCGTTTCCGTCGTCGTTGTAGTCCCGGGGTGAGCCGAGGACCGCCGTTCGCTTTCCCCCTTCCCTCCTCTCTCTCGGGCGCCGCTCCGCCGCGCCGGTGGTCGCCGGCGGTGACCATCGGGGCGCGGGCGCGCCGCTCCCGTCGGCCGTGCCGGCGAGGCCGCCTTCGGGCGCGCCCCGCGGCTGCCAGGTGGGCCCGGCCGTCAGCCGCCCGCGCCCGCGGGTGCGGCTGACGCGTGGGACCCACGGCGCCGACCGCCGCCAGCCGCGTGCTCCCGGTCCACCGTGGACCGAGAGGCTGACGCGTGGGCCCCACTTCCCGTGGACCCGGTCCGCGCGCCCTCTCCCCGGCTGACGCAATAAATCCGGTTTTTAATTAAAAATTAAATGAAGAAATTCGCAAATATCCATTTAAAGAGCATATAAACTTCAAATGGCCATATCTTGGCCATTTGAACTCGGAATTGGACCGTTCAAGTCTCTAATTTTTCCTTAAGATGTAAAGAACCCATTTTTGTGCTTTGTTTCTGCTGTTATATGGAGTTATTTAGTGTTTGAGCCTTTTCTTTTCCGTTGGTCGTGTAGACGCTGCAGCTTCGGAAGATCCGCTCTTCGTTGAAGTCGAAGCCGTCGGTTGGGAAAGCGAGCAAGGCAAGACACATCATCTTGATCATATTGAATCCCAGTTTATAAAATTATGTTGATTTAAATTATTGCATTATCGCTTTGTTTAAATTCCCGCGTTATCACTGTTTTATTTAGCCATGCCTATTTACCTTTGTTATGACCTTATTATTGTGTTATTGTTATTATTACCTTGTTCACCCTAGACTAAACAAAGCCCCAACTAGTGGACACTCTATTCATGGTACCACTAGTATAATTTTAGGTAGATGCTTCGCAATTTAATTAGGCAACAATAGGTGGTTTTATAACTCTAGACTTTGGGAATATTCATATCACTTGGACACTTTGGAATTGTTGGAATATTGTGGAATTGGAATCACACCATCCCCCTTTATTCAAAATCCCCAAAATGGTTTTAGGCTGGGCTCGGGGTGCATGGTTTTGATGGTAGCACCTCGGCCGTTTAAGGACCGGTCTTCGGGCCTCTGTTGCAAAGCACTACCGTACTTCCACATGTCTAGTGGGTAAGGCTTAGTTTGTGGCTCAGTCTAGTTATAAACAAAAGTACACGGATTGGAGATGGATGAAGTCGGGGGTCGATGGACATTCTCCAGGGCAAATGAAGGCTACACGAGCTGCGGCCCGGTAGTCGAGATGTCAAAAAGCACAGGGTTGGTGCCCTGCTGCTAGGGGCTCAGTCCTGCCTGCCTGTCCCGGGGGTTCCGGCCGTAGGTGGGATTGGGTCGGTACTCTTGTCTATGGCTAGGATGGGTTGGAAACTATATCACGTCTTTCGTCTGTATACCGTGGTGGTATGTGGCACGTGTTTGCACGTGAGAAAGAGGTGTCTTGTGGGTAAAGATGTACACCTCTGATCAGAGTATAACCTATTCGAATAGCCGCGCCCTCGGTTATGGGCAAGCCGAGCAATGTACCCAAGTTAGTGTTTTAATTCTTAAAACCTGCTTAACAACTAAAATGTGGAATGGTTGGCCTGGGTTGGCTTGGGACGAGCTGGGACCCAGGGTCGGGTTGCCAGTTCGGTCCGGATCATCGTAGGCCTTGGGTTAAGGCAGGTTCGTGTGGGTTCACGGCCTTGATTAATAATACTGTATAGTTCTAGATTCGTGTTTACAAAATAGCCTTGAGCAACTAAATTCCTTTAAATGCTGTTTACTGCAACCCTAACCCTTTATATTATAATTCCTTTGTACTCCCTTGCATTTATTTTGCACTTGTGGGTGTGTCTTGTTGAGTACGGTGGTTGTACTCAGTCTTGCTCAATTTTTTTCCCAAGCCCAGATGAGGAGTTCCCTGAAGATGAAGGCTTTGGTGTCTAGCTCGTGCCTGCCGTCAAGCGCCTGTGGTCGTCGCCCTAGTCTTCCGCTGTTTTTCGTTGTCTTTGAGTGTGCTGGGCCGTTGTTGCCCGTGTAATAATTCTATTTACGCTTCCGCTTGTTAAACTCTGAATTGTATCAACTTTTGGTGTACCTTGCCTCCTGGGACAAGGAATAATACACGCACGTCAGGAACGCCTGTTGGGTGATTTCCGGTCGTGACAAGTTGGTATCAGAGCCTTCCTTGACCCTAGGACGAGCCGTAGATCCCAAGCCTTAGCAATATTTTCGAAATAAAAATTCCCCGTATTTGTGAAAACCCTTTATTCTCTCTCTGTCTTGCTGCTTCATTTACCGCTCAAAATCTGATCTTTTAAATGTTGCTTTCCTCTTTGTTTTTGTTTGTAGATGGCCGGCAGCGTTACCCGTCGTGGTTTGGACATGACTGGCTTCGTTTTGGAGCTGCGGGGCATGTGCGTGGTCCTGGGGTATCCACATGGAGTGGATTACCAGGCCAGGCCGCTCCCGGATCAGGAGGGTGAGGATGCAGAGCCCCACGCTGGTTGGGAGGTCACAGCAGTGATCCTCTCTGGCTCTCCCGAGCGGACTTCGCTGGCAGTCACCGCGGGCGGAGACTCCTTCCCCGCTGCTTGCCAGAACGCCGCTCTCCTCGCCATCGGCACCCTGCACCAGCGCTACCCGGACGAGTTGCAGCACTCGCCCTACCGCTACCACCCTCGTCGCGGAGGAGCCCGCGACTTCGCCACCTTCCGAGATGCTAGCTCGGAGGATGACGCTACCGTCGTGCATCTGGCACGCATGGTGGAGGCATACGACGCAGCTCGTATCGACTTCCACCAGATGGTGCGTCGTGGCATGGTGGAGAACAACATGAAGATCCTGGAGCTGCGGCAGGAGAACCTGCAGCTCAAGAAGGACCTCGACGCGTTGGAGGCGCAGCTGCATCAGCTCAAGATCGCCCAGGGTGAGGACAGCCGTCCCAAGCGTCGCCGCGTCTGCCGCAGTCAGAAGATCACCGCCCGCAAGAGCACCTCCAGGCCCGAGCTTGTTCGTCAGTCCCTGGCGTGGACCTGCTTCGTCGAGACCCCTCGTGCCGCGCCTGCGCCCGTGGTTCCCCAGGAGGGGGAAGCCTCCGGCGTTGGTAGCACGGAGGGTGCGCTGTTGCTCACCTTCCGTCCTGGCCCGTCGCAGCGGTAGACGAGCAGTTAGTAGGCTCGCGCGTGTGTTTTTCCTCGTTTATCTTCTTGAGTTGTGTGGGGCATGGTTATGTCGGTGTGTGGCATAACTATGTCGGAGCCTGTCTTATTTTATTTGCCTAAGCAACTTGAACCTTTAATGAACCAATTTAATAGCAGTAATAAATTTAAGAGTTATGGTAGTCGTGGGTGGTTAGTTTTAATTGTCAGTTCTCTCCGTTTGCTGGTTCTGTGTGGGGTTTTCAGATGGTGTCGACCAGGAGAAATGCTGTTACCGGTGATGGCAATCAACCCGAAGGCAGCAACCACAACCACCAAGGCAATCCACCTCCACCTCCTCCTCCGCCTCCACCACCACCGCCAGACACCAACGCCATTCTCACCCAAATCCTCGCCCAGCAAGCCAACATGATGACCGCTTTCCTCCACCACATCCAAAATCCGCCACAACCCAATGCTCCACCACCACCTCCACAACACTCTAAACTCGCCGAATTCCTCCGCATCCGCCCACCCACCTTCTCTAGCTCCAACAATCCTGTGGATGCATTGGATTGGTTGCATGCCGTGGGGAAGAAGTTAGACACTATGCAGTGCAGTGATGAGGAGAAAGTCATCTTCGCCGCTCACCAGCTGCAGGGGCCCGCATCTCTATGGTGGGACCACTTCCAGGCTACGCAGCCAGAGGGGCAACCAATTACTTGGGCTCGCTTCACCGCCGCTTTTCGGAGAACCCATGTGCCCGCCGGAGTCGTGGCGCTGAAGAAGAGGGAATTCCGAGAGCTGAAGCAAGGCAACCGCTCCGTGATGGAGTATTTGCACGAGTTCAACAATCTGGCCCGGTACGCTCCGGAGGATGTGCGGGAAGATGAAGAGAAGCAGGAGAAGTTCTTGGCAGGAATGGACCCCGAGCTGTCCGTCCGTCTAGTCTCTGGGGACTATCCGGATTTCCAGCGACTGGTGGACAAGAGCATCCGCTTGGAAGCCAAGCAGAAAGAACTGGAGTCGCACAAGCGCCGCTTGGCGAACTTCCGCAACCAACAGGGTGCTAACCAGAGGGTCCGCTACACTAATCCCTATCCAGGGGGATCCTCCTCGCAGCAGCAGCAGCAGCAATCTCGCTCCGCGCCTCGACCTCAATTCGTGGTGCGCGTCCCACAGCCGCAGCAGCAGCAGAATCAACAAGGGACTCGTGCGCCCCGTCCTCCTACGCCGACTGTGCAGCCAGTTCAAGGCCGCAGGGACGCTCAAGGTCCGCAGCGTCTGTGCTTCAACTGCTTCGAGCCCGGGCACTTTGCGGATAAATGCCCGAAGCCAAAGCGTCAGCAAGGCCAAGCGCCTCCCCGCCCCAGCAACGGTGGCAAGGACGTCATCCGGGGTCGTGTGAACCACGTGACGGCCGAGGACGTGCTGACAACTCCGGACGTCATCGTTGGTACGTTCCTCATTCACTCCATCCCAGCTACTATTTTGTTCGACTCTGGAGCTTCCCACTCGTTTATATCTGTGTCATTCGTGGGGAGAAGTCAGTTGGGGGTAGAAAGGCTTAGAAACCCTCTGCTCATCACCACTCCTGGAGGGGTTATGACAGCCAAGTATTATAGCCCTGCCGTCTCTATAGAAATTCAGGGGATTCCTTTTCCTTCGGATCTGATTCTGCTAGACACCAAGAATTTGGATGTGATTCTTGGGATGAATTGGTTGGCTCAATTCCAAGGAGTAGTGGATTGCGCGAGGCGCACTGTCACTCTGTACCGAGGGCCGGAACAACCGGTTGTTTTCTTTGCCCCACCAACCTCTGTCAGAAGTTCAGAACTGCATCAGATGGTACTGTCAGAAATCCCCGTTGTCAAAGAGTTCGAAGATGTGTTTCCAGAAGAACTACCCGGTATGCCGCCCAAGCGAGAGATTGAGTTCCGAATAGATCTTGCTCCAGGAACCACTCCTCTGTTCAAGCGACCCTATCGCATGGCAGCAAATGAACTGGCAGAAGTCAAGAAACAGTTGGAAGAGTTGAAAGAAAAGGGGTATATACGTCCGAGTACTTCCCCTTGGGGTGCTCCTGTGATTTTTGTGGAGAAGAAAGATAAAACGAAGAGGATGTGCGTTGATTACAGAGCTCTCAATGAAGTTACCATCAAGAACAAGTACCCTCTTCCCCGAATCGATGATCTGTTCGATCAACTTAAAGGTGCCACTGTATTCTCCAAGATTGATCTTCGTTCCGGATATCACCAATTACGTATCCGTGAGGAAGATATTCCGAAGACCGCATTCACCACGCGATACGGACTGTATGAATTCACGGTGATGTCGTTCGGATTGACCAATGCTCCTGCTTTCTTCATGAACTTGATGAACAAAGTGTTCATGGAATATTTGGACAAGTTCGTTGTGGTTTTTATTGATGACATTCTGGTATACTCACAATCAGAGGAAGACCATCAGCACCATCTCCGTCTAGTGTTGGGAAAGTTGCGGGAACATCAGTTGTATGCCAAGCTTAGCAAGTGTGAGTTCTGGTTGTCCGAAGTCAAATTCTTAGGGCACATGATATCTGCTAAAGGAGTTGCTGTGGATCCCGAAACAGTGACCGCCGTCACCGAGTGGAAGCAACCCAAGACAGTCACTCAAATCCGCAGTTTCTTAGGTTTGGCAGGATACTACCGGAGATTCATCGAGAACTTCTCCAAAATCGCTCGGCCCATGACACAGTTGTTGAAGAAAGAAGAGAAATTTGTGTGGAGCCCACAATGCGAGAAGGCGTTCCAAACTCTCAAAGAAAAGCTGGTTTCCTCGCCAGTGCTAATCTTGTCGGATACTCGCAAGGACTTCATGGTGTATTGTGACGCTTCGCGCCAAGGATTGGGGTGTGTGCTAATGCAAGATGGCCATGTGGTAGCCTATGCCTCACGTCAGCTTCGACCCCATGAAGGCAACTACCCTACACATGACTTGGAGTTAGCAGCGGTGGTTCATGCTCTAAAAATCTGGCGACACTATCTCATTGGGAATCGCTGCGAAATATATACTGATCATAAGAGTTTGAAATACATCTTCACCCAGTCGGATTTGAATCTCCGGCAAAGGAGATGGTTAGAACTCATCAAGGATTATGATGTGGGAATTCACTATCATCCCGGTAAGGCTAACGTGGTTGCCGACGCTCTAAGTCGAAAAAGCCATTGCAACACTCTCAACGTCCGTGGCATTCCACCCGAACTTAATCAACAGATGGAAGCCCTGAACCTAAATTTAGTTGGTCGCGGATTTTTGGCCGCGTTGGAAGCCAAGCCCACCTTGCTAGATCAAATCCGCGAGGCTCAGAAGAATGATCCTGACATGCATGGACTCCTCAAGAATATGAAACAGGGTAAAGCCGCTGGTTTCACAGAGGATGAACACGGAACCCTATGGAACGGAAATAGGGTATGCGTCCCAGATAACAGAGAACTCAAACAGCTGATACTTCAGGAAGCTCACGAAAGTCCTTATTCAATCCACCCGGGCAGTACAAAGATGTACTTAGACTTGAAGGAGAAATACTGGTGGGTTAGCATGAAGCGGGAAATTGCAGAGTTCGTGGCTCTTTGTGATGTGTGCCAGCGTGTCAAGGCAGAACACCAACGACCAGCCGGACTCCTCCAACCTCTCCAAGTACCAGAATGGAAATGGGATGAAATTGGGATGGATTTCATCACCGGACTTCCGAAGACCCAAGGAGGATATGATTCTATATGGGTAGTTGTGGATCGATTAACCAAGGTAGCTCGATTTATTCCGGTGAAGACCACCTATGGAGGGAACAAACTAGCGGAGCTCTACTTCGCTAGGATCGTGAGTCTCCATGGTATTCCCAAGAAAATCGTATCTGATAGGGGAAGCCAATTCACCTCTCACTTTTGGAAGAAGCTCCAAGAAGAGCTGGGTACACGGTTAAATTTCAGCACCGCGTATCACCCGCAGACAGATGGACAGACCGAGCGTCTGAATCAGATTCTAGAAGATATGCTCCGCGCATGTGTCCTAGATTTCGGGAAGACCTGGGATAAGAGTCTCCCCTATGCTGAGTTCTCCTACAATAACAGCTATCAAGCCAGCATTCAAATGGCACCGTATGAAGCATTGTATGGACGCAAATGCCGGACACCGCTATTGTGGGACCAAGTCGGAGAAAGCCAAGTGTTCGGGACTGATATCCTGAGAGAAGCTGAAGCTAAAGTCAGAATCATTCGGGAAAATCTAAAGGTGGCGCAGTCCCGGCAGAAAAGTTATGCAGATAACCGTCGCCGTGACCTGGAATTCGCAGTGGACGATTTTGTGTACCTGCGAGTCACGCCATTGCGAGGTGTACACAGGTTCCAGACGAAAGGGAAGCTCGCACCTCGGTATGTGGGTCCTTTCCGTATCATTGCTCGACGCGGAGAAGTCGCTTACCAGTTGGAGCTGCCCGCCTCCTTGGGCAACGTGCATGATGTGTTCCATGTGTCGCAGCTCAAGAAATGTCTTCGAGTGCCATCCGAGCAGGCCGACTCAGAGCAAATTGAAGTTCGCGAAGACTTGACCTATGTGGAGAGGCCAGTGAAAATTCTGGACACCATGGAGCGCAGGACCAGGAACCGAGTAATCCGTTTTTGCAAGGTCCAGTGGAGCAACCACGCCGAGGAAGAAGCTACTTGGGAGCGCGAAGACGAGTTGAAGGCAGCCCATCCCGGTCTCTTCGCCAGTTCTTCCGAATCTCGGGGTCGAGATTCCGTTTAAGGGGGGTAGGTTTGTCGCGTCCCAAATCGACTCTAAAATTCATCCTCAAAATTGGGCAAAAGAATAATTAAAATTCTTGGGAAAGCCTCCAACAATTAAAATGTGCAAAGATAAAAGTCAAATGAGGCTTGGAGGATTTTTGTATATTTCCTAAAAGCCTAAAATGCGTAAATAAATTTTAGTGGAATTTTCAGAGCACAAATAATAAGTGAAAAGAAATAAACAAAGTTGAAAAGGTTTTATAAAAAGAAAACCCTAAAAGAAGTCTGTTTCCCCCCCCTTTTTCCCTCTTGGGCCGGCTCGGCCCATTCCCTCCCTCTCTCTCTCCTCCCCCGCGGCCCATCGGCCTCCCCGCGCGCGCGCCGCTGACAGGCGGGCCCGCCCGCCACTCTCGCTGACGGGTGGGGCCCACCTGTCATCCCCCACCTCTCGCCGCGCCCGCCGCTCGCCCGTGCCCTAGCGCCGCCGCCGCCGCGGATTCCGCCGCATCCCGTCGTTCCCGCGCGCCATAATGAGGGGGGAATTATTCCCCGCGATTCCCTCCCCCGTTTCCCCCTCTTTCCCCTCTCTCTCTCCCTCGGATTCGTCCGGATTCATCCCGCAATCGTCGCCGGCGCATCTATGGAGCCCGAGAACTCCGCGGCCGGTTTCCTTCCTCCCCGGCCGCCCTCTCTCTCTCCCGTCGCTATAAAATCGTCCCCCGTGCCCTTCTCCTCCGTTTCCGCCGTTCGCCGCTTGCTCTCGCCGTCGGAATCGTGCTCGCGCCGTGCTCCTCTCTCTCCGCCGTCGCCGTCGACCTTCGGTTCGCCGCCGCCGTCGCTCCGCTCTTCTTCCCGACTCGGCGCCACCTCCGTCGGCTTCGCCGAGTCGTCGCCGACCCCGTCCGCCGCTCCGCTTCGCCCGCCGACCGCCGGAACGCCGTCGCCCGCATCATCCCGAGCCGCGCCGCCGCCTTCCTCCGCTCCGGCCGCCGTTTCCGTCGTCGTTGTAGTCCCGGGGTGAGCCGAGGACCGCCGTTCGCTTTCCCCCTTCCCTCCTCTCTCTCGGGCGCCGCTCCGCCGCGCCGGTGGTCGCCGGCGGTGACCATCGGGGCGCGGGCGCGCCGCTCCCGTCGGCCGTGCCGGCGAGGCCGCCTTCGGGCGCGCCCCGCGGCTGCCAGGTGGGCCCGGCCGTCAGCCGCCCGCGCCCGCGGGTGCGGCTGACGCGTGGGACCCACGGCGCCGACCGCCGCCAGCCGCGTGCTCCCGGTCCACCGTGGACCGAGAGGCTGACGCGTGGGCCCCACTTCCCGTGGACCCGGTCCGCGCGCCCTCTCCCCGGCTGACGCAATAAATCCGGTTTTTAATTAAAAATTAAATGAAGAAATTCGCAAATATCCATTTAAAGAGCATATAAACTTCAAATGGCCATATCTTGGCCATTTGAACTCGGAATTGGACCGTTCAAGTCTCTAATTTTTCCTTAAGATGTAAAGAACCCATTTTTGTGCTTTGTTTCTGCTGTTATATGGAGTTATTTAGTGTTTGAGCCTTTTCTTTTCCGTTGGTCGTGTAGACGCTGCAGCTTCGGAAGATCCGCTCTTCGTTGAAGTCGAAGCCGTCGGTTGGGAAAGCGAGCAAGGCAAGACACATCATCTTGATCATATTGAATCCCAGTTTATAAAATTATGTTGATTTAAATTATTGCATTATCGCTTTGTTTAAATTCCCGCGTTATCACTGTTTTATTTAGCCATGCCTATTTACCTTTGTTATGACCTTATTATTGTGTTATTGTTATTATTACCTTGTTCACCCTAGACTAAACAAAGCCCCAACTAGTGGACACTCTATTCATGGTACCACTAGTATAATTTTAGGTAGATGCTTCGCAATTTAATTAGGCAACAATAGGTGGTTTTATAACTCTAGACTTTGGGAATATTCATATCACTTGGACACTTTGGAATTGTTGGAATATTGTGGAATTGGAATCACACCATCCCCCTTTATTCAAAATCCCCAAAATGGTTTTAGGCTGGGCTCGGGGTGCATGGTTTTGATGGTAGCACCTCGGCCGTTTAAGGACCGGTCTTCGGGCCTCTGTTGCAAAGCACTACCGTACTTCCACATGTCTAGTGGGTAAGGCTTAGTTTGTGGCTCAGTCTAGTTATAAACAAAAGTACACGGATTGGAGATGGATGAAGTCGGGGGTCGATGGACATTCTCCAGGGCAAATGAAGGCTACACGAGCTGCGGCCCGGTAGTCGAGATGTCAAAAAGCACAGGGTTGGTGCCCTGCTGCTAGGGGCTCAGTCCTGCCTGCCTGTCCCGGGGGTTCCGGCCGTAGGTGGGATTGGGTCGGTACTCTTGTCTATGGCTAGGATGGGTTGGAAACTATGTCACGTCTTTCGTCTGTATACCGTGGTGGTATGTGGCACGTGTTTGCACGTGAGAAAGAGGTGTCTTGTGGGTAAAGATGTACACCTCTGATCAGAGTATAACCTATTCGAATAGCCGCGCCCTCGGTTATGGGCAAGCCGAGCAATGTACCCAAGTTAGTGTTTTAATTCTTAAAACCTGCTTAACAACTAAAATGTGGAATGGTTGGCCTGGGTTGGCTTGGGACGAGCTGGGACCCAGGGTCGGGTTGCCAGTTCGGTCCGGATCATCGTAGGCCTTGGGTTAAGGCAGGTTCGTGTGGGTTCACGGCCTTGATTAATAATACTGTATAGTTCTAGATTCGTGTTTACAAAATAGCCTTGAGCAACTAAATTCCTTTAAATGCTGTTTACTGCAACCCTAACCCTTTATATTATAATTCCTTTGTACTCCCTTGCATTTATTTTGCACTTGTGGGTGTGTCTTGTTGAGTACGGTGGTTGTACTCAGTCTTGCTCAATTTTTTTCCCAAGCCCAGATGAGGAGTTCCCTGAAGATGAAGGCTTTGGTGTCTAGCTCGTGCCTGCCGTCAAGCGCCTGTGGTCGTCGCCCTAGTCTTCCGCTGTTTTTCGTTGTCTTTGAGTGTGCTGGGCCGTTGTTGCCCGTGTAATAATTCTATTTACGCTTCCGCTTGTTAAACTCTGAATTGTATCAACTTTTGGTGTACCTTGCCTCCTGGGACAAGGAATAATACACGCACGTCAGGAACGCCTGTTGGGTGATTTCCGGTCGTGACAGTTGCCCATGCTGGCTTGTGGTTGGCACGGTTAATGTTTCACAACCGAAACTCGTGAACCGGTCCTTAATTGTCATGAGCACGACCATCAAAACCATGTGCTCACAACCCACCATTATCAGGTTTTAGTTGGCACATTAATTAATTAACTAATCACGATTGACCATCGTGAACTATCAATAAGCCATCATGAAATAACAGTGAGTCATTAGTTATCCCAATAGTGTGCTAATGTTTCTAAGCAGGGCTAAGCAATTATATCTAGTATCTAGTTGAACCAATATAAATAAAGCTCAACTAGTCAAATTATAATAACCCAAGGTATCAAGGAATAAAGTAATCAAGAACAAAAGGGCTATAACAAAGAATAGGTTGATTCCACCCAATGACATTCGAAAATAAATGCAATAGTTGAAAAGAAAATATAGCTTTAAATAGGATCAACATGCTCAAAGGGTTGTTTGGGATCTGTGTGACTTGCCTTGCTGGCCTTGGAACTCTTCAAACTCTTCTCCGGCGAAAACGGACTCTCCGGAAACGACGGAATCTAAGCAGAAAAGAGCAAAATCACCAAAACAGCACATAAACAAGCATGAACAGTACATGTGGATATTTTTAACATGTAGATCTCAATTTTAGAAAAATTTAGAGACTTGAACCAACTAAATCGGAGCTAAGATGAATTAGTTATGAATTTTTAAAGATTAAACCGGATTAAAACACTTAAATCGGTTAAAATTGAATTATGACGCAATAATGAATTATTTTTGAAAAGGAAAAGAGGGTTTATTGCGTCAGCGGCTAGGGTTTTGGTGGACCGGGCGCACGGGCGATGGTTCACGCGAACGGACGGCCGAGATCGATCCAATCCAAAACGGACGGCCGAGATCGAACGGTCCACGACCGGCTCACGGCGGACGACCCCGATGACGTCAGCGGTGACGTCACCGACAGCGGCGGCGGCTCGGCGGAGCGGACGGCTCGGGCGGCGCACGCTTGCCGGCGAACGGCGGCGCGAGGACGCAAACGGAGGGCACCAGCACGTAGAGGACGACACGGCGAACACACCGGTGACCAAAACGGCGGCGGAAGAACAACGGACGACGACGGCGACGAGGAGGAAACGGCGGAAACCTTCGGGTTGACGACGGCGACGAAGCTCCGGCGATCTCCGGCGACGGCGAAGGGGCGGACGAGGACGGCGACGCGACGGCGACCACGACGGCGGTCTTCCCGAGCGATGGCGACGGCTGGAGCGACGGCGGCGCACGGCTGGAGCGGCGGCGGCGACGGCAAAGCTAGGGCACACGGCGCTAGGGCTTTTCCGACGACGAGAGGCGAAGGCGAAAGCGGCGACGGGTAGAGGAGACACCGGGGGTCCTTTTAAAGGGGCTCGGAGGCGGCGGCGAAGGCCCACGGCGACGGCAACGGCGAAGGAAAGCTCGGGAAGAACAAATCCGAGACGAACTCGAATCCAACTCTTTCCAAAGCGATTTAGCCAAAGATTCCAAAGGAGAAAAGGTAGAGGAGATCCCGGAGAATGTTTCCCCTCTATTGATTCGGCCGGAGAAGGAAAGGAACGGCCGGATTTGAAAGGGAAACGGCGGCGGCGCGAAACTAGGGTTTCGGGCGGCGGCGGCCGAAGGTAGACGACGACTGACAGGTGGGCCTCACCTGTCAGCGACAGCGAGGGCACGCGCGGCTGCGGCGGACTGGGCCGGCTGGGCCGAGGAGAGAGAAGAGAGGTTTTGGGCCGACTTTCGGCCCAAAGCCAAAAGAGGACTTTTTAAAACCTTTTTCAATTAAAATTATTTCTTAAATGCAATTCCATTTATTAAAAATACTTTCTTAGCTCAAATAAATCCCAGAAAAATCTAGGAATTATAGAATTAAGCAAAGTATTTAATGAAATTTTATCTGGGCCCATTTTATATTGGAATTTATTAATTAAAATTAGATTTTCTTTTCAAGACTTTTTAAAATTATTTCTAAAAATTCCATTTAAACAACAATTTATAAATTTTGAATTTTCAGGGTGTGACAAACCTACCCCCCTTAAACAGAATCTCGTCCTCGAGATTCGGAAGAACTGGCGAACAAATGCGGATGAGCTGACTTCAATTCATCTTCTCGTTCCCAAGTTGATTCTTCTTCCGAGTGATTACTCCATTGGACTTTACAAAAACGGATAACTCGATTCCTGGTTCTTCTCTCACTTGTTTCCAAGATACGGATTGGTTTCTCAACATAGGTCAGATCCTCTTGGACTTCTATCTGTTCAAGATTAGCTTCTTCGGTAGGTACCCTTAAACACTTCTTCAATTGCGAAACATGGAACACATTATGGACTCCTGCCAAAGATTGAGGTAACTCCAACTGATAAGCGACTTCTCCTCTTCTACTGACAATCTTATAGGGTCCCACAAAACGCGGTGCCAATTTTCCTTTGGTACGAAAACGATGAACTCCTCGAAAAGGCGTGACACGAAGATACACATAATCTCCTTCTTCAAAACTCAAATCCCTACGGCGATTGTCGGCATAACTCTTATGACGAGACTGAGCCACACGCAATCTTTCTTGGATGATCTTTACCTTTTCTTCTGCTTCCCTTAGGATATCCGTCCCGAAAACCTGACGTTCTCCCGTTTGATCCCACAAAAGCGGAGTGCGACACTTCCGACCATACAGTGCTTCGTAAGGAGCCATCTGTAGACTAGCTTGATAACTGTTGTTGTACGAAAATTCTGCATAGGGTAGATTCTTATCCCAACTTCCACCGAAGTCTAAAGCACAAGCTCTCAACATGTCTTCCAAAATCTGATTTACCCTTTCGGTTTGTCCGTCTGTCTGCGGATGATAAGCAGTACTAAAATTCAGCTTAGAACCCATCTCTTCCTGAAGTTTCTTCCAAAAATTTGAAGTAAACTGACTGCCTCGATCAGACACTATCTTCTTAGGGACGCCATGCAAACACACAATCCTTGCCATATACAATTCCGCCAATCGACTTCCAGAATAGGTTGTCTTTACCGGAATGAAATGAGCCACTTTGGTAAGTCTGTCGACTATTACCCAAATAGAGTCATGGCCTGATGACGTTCTAGGTAAACCAGTAATAAAATCCATACCAATTTCTTCCCATTTCCATTCAGGAATCTTCAAAGGCTGCAACAAACCGGCGGGTTTCTGATGTTCCGCCTTGACTCGCTGACAAACATCACATACTGCTACGTACTCTGCGATTTCACGCTTCATACTTGCCCACCAAAATCTTTCCTTGAGATCCTGGTACATCTTAGTACTACCAGGGTGAATGGAGTATAAAGTATCATGAGCTTCTTTCAGAATTGCATCTTTCAAATCTTTGTTATCGGGGACACAGATTCTTTCACCCAACCATACAGTTCCTTGCTCATCCTCCAAGAAACCGATAGCTTTTCCTCTTCTCATATTCTTCTTGATTTCTTGAATATCAGGATCATTAATTTGGGCTTCTCTAACTTGATCAATTAGAGTGGGCTTCGCTTCTAAAGCTGCAACGAAACCTCTATTGACAATTCCCAAATTTAATCTTTCAAATTCCTTGCATAACTCCAATGGCAACTGTCGTCCTTCTGTAGCATTGCAATAACCTTTCCTGCTAAGAGCATCTGCTACAACATTAGCCTTTCCTGGGTGATAATGAATTCCCATGTCATAATCCTTAATTAATTCCAACCATCTCCGTTGTCTCATGTTCAGATCCGGCTGAGTAAAAATATACTTTAAACTCTTGTGATCGGTGTACATCTTCGTACGAGTACCGAAAAGATAATGACGCCAAATCTTCAACGCATGAACTACTGCGGCTAACTCAAGATCATGAGTAGGGTAGTTCTTCTCATGCGGACGTAACTGACGAGATGCATAGGCAACCACCTTCCCATCTTGCATCAAAACACAACCTAACCCAAGTTTGGATGCATCGCAATACACTTGGAAACCCTTCTTTGGATCAGGTAAAATCAAAATAGGAGCTGATATTAAGCGACTTTTCAACTCTTGAAAACTCTGCTCACATTCTTCCGACCACTTGTACTTCACATCTTTCTGAAGCAGTCGTGTCATGGGCTTAGCAATCTTGGAAAAATTCTCTATAAACCTCCGGTAATATCCTGCGAGGCCTAGGAAACTACGAATCTCTGAAACTGTCTTTGGTTGTTTCCAGTTGGTTACGGATTCCACATTACTAGGATCAACGGCAACTCCTCCGACTGAGATGACGTGACCAAGGAATTTCACTTCAGACAACCAAAATTCACACTTGCTAAACTTAGCATACAGTTGATGTTCTCGTAGCTTCTCCAATGCAAGGCGAAGATGTTCTTCATGCTCTTCTTTGGTTCGAGAGTAGATAAGAATGTCATCAATAAAGACCACCACGAACTTGTCTAGGTATTCCATAAACACCTTATTCATCAAGTTCATGAAGAAAGCAGGGGCATTGGTAAGTCCAAAAGACATAACAGTACATTCGAACAACCCATACCTAGTGGTAAAAGCTGTCTTAGGTATATCTTCCTCTTTGATTCTCAACTGGTGATACCCTGATCGAAGATCTATCTTGAAGAAAACAGTGGCACCTTTAAGCTGATCAAACAAATCATCAATTCTGGGCAGCGGATACTTATTCTTGATAGTCACATCATTTAGTGCACGATAATCCACACACATTCTCTGGGTATGGTCTTTCTTTTCCACAAAAATAACCGGAGCTCCCCATGGTGATGAACTCGGTCTGATGTATCCTTTCTGAAGCAAATCGTCCACTTGCCTCTTGACTTCTGCCAACTCATTGGCTGCCATTCGATAAGGTCTCTTATGGATTGGAGTTGTTCCTGGTACCAGATCTATTCTGAACTCTATATCCCTTTTGGGCGGCATTCCAGGTAAATCATCTGGGAACACATCGGGATACTCCCGGACTATAGGAATCTCTTCCAAAGTTATTTGGTTCAGTCTTGACCTTAAAGACTCAGAAGACAATGCATGAACAGTTAAAACTCGACCATCATTGCTGGTGAGAGTTACTTTTCTGTTAGCACAGTCTATCACACCTTTATGTCTGGCTAACCAGTCCATCCCTAGGATGACATCAAGGTCTTTGGATTCTAACAAGATAAGATTGGCCAGAAATGGTACTCCTTTAATTTCTATTCTGACCGAGGGGCTACGTTGCAAAGAGAGTGCTTGATCACTTGGGGTACTAACCATCAAAGGACGTCTAAGATCTTCTACTTCCATCCCATGATTTCCCGCAAAACTCATAGATAAGAATGAATGTGTAGCGCCAGAATCGAAAAGTACTGTTGCAGGAACTGAGTTAACAGGGAACGTACCCAAAATCACATCTGGAGCATCTTGAGCTTCTGCAGCAGCGACATGATTGACACGGGCCTTTGATGCTGGTACAGCAGAGTTACTCTGGGCAGGGACAACCTTCACGCGACGGGGCTTCGGACACTTGTCAGCATAATGTCCTGGGTCTCCACAGTTGAAACATACCACGGGCTTGCTGCCTTGCTCCCTCTTGGCAGGTTGTTGCTGTGTTGGAGCTGCAACAGGACGTGGAGCTTGATTGCGGATGTTGTTGCCAGCATTGTTGTTGAAGAACTGACGCTGCGGACGAACAACAGATGAAGAACCTCCCTGTGGCATAGACTGGGGTCCTAGAGTAAGGCGCGGCTTCTGATTACTCCCCTGTTGTGCCTTGAAGTGAGCAATCCGACGTTTCCTCTGCTCCATGCAATTGTACTTGTCCTCCTGACGTATAGCCTTATCCACTAATTTCTGGAAATCAGGATAATCTCCAACCATGAGTGGGTAAGAAAGCTCATCATTAAGTCCTCCCAAAAACTTCTCCTGACGCTCTTCATCATTACGCACATCTTCCGGAGCATAACGAGCAAGACGATTGAACTCGTGCAGATACTCCGTAACAGAGCGAGATCCCTGAGTAAGCGACCTGAACTCCTTCTTCTTGAGAGACACTACTCCTGATGGTATATGCGTCTTCCGGAAAGCAGCAGTGAATTCAAGCCAAGTGATAGGTTCAGCAGTAGTCCTATTCAGGCGGAAGTGATCCCACCATTCAGAGGCAGAGCCATGCAACTGATGTGATGCAAAAGATACCTTCTCCTGATCAGTGCACTGAAGTAAATCCAACTTCTTCTCTATGGCATGCAGCCAATCACCAGCTTCAACAGGATTAGTGGTACTAGAGAAAATAGGTGGCCTCACACGAAGAAATTCTGCTAACTTATTCTGAGGAGGTGCATAGTTATTTCCTTGGTTCTGCTGATTCTGAAATTGCTGCATCATCATGTTCATGAGTTGTGTCTGTTGAGCAAGAACTTGGGCCAGAGTTGGGTTCTCTCCATTGTTATTGTTATTAGGGTTGTTGGGACCATTCCCGTTGCTGCGAGTGTTCACCATCTGGCAGGAACAGGGCACAAGAAGAGAAACCGGGGAACTACTTAGGATAGAGAATTACTTTAACTTTTATTGATCTTAACTGAGTTTCATTATTACAAACTGAAGACTCTCACACCACTAAACTCACCAACTTCCTAACACTCAAAAGCAAACAAACACATGCAATTACATCCCACCACTGATGTAAATCACATGCGAGCCACACACAAGCAAACTTAAAGCAAACAAACTAACACAACGATCTAAGACAACGACTTAACAAGTCACTCTAGTTCTTCCAAGCATCGGAGGTCGATTGAAGGCTCGTTCGGCTCGTCTTCATCATCTTGGGTTGCTACCCACTCAATCTTGGAATGGTTGCGCTTAGATTCTTCTTCTTCATCACTTATGATGATGACCGGAGGATCCACTTGGGATGGGGCAACTTCTTTCTCCACCACACGGACCTTTGGCGCCAATTGATAGCGAGGGACAAATAAAGCTCTCTTCCTTGCGGTAAGACGAATCCTGGCCTTCTGCAGCGGTGCTTCTCCCTTTAACGCGGCTAATTCCTTTTCCAAACGATCCACCTTGTCTTCTAACATGCAAATCTTACCACGATTCCGGTCTTCACGATCTTGAGCCGCTAACACAGTCTCCGCACGACTTTCATCCATAGCCCACAGCATCTCAACCAAATGCCTTGTGGTAGCATCATTCTCAATTCCTTCAGTCTCAAGGTAGCTGCCACGGTCACTTCCCTGGGGTTGACGAGGATGGTAGCGATACTCAGTGTCGGCCAACTGATCACTGTAGCGATCACGGAGCTCTCCTATGGCAATCCTTGCCACTTCCTGACATGCATGGATGTAATTTCTTCCTCCAGCTTCAAACATCACTGAGGGGACCTCTTCACTATTGCTGTTTAAGGTGACTTTGACTCGGCACTTCTCTTCATGACGATCATGAGGAATCTGGGCATAAAAAGGGGCAGTCCCAAATCCAATGGCAAAGGACATCGTACGCAACTCCTGGACAAAACCCTCAACACCAAACAGGTACTCAGGCTTGTAGCGCGGCATCTAAAGACAAGTGAAAGGAGGGAGTTAAGACCTTTATCCAATTAATAGCACAAGTTTTTGGATTAATTTGAATAAAGTTTTAGAAATTCAAAGTAAAAGGGTAAGTGAATAAAGTAAACCAAACTTGCAAGATAATTTGAAATAGTTGAAAACAAGGTTACAAATTTTGTACTTTTTAACAACAGGTTTCAAAAGAAAGTTATAAAATCAACATGCTAAATTTATTTTATTGCAGCAAGATTAAATAAAACAACATTGTAAAACTTTTGCTGATAAATGAGCCATTAGTACAGTAATGGATGTACAGTACTAATAACACTGGAATAAATTTTTGAATGAGAACCATTAAAAGAGATTATGAAGTGCATGTGCCATTAGTTTGGTTTAATTAAAAGAGAAAGGGAGGAGAACAGTTCTACTTTTCCAATATTTTTAGAGGGCTTCTATGGGTAACCATTTGGCATAACCTAGGGTCAAGGGGGCTCTGATACCAACTTGTCACGCCCGGAATTTCTATCCAAAATTCCAAACGCTTACATGTGTGTGAACCCTCGACCAGGAATCAGCCGAGGCACACAATAACAAATTGATAATAGAGTACAATTATTACTCTAATTAATAAGCGTATAAAATGTCATTACAGAGGTAGATAGTTCCTCTCAATCAATAAAGATCTAAGCAGCGGAAAAAGATAAACGGCGCAGACGGCTCCACTCCACAGGCAGCTTGACCAAGGCTACTCCTAATCCTCCACTCCATCAGCCTCATTGTAGAACTCTTCCTCTGATGAATGATTGCAAGGTGAGTATATGACATACTCAGCAAGCCACGCAGCAAATATGCAAGTGCACAGGATAACAAAGGATGGCATAATAGGGTTTCATTTGCAAAAGCAGCATTTAGCAAACATTTCAGAATTTAATAAAACAGTTAAGTATTAAACAATATTAATCCAACGCTATACAACATACCCTGTTGTATAGGCCCAACCATTCTGAACAACCATCCCGGCTGCACAGTTCTATCTCCAAACCAGGAATGTACCATTCCAAACCAGGAGCTAATCAAATTATTACCAATTTAAGCATCTTTTACTATGGTGAGAAGTGTGAAACTAATCACGAAAGACATTGTTAGACCCGCCCATAACCGCGGTGTCGCGTCCCAAATCGACTCTAAAATTCATCCTCAAAATTGTGCAAAAGAATAATTAAAATTCATGTGAAAGCCTCCAACAATTAAAATGTGCAAAGATAAAAGTCAAATGAGGCTTGGAGGATTTTTGTATATTTCCTAAAAGCCTAAAATGCGTAAATAAATTTTAGTGGAATTTTCAGAGCACAAATAATAATTGAAAAGAAATAAACAAAGTGGAAAAGGTTTTATAAAAAGAAAAACCCCTAAAAGTCTGTTTCCCCCCCCCTACCCTTCTTGGGCCGGCTCGGCCCATTCCCTCCCTCTCTCTCTCTCCCCCCGCGGCCCATCGGCCTCCCCCGCGCGCGCGCCGCTGACAGGCGGGCCCGCCCGCCACTCTCGCTGACGGGTGGGACCCACCTGTCATCCCCCACCTCCCGCCGCGCCCGCCGCTCGCCCGTGCCCTAGCGCCGCCGCCGCCGCGGATTCCGGCGCATCCCGCCGTCCCCGCGCGCCATAATGAGGGGGGAATCATTCCCCGCGATTCCCTCCCCCGTTTCCCCCTCTTTTCCCTCTCTCTCTCCCTCGGATTCGTTCGAATTTCCGCCCGCAATCTTCGCCGGCGCATCTATGGAGCCCGAGAACTCCGCGGCCGGTTTCCTTCCTCCCCGGCCGCCCTCTCTCTCTCCCGTCGCTATAAAATCACTCCCCGAGCTCCGCTCCTCCGTTTCCGCCACTCGCCGCTCGCTCTCGCCGTCGGATTTGTGCTCGCGCCGTGCTCCTCTCTCTCCGCCGTCGCCGTCGACCTCCGGTTCGCCGCCGCCGTCGCTCCGCTCTTCTTCCCGACTCGGCGCCACCTCCGTCGGCTTCGCCGAGTCGTCGCCGACCCCGTCCGCCGCTCCGCTTCGCCCGCCGACCGCCGGAACACCGTCGCCCGCATCATCCCGAGCCGCGCCGCCGCCTTCCTCCGCTCCGGCCGCCATTCTCGTCGTCGTCGTTGTCCCGGGGTGAGCCGTGGACCGCCCGTTCGCTTCCCTCTCCTCTCCGCTCTCTCGGGTGCCGCTCCGCCGCGCCGTTGGTCGCCGGCGGCGACCATCGGGGCGCGGGTGCGCCGCTCCCGTCGGCCGTGCCGGCGAGGCCGCCTTCGGGCGCGCCCCGCGGCTGCCAGGTGGGCCCGGCCGTCAGCCGCCCGCGCCCGCGGGTGCGGCTGACGCGCGGGACCCACGGCGCCGACCGCCGCCAGCCGCGTGCTCCCGGTCCACCGTGGACCGAGAGGCTGACGCGTGGGCCCCACTTCCCGTGGACCCGGTCCGCGCGCCCTCTCGCCCGGCTGACGCAATAAACCCGATTTTTAATTAAAAATTAAATGAAGAAATTCGTAAATATCCATTTAAAGAGCATATAAACTTCAAATGGCCATATCTTGGCCATTTGAACTCGGAATTGGACCGTTCAAGTCTCTAATTTTTCCTTAAGATGTAAAGAACCCATTTTTGTGCTTTGTTTCTGCTGTTATATGGAGTTATTTAGTGTTTGAGCCTTTTCTTTTCCGTTGGTCATGTAGACGCTGCAGCTTCGGAAGATCCGCTCTTCGTGGAAGTCGAAGCCGTCGGTTGGGAAAGCGAGCAAGGCAAGACACATCATCTTGATCATATTGAATCCCAGTTTATAAAATTATGTTGATTTAAATTATTGCATTATCGCTTTATTTAAATTCCCGCGTTATCACTGTTTTATTTAGCCATGCCTATTTACCTTTGTTATGACCATATTATTATTGTTATTGTTATTATTATTACCTTGTTCACCCTAGATTAAACAAAACCTCAACTAGTGGACACTCTATTCATAGTACCACTAGTATAATTTTAGGTAGATGCTTCGCAATTTAATTAGGTAACATTAGGTGGTTTTACAACTCTAGACTTTGGGAATATTCATATCACCTGGACACTTGGAAATGTTGGAGTATTGTGGAATTGGATTCACACCATCCCCCTTTATTCAAAATCCCCAAAATGGTTTTAGGCTGGGCTCGGGGTGCATGGTTTTGATGGTAGCACCTCGGCCGTTTAAGGACCGGTCTTCGGGCCTCTGTTGCAAAGCACTTCCGTACTTCCACATGTCTAGTGGGTAAGGCTTAGTTTGTGGCTCAGTCTAGTTATAAACAAAAGTACACGGATTGGAGATGGATGAAGTCGGGGGTCGATGGACATTCTCCAGGGCAAATGAAGGCTACACGAGCTGCGGCCCGGTAGTCGAGATGTCAAAAAGCACAGGGTTGGTGCCCTGCTGCTAGGGGCTCAGTCCTGCCTGCCTGTCCCGGGGGTTCCGGCCGTAGGTGGGATTGGGTCGGTACTCTTGTCTATGGCTAGGATGGGTTGGAAACTATGTCACGTCTTTCGTCTGTATACCGTGGTGGTATGTGGCACGTGGTTGCACGTGAGAAAGGTGTGTCTTGTGGGTAAAGATGTACACCTCTGATCAGAGTATAACCTATTCGAATAGCCGCGCCCTCGGTTATGGGCAAGCCGAGCAATGTACCCAAGTTAGTGTTTTAATTCTTAAAACCTGCTTAACAACTAAAATGTGGAATGGTTGGCCTGGGTTGGCTTGGGACGAGCTGGGACCCAGGGTCGGGTTGCCAGTTCGGTCTGAATCATCGTAGGCCTTGGGTTAAGGCAGGTTCGTTTGGGTTCACGGCCTTGATTAATAATACTGTATAGTTCTAGATTCGCGTTTACAAAATAGCCTTGAGCAACTAAATTCCTTTAAATGCTGTTTACTGCAACCCTAACCCTTTATATTATAATTCCTTTGTACTCCCTTGCATTTATTATGCATTCGTGGGTGTGTCTTGTTGAGTACGGTGGTTGTACTCAGTCTTGCTCAATTTTTTCCCAAGCCCAGATGAGGAGTTCCCTGAAGATGAAGGCTTTGGTGTCTAGCTCGTGCCTGCCGTCAAGCGCCTGTGGTCGTCGCCCTAGTCTTCCGCTGTTTTTCGTTGTCTTTGTGTGCTGGGCCTTTGTTGCCCGTGTAATAATTCTATTTACGCTTCCGCTTGTTAAACTCTGAATTGTATCAACTTTTGGTGTACCTTGCCTCCTGGGACAAGGAATAATACACGCACGTCAGGAACGCCTGTTGGGTGATTTCCGGTCGTGACAAGTTGGTATCAGAGCCTTCCTTGACCCTAGGACGAGCCGTAGATCCCAAGCCTTAGCAATATTTTCGAAATAAAAATCCCCCGTATTTGTGAAAACCCTTTATTCTCTCTCTGTCTTGCTGCTTCATTTACCGCTCAAAATCTGATCTTTTAAATGTTGCTTTCCTCTTTGTTTTTGTTTGTAGATGGCCGGCAGCGTTACCCGTCGTGGTTTGGACATGACTGGCTTCGTCTTGGAGCTGCGGGGCATGTGCGTGGTCCTGGGGTATCCACATGGAGTGGATTACCAGGCCAGGCCGCTCCCGGATCAGGAGGGTGAGGATGCAGAGCCCCACGCTGGTTGGGAGGTCACAGCAGTGATCCTCTCTGGCTCTCCCGAGCGGACTTCGCTGGCAGTCACCGCGGGCGGAGACTCCTTCCCCGCTGCTTGCCAGAACGCCGCTCTCCTCGCCATCGGCACCCTTCACCAGCGCTACCCGGACGAGTTGCAGCACTCGCCCTACCGCTACCACCCTCGTCGCGGAGGAGCCCGCGACTTCGCCACCTTCCGAGATGCTAGCTCGGAGGATGACGCTACCGTCGTGCATCTGGCACGCATGGTGGAGGCATACGACGCAGCTCGTATTGACTTCCATCAGATGGTGCGTCGTGGCATGGTGGAGAACAACCTGAAGATCCTGGAGCTGCGGCAGGAGAACCTGCAGCTCAAGAAGGACCTCGACGCGTTGGAGGCGCAGCTGCACCAGCTCAAGATCGCCCAGGGTGAGGACAGCCGTCCCAAGCGTCGCCGCGTCTGCCGCAGCCAGAAGATCACCGCCCGCAAGAGCACCTCTAGGCCCGAGCTTGTTCGTCAGTCCCTGGCGTGGACCTGCTTCGTCGAGACCCCTCGTGCCGCGCCTGCGCCCGTGGTTCCCCAGGAGGGGGAAGCCTCCGGCGTTGGTAGCACGGAGGATGCGCTGTTGCTCACCTTCCGTCCTGGCCCGTCGCTGCAGTAGACGAGCAGTTAGTAGGCCTGCGCGTGTGTTTTTCTTCGTTTGTCTTCTTGAGTTGTGTGGGGCATGGTTATGTCGGTGTGTGGCATAACTATGTCGGAGCCTGTCTTATTTTATTTGCCTAAGCAACTTGAACTTTAATGAACCAATTTAATAGCAGTAATAAATTCAAGAATTATGGTAGTCGTGGGTGGTTAGTTTTAATTGTCAGTTCTCTCCGTTTGCTGGTTCTGTGTGGGGTTTTCAGATGGTGTCGACCAGGAGAAATGCTGTTACCGGAGATGGCAACCAACCCGAAGGCAGCAACCACAACCACCAAGGCAATCCACCTCCACCTCCTCCTCCGCCTCCACCACCACCACCAGACACCAACGCCATTCTCACCCAAATCCTCGCCCAGCAGGCCAACATGATGACCGCTTTCCTCCACCACCTCCAAAATCCGCCACAACCCAACGCACCACCACCACCCCAGCACTCTAAACTCGCCGAATTCCTCCGCATCCGCCCACCCACCTTCTCTAGCTCCAACAATCCCGTGGATGCATTGGATTGGTTGCATGCCGTGGGGAAGAAGCTGGACACTGTGCAGTGCAGTGATGAAGAGAAAGTCATCTTCGCCGCTCACCAGCTACAGGGGCCCGCATCTCTATGGTGGGACCACTTCCAGGCTAAGCAGCCAGAGGGGCAACCTATCACTTGGGCTCGCTTCACTGCCGCTTTCCGGAGAACCCATGTGCCCGCCGGAGTCGTGGCGCTGAAGAAAAGGGAATTCCGAGAGCTGAAGCAGGGCAACCGTTCCGTGATGGAGTACCTGCATGAGTTCAACAATCTGGCCCGGTACGCTCCGGAGGATGTGCGGGAAGATGAGGAGAAGCAGGAGAAGTTCTTGGCAGGAATGGACCCTGAGCTGTCCGTCCGTCTAGTCTCTGGGGACTATCCGGATTTCCAGCGACTGGTGGACAAGAGCATCCGCTTGGAAGCCAAGCACAAGGAACTGGAGTCGCACAAGCGCCGCTTGGCGAACTTCCGCAATCAACAGGGTGCTAACCAGAGGGTCCGCTACACCAATCCCTATCCAGGGGGATCCTCCTCGCAGCAGCAGCAGCAGCAGCAATCCCGATCCGCGCCTCGACCTCAATTCGTGGTGCGCGTCCCACAGCCGCAGCAGCAGCAGAATCAACAAGGGACTCGTGCTCCCCGTCCTCCTACGCCGACTGTGCAGCCAGTTCAAGGCCGCAGGGACGCTCAAGGTCCGCAGCGTCTGTGCTTCAACTGCTTCGAGCCCGGGCACTTTGCGGATAAATGCCCGAAGCCAAAGCGTCAGCAAGGCCAAGCGCCTCCCCGCCCCAACAACGGTGGCAAGGACGTCATCCGGGGTCGTGTGAACCACGTGACGGCCGAGGACGTGCTGACAACTCCGGACGTCATCGTTGGTACGTTCCTCATTCACTCCATCCCAGCTACTATTTTGTTCGACTCTGGAGCTTCCCACTCGTTTATATCTGTGACATTCGTGGGGAGAAGTCAGTTGGGGGTAGAAAGGCTTAGAAACACTCTGCTCATCACCACTCCTGGAGGGGTTATGACAGCCAAGTATTATAGCCCTGCCGTCCCTATAGAAATTCAGGGGATTCCTTTTCCTTCGGATCTGATTCTGCTAGACACCAAGAACTTGGATGTGATTCTTGGGATGAATTGGTTGGCCCAATTCCAGGGAGTAGTGGATTGCGCGAGGCGCACTGTCACTCTGTACCGAGGGCCGGAACAACCGGTTGTTTTCTTTGCCCCACCAACCTCTGTCAGAAGTTCAGAACTGCATCAGATGGTACTGTCAGAAATCCCCGTTGTCAAAGAGTTCGAAGATGTGTTTCCAGAAGAACTACCCGGTATGCCGCCCAAGCGAGAGATTGAGTTCCGAATAGATCTTGCTCCAGGAACCACTCCTCTGTTCAAGCGACCCTATCGTATGGCAGCAAATGAACTGGCAGAAGTCAAGAAACAGTTGGAAGAGTTGAAAGAAAAGGGATATATACGTCCGAGTACTTCTCCTTGGGGTGCTCCTGTGATTTTTGTGGAGAAGAAAGACAAAACGAAGAGGATGTGCGTTGACTACAGAGCTCTCAATGAAGTTACCATCAAGAACAAGTACCCTCTTCCCCGAATCGATGATCTGTTCGATCAACTTAAAGGTGCCACTGTATTCTCCAAGATTGATCTTCGTTCCGGATATCACCAATTACGTATCCGTGAGGAAGATATTCCGAAGACCGCATTCACCACGCGATACGGACTGTATGAATTCACGGTGATGTCGTTCGGCTTGACCAATGCTCCTGCCTTCTTCATGAACTTAATGAACAAAGTGTTCATGGAATACTTGGATAAGTTCGTTGTGGTTTTCATTGATGATATTCTGATATACTCACCATCCGAGGAAGACCATCAGCACCATCTTCGTCTAGTGTTGGGAAAGTTGCGGGAACATCAATTGTATGCCAAGCTTAGCAAGTGTGAGTTCTGGTTGTCCGAAGTCAAATTCTTGGGGCACGTGATATCTGCTAAAGGAGTTGCTGTGGATCCCGAAACAGTGACCGCCGTCACCGATTGGAAGCAACCCAAGACAGTCACCCAAATTCGCAGTTTCTTAGGTTTGGCAGGATACTACCGGAGATTCATCGAGAACTTCTCCAAAATCGCTCGACCCATGACACAGTTGCTGAAGAAAGAAGAGAAATTTGTGTGGAGCCCGCAATGCGAGAAGGCGTTCCAAACTCTCAAAGAAAAGCTGGTTTCCTCGCCAGTGCTAATCTTGCCGGATACTCGCAAGGACTTCATGGTGTATTGTGACGCTTCGCGCCAAGGATTGGGGTGTGTGCTAATGCAGGACGGTCATGTGGTAGCCTATGCCTCACGCCAGCTTCGACCTCATGAAGGCAACTACCCTACACATGACTTGGAGTTAGCAGCGGTGGTTCATGCTCTAAAGATCTGGCGACACTATCTCATTGGGAACCGCTGTGAAATATATACCGATCATAAGAGTTTGAAATACATCTTCACCCAGTCGGATCTGAATCTTCGGCAAAGGAGATGGTTAGAACTCATCAAGGATTATGATGTGGGAATTCACTATCATCCTGGTAAGGCCAACGTGGTTGCCGACGCTCTAAGTCGAAAAAGCCATTGCAACACTCTCAACGTCCGTGGCATTTCACCCGAACTTAATCAACAGATGGAGGCCCTGAACCTAAGTATAGTTGGTCGTGGATTCTTGGCTGCGTTGGAAGCCAAGCCTACCTTGCTAGATCAAATCCGCGAGGCTCAGAAGAATGATCCTGACATGCATGGACTCCTCAAGAATATGAAACAGGGTAAAGCCGCTGGTTTCACAGAGGATGAGCACGGAACCCTATGGAACGGAAATCGGGTATGCGTTCCCGATAACAGAGAACTTAAACAGCTGATACTTCAGGAAGCTCACGAAAGTCCTTATTCAATCCACCCGGGCAGTACAAAGATGTACTTAGACTTGAAGGAGAAATACTGGTGGGTTAGCATGAAGCGGGAAATTGCAGAGTTCGTGGCTCTTTGTGATGTGTGCCAGCGTGTCAAGGCAGAACACCAACGACCAGCCGGACTCCTCCAACCTCTCCAAGTACCAGAATGGAAATGGGATGAAATTGGGATGGATTTCATCACCGGACTTCCGAAGACCCAAGGAGGATATGATTCTATATGGGTAGTCGTGGATCGATTAACCAAGGTAGCTCGATTCATTCCTGTGAAGACCACCTATGGAGGGAACAAACTGGCGGAACTCTACTTCGCTAGGATCGTGAGTCTCCATGGCGTTCCCAAGAAAATCGTATCTGATAGGGGAAGCCAATTCACCTCTCACTTTTGGAAGAAGCTCCAAGAAGAGCTTGGTACCCGATTAAATTTCAGCACCGCATATCACCCGCAGACAGATGGACAGACCGAGCATCTGAATCAGATTCTAGAAGATATGCTCCGCGCATGTGTCCTAGATTTCGGGAAGACCTGGGATAAGAGTCTCCCCTATGCTGAGTTCTCCTACAATAACAGCTATCAAGCCAGCATTCAAATGGCACCGTATGAAGCGTTGTATGGACGCAAATGCCGAACACCGCTATTGTGGGACCAAGTCGGAGAAAGCCAAGTGTTTGGGACTGATATCTTGAGAGAAGCTGAAGCTAAAGTCAGAATCATTCGGGAAAATCTAAGGGTGGCACAGTCCCGGCAGAAAAGTTATGCGGATAACCGTCGCCGTGACCTGGAATTCGCAGTGGATGATTTTGTGTATCTTCGGGTCACGCCATTGCGAGGTGTGCACAGGTTTCAGACGAAAGGGAAGCTTGCACCTCGGTATGTGGGTCCTTACCGTATCATCGCTCGACGCGGAGAAGTCGCTTACCAGCTAGAGTTGCCCGTCTCCTTGGGCAACGTGCATGATGTGTTCCATGTGTCGCAACTCAAGAAATGTCTTCGAGTGCCATCCGAGCAGGCCGACTCAGAGCAAATTGAAGTTCGCGAAGACTTGACCTATGTGGAGAGGCCAGTGAAAATTCTGGACACCATGGAGCGCAGGACCAGGAACCGGGTAATCCGTTTTTGCAAGGTCCAGTGGAGCAACCACGCCGAAGAAGAAGCTACTTGGGAGCGTGAAGACGAGCTGAAGGCAGCCCATCCCGGTCTCTTCGCCAGTTCTTCCGAATCTCGGGGTCGAGATTCCGTTTAAGGGGGGTAGGTTTGTCGCGTCCCAAATCGACTCTAAAATTCATCCTCAAAATTGTGCAAAAGAATAATTAAAATTCATGTGAAAGCCTCCAACAATTAAAATGTGCAAAGATAAAAGTCAAATGAGGCTTGGAGGATTTTTGTATATTTCCTAAAAGCCTAAAATGCGTAAATAAATTTTAGTGGAATTTTCAGAGCACAAATAATAATTGAAAAGAAATAAACAAAGTGGAAAAGGTTTTATAAAAAGAAAAACCCCTAAAAGTCTGTTTCCCCCCCCCCTTCCCTTCTTGGGCCGGCTCGGCCCATTCCCTCCCTCTCTCTCTCTCCCCCCGCGGCCCATCGGCCTCCCCCGCGCGCGCGCCGCTGACAGGCGGGCCCGCCCGCCACTCTCGCTGACGGGTGGGACCCACCTGTCATCCCCCACCTCCCGCCGCGCCCGCCGCTCGCCCGTGCCCTAGCGCCGCCGCCGCCGCGGATTCCGGCGCATCCCGCCGTCCCCGCGCGCCATAATGAGGGGGGAATCATTCCCCGCGATTCCCTCCCCCGTTTCCCCCTCTTTTCCCTCTCTCTCTCCCTCGGATTCGTTCGAATTTCCGCCCGCAATCTTCGCCGGCGCATCTATGGAGCCCGAGAACTCCGCGGCCGGTTTCCTTCCTCCCCGGCCGCCCTCTCTCTCTCCCGTCGCTATAAAATCACTCCCCGAGCTCCGCTCCTCCGTTTCCGCCACTCGCCGCTCGCTCTCGCCGTCGGATTTGTGCTCGCGCCGTGCTCCTCTCTCTCCGCCGTCGCCGTCGACCTCCGGTTCGCCGCCGCCGTCGCTCCGCTCTTCTTCCCGACTCGGCGCCACCTCCGTCGGCTTCGCCGAGTCGTCGCCGACCCCGTCCGCCGCTCCGCTTCGCCCGCCGACCGCCGGAACACCGTCGCCCGCATCATCCCGAGCCGCGCCGCCGCCTTCCTCCGCTCCGGCCGCCGTTCTCGTCGTCGTCGTTGTCCCGGGGTGAGCCGTGGACCGCCCGTTCGCTTCCCTCTCCTCTCCGCTCTCTCGGGTGCCGCTCCGCCGCGCCGTTGGTCGCCGGCGGCGACCATCGGGGCGCGGGTGCGCCGCTCCCGTCGGCCGTGCCGGCGAGGCCGCCTTCGGGCGCGCCCCGCGGCTGCCAGGTGGGCCCGGCCGTCAGCCGCCCGCGCCCGCGGGTGCGGCTGACGCGCGGGACCCACGGCGCCGACCGCCGCCAGCCGCGTGCTCCCGGTCCACCGTGGACCGAGAGGCTGACGCGTGGGCCCCACTTCCCGTGGACCCGGTCCGCGCGCCCTCTCGCCCGGCTGACGCAATAAACCCGATTTTTAATTAAAAATTAAATGAAGAAATTCGTAAATATCCATTTAAAGAGCATATAAACTTCAAATGGCCATATCTTGGCCATTTGAACTCGGAATTGGACCGTTCAAGTCTCTAATTTTTCCTTAAGATGTAAAGAACCCATTTTTGTGCTTTGTTTCTGCTGTTATATGGAGTTATTTAGTGTTTGAGCCTTTTCTTTTCCGTTGGTCGTGTAGACGCTGCAGCTTCGGAAGATCCGCTCTTCGTGGAAGTCGAAGCCGTCGGTTGGGAAAGCGAGCAAGGCAAGACACATCATCTTGATCATATTGAATCCCAGTTTATAAAATTATGTTGATTTAAATTATTGCATTATCGCTTTATTTAAATTCCCGCGTTATCACTGTTTTATTTAGCCATGCCTATTTACCTTTGTTATGACCATATTATTATTGTTATTGTTATTATTATTACCATGTTCACCCTAGATTAAACAAAACCTCAACTAGTGGACACTCTATTCATAGTACCACTAGTATAATTTTAGGTAGATGCTTCGCAATTTAATTAGGTAACATTAGGTGGTTTTACAACTCTAGACTTTGGGAATATTCATATCACCTGGACACTTGGAAATGTTGGAGTATTGTGGAATTGGATTCACACCATCCCCCTTTATTCAAAATCCCCAAAATGGTTTTAGGCTGGGCTCGGGGTGCATGGTTTTGATGGTAGCACCTCGGCCGTTTAAGGACCGGTCTTCGGGCCTCTGTTGCAAAGCACTTCCGTACTTCCACATGTCTAGTGGGTAAGGCTTAGTTTGTGGCTCAGTCTAGTTATAAACAAAAGTACACGGATTGGAGATGGATGAAGTCGGGGGTCGATGGACATTCTCCAGGGCAAATGAAGGCTACACGAGCTGCGGCCCGGTAGTCGAGATGTCAAAAAGCACAGGGTTGGTGCCCTGCTGCTAGGGGCTCAGTCCTGCCTGCCTGTCCCGGGGGTTCCGGCCGTAGGTGGGATTGGGTCGGTACTCTTGTCTATGGCTAGGATGGGTTGGAAACTATGTCACGTCTTTCGTCTGTATACCGTGGTGGTATGTGGCACGTGGTTGCACGTGAGAAAGGTGTGTCTTGTGGGTAAAGATGTACACCTCTGATCAGAGTATAACCTATTCGAATAGCCGCGCTCTCGGTTATGGGCAAGCCGAGCAATGTACCCAAGTTAGTGTTTTAATTCTTAAAACCTGCTTAACAACTAAAATGTGGAATGGTTGGCCTGGGTTGGCTTGGGACGAGCTGGGACCCAGGGTCGGGTTGCCAGTTCGGTCTGAATCATCGTAGGCCTTGGGTTAAGGCAGGTTCGTGTGGGTTCACGGCCTTGATTAATAATACTGTATAGTTCTAGATTCGCGTTTACAAAATAGCCTTGAGCAACTAAATTCCTTTAAATGCTGTTTACTGCAACCCTAACCCTTTATATTATAATTCCTTTGTACTCCCTTGCATTTATTATGCATTCGTGGGTGTGTCTTGTTGAGTACGGTGGTTGTACTCAGTCTTGCTCAATTTTTTCCCAAGCCCAGATGAGGAGTTCCCTGAAGATGAAGGCTTTGGTGTCTAGCTCGTGCCTGCCGTCAAGCGCCTGTGGTCGTCGCCCTAGTCTTCCGCTGTTTTTCGTTGTCTTTGTGTGCTGGGCCGTTGTTGCCCGTGTAATAATTCTATTTACGCTTCCGCTTGTTAAACTCTGAATTGTATCAACTTTTGGTGTACCTTGCCTCCTGGGACAAGGAATAATACACGCACGTCAGGAACGCCTGTTGGGTGATTTCCGGTCGTGACACGCGGGCACGGCTATTCGAATAGTTTTACTCTGATCAGAGGTGTACCACTGTACCCACAAGACACAACCCCACATCATGTCACCATGTGCCTCAATACCACCACGGTACCTCGGAAAGGAGTTGTGACAATACCCCTCGCATAACACAATCCACTGCAGCGCACCTTCCTGGATCATAATCACCCCCTTATAAACAAGGCATAGACTCCCCAGCGACCCCCGTGGGCTTATCTCCGCTACTTCTCAGTCTGGTGCCCCGCAATGAACCATGCTATACAAAAGATAAAGCCGTTGCCCATGCTGGCTTGTGGTTGGCACGGTTAATGTTTCACAACCGAAACTCGTGAACCGGTCCTTAATTGTCATGAGCACGACCATCAAAACCATGTGCTCACAACCCACCATTATCAGGTTTTAGTTGGCACATTAATTAATTAACTAATCACGATTGACCATCGTGAACTATCAATAAGCCATCATGAAATAACAGTGAGTCATTAGTTATCCCAATAGTGTGCTAATGTTTCTAAGCAGGGCTAAGCAATTATATCTAGTATCTAGTTGAACCAATATAAATAAAGCTCAACTAGTCAAATTATAATAACCCAAGGTATCAAGGAATAAAGTAATCAAGAACAAAAGGGTTATAACAAAGAATAGGTTGATTCCACCCAATGACATTCGAAAATAAATGCAATAGTTGAAAAGAAACAATAGCTTTAAATAGGATCAACATGCTCAAAGGGTTGTTTGGGATCTGTGTGACTTGCCTTGCTGGCCTTGGAACTCTTCAAACTCTTTTCCGGCGAAAACGGACTCTCCGGAAACGACGGAATCTAAGCAGAAAAGAGCAAAATCACCAAAACAACACATAAACAAGAATGAACAGTACATGTGGATATTTTTAACATGTAGATCTCAATTTTAGAAAAATTTAGAGACTTGAACCAACTAAATCGGAGCTAAGATGAATTAGTTATGAATTTTTAAAGATTAAACCGGATTAAAACACTTAAATCGGTTAAAATTGAATTATGACGCAATAATGAATTATTTTTGAAAAGGAAAAGAGGGTTTATTGCGTCAGCGGCTAGGGTTTTGGTGGACCGGGCGCACGGGCGACGGTTCACGCGAACGGACGGCCGAGATCGATCCAATCCAAAACGGACGGCCGAGATCGAACGGTCCACGACCGGCTCACGGCGGACGACCCCGATGACGTCAGCGGTGACGTCACCGACAGCGGCGGCGGCTCGGCGGAGCGGACGGCTCGGGCGGCTCGGGCGGCGCACGCTTGCCGGCGAACGGCGGCGCGAGGACGCAAACGGAGGGCACCAGCACGTAGAGGACGACACGGCGAACACACCGGTGACCAAAACGGCGGCGGAAGAACAACGGACGACGACGGCGACGAGGAGGAAACGGCGGAAACCTTCGGGTTGACGACGACGACGAAGCTCCGGCGATCTCCGGCGACGGCGAAGGGGCGGACGAGGACGGCGACGCGACGGCGACCACGACAGCGGTCTTCCCGAGCGACGGCGACGGCTGGAGCGACGGCGGCGCACGGCTGGAGCGGCGGCGGCGACGGCAAAGCTAGGGCACACGGCGCTAGGGCTTTTCCGACGACGAGAGGCGAAGGCGAAAGCGGCGACGGGTAGAGGAGACACCGGGGGTCCTTTTAAAGGGGCTCGGAGACGGCGGCGAAGGCCCACGGCGACGGCAACGGCGAAGGAAAGCTCAGGAAGAACAAATCCGAGACGAACTCGAATCCAACTCTTTCCAAAGCGATTTAGCCAAAGATTCCAAAGGAGAAAAGGTAGAGGAGATCCCGGAGAATGTTTCCCCTCTATTGATTCGGCCGGAGAAGAAAAGGAACGGCCGGATTTGAAAGGGAAACGGCGGCGGCGCGAAACTAGGGTTTCGGGCGGCGGCGGCCGAAGGTAGACGACGACTGACAGGTGGGCCCCACCTGTCAGCGACAGCGAGGGCACGCGCGGCTGCGGCGGACTGGGCCGGCTGGGCCGAGGAGAGAGAAGAGAGGTTTTGGGCCGACTTTCGGCCCAAAGCCAAAAGAGGACTTTTTAAAACCTTTTTCAATTAAAATTATTTCTTAAATGCAATTCCATTTATTAAAAATACTTTCTTAGCTCAAATAAATCCCAGAAAAATCTAGGAATTATAGAATTAAGCAAAGTATTTAATGAAATTTTATCTGGGCCCATTTTATATTGGAATTTATTAATTAAAATTAGATTTTCTTTTCAAGACTTTTTAAAATTATTTCTAAAAATTCCATTTAAACAACAATTTATAAATTTTGAATTTTCAGGGTGTGACAGCCGTTCCCGCCGCCTCTCGTGCCAGTCGCCGCCATCCTTTCCGCCGCCAGCCGCCTCCCTGTGGTCGTCTCGCCGTCGCCGTCCTCGGTGAGAATCCCCACCGTCCCTTCTCCTTTTTTTCCCTCCTCCGCCGCTCCCCGTGCCCGCTGCCGCGACGCGCCGCTGTCGCCGGCGGTCGTCTGGACGCACGCCGCCGCGCGCTATCGCTCGACCAGGCCGGCTGTGCCGTGCCAGTGCCCCAACCGCGCCGCCTCGTGGCCGTCCGATCGGCTTTGGGCCGATCCGGGCCGTCGGTTCCCGTGGACCGGCGGTGGACCGCCTCGGTGGTCCCGGTCCACGGTGGACCGGCGCCCTTGTGCCGCTGACCGGTGGGGCCCGCTTGCCGGCGCCGCCCCTCCCCCTTGATGACGTCAGCGAGGTCCATTTCCTTTGTAAAAATAAATAATAATTGCGCAATAAATCGAGTTTAATTGTAGAAATTCATTTAAATGGCTCAAAACTTCTAAAATCCATATCTAATTCATTCGAACTCCGAATTGAGCCGTTCAACGTGCAAAATTCATCTAAAATTGAGCTCTACATGTTTGTTTAGTTTCTATGTACTGTTTTCTTGGTTTTTATTAGAGTTTTTCCTCGTTTTGCGTGCCAGCGTGTAGAATCCGTCGTTTCGGAAGTCCGCGGTCGCGAGGAAAAGAGTTCGGAAGATTGTTTGAAGAAGCAAGGCAAGTCACACATTCCCCTTGAGCATGTTGATCCCAATTTACAAATGTTTTACTGTTTGCAAATAAATATGCATGTTTTGCTAATTACATGGGGTCAGGGTTTTACCTATCTGCTCGCTTGTGCCATGTTTACTTGATATCTGTCCTTTGTCAACCATGGGTAATAAATTGCCTAGCTGGTGTTACTTTGATGACCTAGCTAGAACTATATGCTTAGCCATGCTTAATTACCACTAGCTCAGTTGATGGGATAATTACAGTATTAGACCTTTTTAGTATCAGAATGAGCTGCGTGCTCGAGACATCCGACCATGCTTCATGGTCGTAATTATCCAACTAAAATGCGACTGAATGGTGGGCTGTGGGTGCATGGTTTTGCTAGTCGCACCCATGGCAATTAAGGACCGGTTCGCGGGATGCCCTGGAAGAACTTATCGTACTTACCACAAGCCAGCGTGGGCAACGGCTGGGCTTGTAGTGTAGCTTTCCTCTAGCCGACGCATCCAGGCAAGGGTGGGCGTGATGGAGTTTGGATGGGCCCTGCGACGGCCTATGCGGCTTCCGGATTCACCTAGGCACGAGAGGGGACTGCCCGCTGCCTTGCGAGGAGTGGGGGTGAAACCTGAGGTGTGGTGTGCTTGGTTAGAGTGGGTTATGCGAAGGGTCCTGTCACGGCCTCTTTCCGGTATGTCGTGGTGGCATGTCGGCGCACGGAAACGTGTCGTGGGGCTGTGTCTTGTGGGTACAGTTGTACACCTCTGATCAGAGTAAAACTATTCGAATAGCCGTGCCCGCGGTTATGGGCGGTCGACCAGATTCACCGTGATTAGTCCCATCTTAATAAATCGACCCAATACACTGTAGTCCAGGTGGGTTGGTTGGGCCTGTTCAACGTGGTGTAGCGTTGATCAGTGGAGATTTAATGTTACTTTAATTACTCAACAGTTTTACTGTTTTGCTCAATAAAATGTTTTACAACCGCCTTTATGCAAATAGCCACAAACCGTCCTTGTGTTCCCCTTGCACGTCTGCATCGTTGGTGTGGCTTGCTGAGTACGGTGGTTGTACTCAGCCTTGCTATTATTCCCGCTTTTCAGAAGTGTAGTGCTTCTGAGCTGAAGATGGAATTAGAGGACCAAGGCTCAGACCCCAGTTGAGTTTTGCCTGTGGAGTGGTGCTGAAGCCCCGATAGGATCGCCTTTTTCCGCTGCTGCTGCTTTTGTTTCGGTGTGAGGACTAAGTGCCTCTTCTGTAAGTATTTTACGCTTTATTTACGTTTGGAACTGTATATTACTTGTCGTTTTGTGTACCCTGGCTGGTCCTGGACAGGGATTTAATACGCAAAATAGTCTGGAAATTTGGGTTAAATTTCTGGGCGTGACAAAGTGGTATCAGAGCCAACTCGACTGTAGGTTGAGCCAAACGGTCAAACCCTAAGGACAAGCTTTCTGAAAACCCTATTTGAAAAATGTCTCCCCTCGCCCTTCGGCTTTTCTTTGCGAAACAGTTTTTCAAAATTCTCCTCCCTGTCCCTCCAATTCTTATAGTTGTTAAACCGTGGAGGATAAACCGTCAGCTTCGCGTCTGTTCGGAAGTCAAGTCAAGCATCAAGCTTCATGCA
This sequence comes from Oryza rufipogon, assembly GCA_023541355.1. NCBI lineage: Eukaryota > Viridiplantae > Streptophyta > Magnoliopsida > Poales > Poaceae > Oryza > Oryza rufipogon. Next base: position 17,658,286 of record CM042205.1, on the reverse strand, counting down.
GCAAAGAGCGGGAAGGTCCGTTCAGAGTCGTCGTTCCGCGAAGATCAAGGAGAGTTTTCCCGGAGTTTACCGAAACCCAATCCTTCCTGGAAGAGTAGTTTCGTTAGCTGCTAGGTCGTGTGTTGTTTGCTTGTGTGTAGGGGTATGGTTTGCATCATTGGTGGGGATGCGACCATACTAGGTTGTTTGCTTAAGCAACTTGAACAATAAAAGTCTACTCACAACAGATCAGTAGGCAAGTGGTTTAGTACCTCATCTCTAGTAATCCCTCTCATTCCCTCCCCCTCTCTCTCGTGCCTGCAGCAGATGGTCAGTGTGAGGGGCAATTTCAACGGATCAGGATCCCGTCAGTTTCATGGATCAACTCAGCTCAATTCTATAAGCTTCCCACGTCAACCTCTCAAAGATCAGCCACAACCCCAAGTCATGGCTAATCAGACTCAGACAGTGGAAGAGTTGTTACAGCAGATGCGACATCGGTACCAGATCTATCTGATGCAGCAGATGCAACGGCAATGTCAGGAGCCGCGTCAAGTCCACCAGCCACAAATGCAAGTCCAGGTGCCAGCCCGGAACCTGAATCAGAGTCAGAGTCAGGAGTTCCCAATATCGGCACCTAAGACCCCTGTCAAAGTGCTGTCCAGATCCCCGAAGATAACTTCAGCCAACTCACCGTCGGACCAAAGGAAAATAAGTGCTACCTGTTATGACTGTGGTGAGCAAGGTCATTATGTAAGGAACGGTCCATGGAAGATGTTCGCCAGGTCACCTGAAAAATACAAGAAGCAGTGCCCAGAAAGTAACCAAGCTCCAAGTCAGTCTACCGACCAGAAGGATGGTACTTTGCAGCCCAACTCTGGAGCGAACAGGACAGTAAAATGGAAGATGGATAATGGTAGGACCATGATCATCACCAGTTCAGAATTTACTCCTGAAGACGCAGCAAGGATACCCAAGCATCAGAGAGGAAGAAATACCTTCCGTGGAGCACGCCAGCTAACCCGACATCTCATAAAGTACGGTCCGCCCAGACCCGAAGATGATATATCAGGAGAACGGTTCTCTACTGATGACGACGATGATGATGATGATGATGATGATGATGATGATGATGAGGATGAGGCGACCTTTAACAGTTTCATGGAAAGAGGATTGGAGTTCAAAGCATGTACTAGATGTGGGATAGTCGGACACACTGCTAGTTTATGCCTCCCCACATGCCGCTGTGGTGAATACACCCATTACTCAGATGAATGCCCTTTGAGGAAGGTCACATGTTTCCTGTGTGAGGGAACAGATCATGTGCCTAAGGATTGTCAGCGGAACTCGGTCCTAGCTTTGACCAAGAAAGAACAAGGGACAACCGTGCAACCCATTCGTCAACCAATGGCAGTCGACGACATCAGTCACAATCCTTCTGCTCTTCCTCCAATTCCAGCCCCAGTGGAAGCCAACCATGGAAGAAGCAACGTCGCTAGGGATGTTCATAAATCACTGTGTGTTCCAGTTTCAGCTGCCCAAGTGCATAATCAGAAGCCCGCACCCCGAGACCAAGCAAGTCGATTCTGTCGCAACTGTCGTAAGCCAGGACATCAATTCAGTGATTGTCCTCTTCCAAGAGCAGCAAAGGCAGTTCGTCGTGATTCACAAGTTACCAGCACTGCCCACGACCCCAATCGACACCTGAATGTGCAACCTCAGCCTCAACGGATCATCGTCAAGGGCACCGTCAGAGGCCGCATTGTTCCACCGGCCATCGTTTCAAGCCTACAGCACCAGCGCCAGCAGGGTAAGCAATGCCAGGAGAATAACAGCTCGCTACAGTTACAAAGAGGCAGTATGCTCCTTCGTCAGCACCCGCAGCAAGTGTCGTTAGCACCAGGTTGCCCGACTGTTGTCAGTTCTAGTAATGCACCTCGTATTGCTCCAATCCGGAGGCCCATCGACAAATCACCGCTCGGTAACCCCACGGGCAAGAAGATCCTACCTGTTACAGCTGTCAAGACAGTTGCCACTCCACCATCGGGAATCAGCAAGCAGGGCAACGTTCCCGGTGAGACTTCAGCTAGTAGGAATTAAAGAGCAAGTCGGTCAGGTTCGAATAATGGAAGCAATTGCAGCACTAGTCAAGCCCTTTCCTTTTCCATCCCAGCAGTAGCCTTCAAGTGTTTATCTTTGTCGCATTTCATCTTGTACATAGAAGTTTATGGCAGTTATGTAATGAAAAGGGAATATTGAATAAAGTGTGAGTCAATTAGTTTTCCACTTATATGATCCACCTTGAGCACGCAAAAGCAAATCAACATGTGTATCTGCCAGTGCCACAAGAAACCAAGAGTTTCTCTTCTAACTCATCGCAATTTTGTTGAGCTCCAAAACCTGTTTGCGAGCCAATAGAGGAATGGTTAGACCCTCAACACTCGACATGATGAGGTCTCTCTAAAGGCAGCATCAGTGGTACTCAAATGAAAAGAGGGATGGAATATTTGAAAGTGACAATGGTTGGATCCATGGCGCTCGACACTATGAAATCTCTCTAAAGGCAGTACCAAGGGTATTCAAGTGTAAGGAGTAACGAAAAAAAAATATTCGGAAGTAACATCATACAAGGAATCTCTACCCTTGGAAACTGTTAGGGAATGGTAAGCGGCAATTACACCCTTGGTGTGATTATGAAACAAGAATGGTTTCCATAGTTCAAGGCAACCGCTATAAATTCCAGAAAATTCTCATGAGGTTTCCCAGAAGTTGAAAGAGAAATTGTTCCAATACATGGGTCAGAAGTATACAGAGTCAAGTCCAGAAATGTGTAGTCAGCAGGCTATATGGCCGAGAATCCCTTTTCAACGGATTATCCTTACCGAAGATATGAAAGCAAAGTGGTCATGATCAAAGAGCAGAAACTCTCGACAGCATCAAAGTCAATTTCCGGCAGTCGTGCAGACTATAGTATTTTTGGGAAAGCAGTTGCAGGGTTTACAGTTTATTAATCCAGGAAGAGTTAGCAAAAAAAAAAAAGAAAAAAAAATGACACGTGATGTTATGTCATGAGAATGACTCTTGAGTTTGATCCGTTAAGTGGTCAGTGTGTGCTTCAGAGAATGTCGACTATGCAATCTGTCTAGGCATACGGCACCGAGGTCAGTCTAGAAGCAGGACGGTTATGCCAGCCGTAGAACTGATGGGGAAGTAGTCAAGAGTTAGTAAGATCAGATGCTAAATAAGAATTTCTTTATGTGGAATTTCCTATCAGCAACTGAGGGTTGAGTTCCAAATCTTAATGGGATGAAAGTGCATCGTCGTTACTCTATTTTGATCGATCGGCGAAGTTTTCAGCTTTCAAAGTCAGGGCTCTTCGCAAAACAGAGAAGTGTTGGTTATATTTGAAGGACAACAGTTCAACCGATCCCAGTCACGCGAAAGTAAGACTACTCCCTGTAAGGGGGGTAGGTCTCGGAGATGAGTTTTGGCTCACTTCGTCGCTGTTTCAGTTGTAGGTTCAACTCAGTGCAGCAAATTGGTTAGTAATTAAAGGAGTCAGTTGCGAGCCATTAGCAGAGTCACCCCAATCTCAGGTCGACAGGTTCAATTCTAAGGTACACCTGTGAAGCATGTCAACAGTTCAGCTTAGAGAAGCAACAGCGAGAACAGTTGCAGTTCAGACGAAAGACAGGTCAAGCAGGTTTCCTGGAATTTACTTGTCATTCGAGTCAAGACCAGTTCAAGCGGACGTAGAGTCAATGATTTACAAATGTCAGATGCAAGTTTCAGGAACAACTTCATCCTCTTCCAGCCAGCATGGTGAATTGCCAACCTCAACAGTTCAATCCAAGATAAGTAAGTTTCAGGAGCATCCGCAGTTCTGGCCTGGGTCAGTTTAAGCAGAAACCAGTCGATCCAGTCTTGGCAAAGCAAAGGAACAGAAAAGTCGAATCCAATCAATTCAGTCGTGCAGGTTTGATCACTCAATTAATTAGTCAGTTCGAAGCAGAATTTGGAAGTGCAATGTGCAGATCAGTCAGACCGCCCGCCAATGCCAGCTTTCTTTCTAGCCATCCAAGAATCTCGGGACGAGATTCCTGTAAGGGGGGTAGATTTGTGACGCCCCGATTTTCGTTCGGGATTAAAAATCATTTAATAAGGCATTTTCTAGAAATTAAATAAAAGTTAAAGCTAGTTAATCAACTGAAATTATTGAGGGAATTAAAAATTTCCTTTAAAAATCATTGGCCGAGAATATTTTGTAATATTCTTTGTGCCCTAAATATTCTCTGAAATTTTCCGTGAATTTTCGGAGCTCAAGAAATAATTTTAAAGTCACAAAGTTCCTTTAATCAATTAAAATAAAAATAAAAACAATAAAATTTCCCCGTCTTTGTTTTTGGGCCGCCCCGGCCCAATCCCCCTCCCCCTCTCGGGCTCTCTCTCTCCCTCGGCCCAGCTCGCCGCTCGGCCCTCTCCTCCCCGAAGTCTACTTTGCCTCCCCAGCCGGCCTCCCTCTCCTCTTTGGCCGACAGGTGGGACCCATGGGCCCACCTGTCATCCCCAACCTCAGGCCGGCAACTGCCGTTGCCGCCATGGTCACCGAAAACCGCCCACGTCGCCACCATTCCCGGCCTCCTCGAGCCCTCTCTCGCGTGGGACCGGGAGCCACCCCTCTCCTCCACCTCCTCCCCCGCTTTTCCCCAATTTTTGGCGCCGAATCGAGCCCCACTTCGCCCACGATGTCACCCACGTCGCCGGCCGTTGCCGCTTCTAATCCGCCACATCCGGCCACGATTTCTCCTCCCCGAGCCTATAAAAATGATCCCCGTGCCATCCTCCCCCTTTTCCCCAATTTTCCCGAACCCGCTGCACTCCCTACCGCTCTCCCCTCGTTGCTCCCGCGCTCTGCTGCTTTCCGGCGAGCTCCGGCTGCACGCCGCCGTCACTGTAGCCGCCGCCGCGCCGCGCCGCTTGCACCGTCGGCTCCGCCGCTCTTTGCCGCACACCGGCCACCGCTCCGTTTCCACAAAACTCCGCCGAAACACCACATCCACCGTGCACCCGAGCCACAGCCGCCTCTCGTCACCTCCAGTCGCGCGCCACCACCGCTCCCGTCGCTGCCGCGCTGCGCTACCACCGCCATCGGCATCGCCGTTCCTCGCCGCACCCCGGCCCCTACTCCGTTTCCCCTCCCTGCCCCTGGAACGCCGCCGCCGCGTTCACCATCTCTCTCCGCCGCCACCGCCGAGTCCAGCCGCGTCGCGCCGCCTCTCCGGTCGACGCCGACTTGTGCCGCCACCTCCTCCGGCTTCGTCATCTCGAGGGCCCCGCCGGCCCTCGGCCGCGTCTCCGCCATGGTCGGGTGTCGCCGGAACGCCGTTCCCGCCGCCTCTCGTGCCAGTCGTCGCCATCCTTTCCGCCGCCAGCCGCCTCCCTGTGGTCGTCTCGCCGTCGCCGTCCTCGGTGAGAATCCCCACCGTCCCTTCTCCTTTTTTTCCCTCCTCCGCCGCTCCCCGTGCCCGCTGCCGCGACGCGCCGCTGTCGCCGGCGGTCGTCTGGCCGCACACCGCCGCGCGCTATCACTCGACCAGGCCGGCTGTGCCGTGCCCGTGCCCCAACCGCGCCGCCTCGTGGCCGTCCGATCGGCTTTGGGCCGATCCGGGCCGTCGGTTCCCGTGGACCGGCGGTGGACCGCCTCGGTGGTCCCGGTCCACGGTGGACCGGCGCCCTTGTGCCGCTGACCGGTGGGGCCCGCTTGCCGGCGCCGCCCCTCCCCCTTGATGACGTCAGCGAGGTCCATTTCCTTTGTAAAAATAAATAATAATTGCGCAATAAATCGAGTTTAATTCTAGAAATTCATTTAAATGGCTCAAAACTTCTAAAATCCATATCTAATTCATTCGAACTCCGAATTGAGCCGTTCAACTTGCAAAATTCATCTAAAATTGAGCTCTACATGTTTGTTTAGTTTCTATGTACTGTTTTCTTGGTTTTTATTAGAGTTTTTCCTCGTTTTGCGTGCCAGCGTGTAGAATCCGTCGTTTCGGAAGTCCGCGGTCGCGAGGAAAAGAGTTCGGAAGATTGTTTGAAGAAGCAAGGCAAGTCACACATTCCCCTTGAGCATGTTGATCCCAATTTACAAATGTTTTACTGTTTGCAAATAAATATGCATGTTTTGCTAATTACATGGGGTCAGGGTTTTACCTATCTGCTCGCTTGTGCCATGTTTACTTGATATCTGTCCTTTGTCAACCATGGGTAATAAATCGCCTAGCTGGTGTTACTTTGATGACCTAGCTAGAACTATATGCTTAGCCATGCTTAATTACCACTAGCTCAGTTGATGGGATAATTACAGTATTAGACCTTTTTAGTATCAGAATGAGCTGCGTGCTCGAGACATCCGACCATGCTTCATGGTCGTAATTATCCAACTAAAATGCGACTGAATGGTGGGCTGTGGGTGCATGGTTTTGCTAGTCGCACCCATGGCAATTAAGGACCGGTTCGCGGGATGCCCTGGAAGAACTTATCGTACTTACCACAAGCCAGCGTGGGCAACGGCTGGGCTTGTAGTGTAGCTTTCCTCTAGCCGACGCATCCAGGCAAGGGTGGGCGTGATGGAGTTTGGATGGGCCCTGCGACGGCCTATGCGGCTTCCGGATTCACCTAGGCACGAGAGGGGACTGCCCGCTGCCTTGCGAGGAGTGGGGGTGAAACCTGAGGTGTGGTGTGCTTGGTTAGAGGGGGTTATGCGAAGGGTCCTGTCACGGCCTCTTTCTGGTATGTCGTGGTGGCATGTCGGCGCACGGAAACGTGTCGTGGGGCTGTGTCTTGTGGGTACAGTTGTACACCTCTGATCAGAGTAAAACTATTCGAATAGCCGTGCCCGCGGTTATGGGTGGTCGACCAGATTCACCGTGATTAGTCCCATCTTAATAAATCGACCCAATACACTGTAGTCCAGGTGGGTTGGTTGGGCCTGTTCAACGTGGTGTAGCGTTGATCAGTGGAGATTTAATGTTACTTTAATTACTCAACAGTTTTACTGTTTTGCTCAATAAAATGTTTTACAACCGCCTTTATGCAAATAGCCACAAACCGTCCTTGTGTTCCCCTTGCACGTCTGCATCGTTGGTGTGGCTTGCTGAGTACGGTGGTTGTACTCAGCCTTGCTATTATTCCCCCTTTTCAGAAGTGTAGTGCTTCTGAGCTGAAGATGGAATTAGAGGACCAAGGCTCAGACCCCAGTTGAGTTTTGCCTGTGGAGTGGTGCTGAAGCCCGGCTAGGATCGCCTTTTTCCGCTGCTGCTGCTTTTGTTTCGATGTGAGGACTAAGTGCCTCTTCTGTAAGTATTTTATGCTTTATTTACGTTTGGAACTGTATATTACTTGTCGTTTTGTGTACCCTGGCTGGTCCTGGACAGGGATTTAATACGCAAAATAGTCTGGAAATTTGGGTTAAATTTCTGGGCGTGACAACCCTCCCTGTGGTGTTGTCTAAGGCCCCATGGCAATGCGCGGCCTCTGGTTATTCCCTTGCTGAGCCTTGACGTGAGCAATCTTGTGTTTCTTCTCTTCCATTCGGTTGTACTTGTCTTCCTGGCGAATAGCCTTGTCCACCAACTTCTGGAAATCAGAAAAATCACTAGACATCAGTGGGAAAGATAACTCATCATTCAGTCCTTCCAAGAACTTCTCTTGACGCACCTCGTCCATGCAAACATCCTAAGGAGCATAACGGGCCAGACAATTGAACTCATGCAGAAACTCGGTGATAGAACAAGATCCCAGAGTGAGTGCCCTGAACTCCCTCTTCTTGAGAGCCACCACTCCCGATGGTACATGAATCTTCTTGAAAGCAACAGTAAACTCGAGCCAAGTGATTGGCTCAACAACAACCCTATTGAGACGGAAATGGTCCCACCACTCAGAGGAAGGGCCATGAAGCTGGTGTGAAGCAAAGGAGACCTTCTCCTGGTCAATGCATTGAAGCAAGTCCAGCTTCTTTTCTATGGCATGCAACCAATCACCAACCTCAACTGGATTGGTAGTGCTGGAAAAAGTGGGTGGCCTCACACACAAAAATTCTGCTAACTAGTTCTAAGGAGGAGCATGATTGTTCCCTTGGTTTTGTTGGTTCTGTATCTATTGCATCATCAAGTTCATGAGTTGAGTCTGCTGAGCTAGGACTTGAGAAAGCATTGGGTTTTCTCCATTGTTGTTGGACCCACTTCGAGTGTTGTGATTGCTCACCATTTGACATAAGCAAGAGCACAAGGAGAGAAACAAAGGGGAGAACAACTTAGAACAAGGAATTTACTAACTTGACTTTTATTGATCTGAACTGAGTACTATTATCATATATAACTGAAAGACTCTCACCACTTAATTCTCAAAAGCAAACAAACCATGCAGCTACATCCCACCAACGATGTAGACCACACGCAAGACCCACACTCATAAGCAAACTTAAACAAGTAGACTAACACAACGAACTAAGGCAACAATCTAACAAGACGTCTAGGTCCGCCTGGCATCGGAGTTGACTGAAGGATCTCCTTCATCATCTTGAGAAGCACCCCACTCAACCTCTAAATGAGTGCGGTTCTCCTTTGAGTCTTCTTCCTCAATCATCGCTCAGAATAATGATAGGAGGATCCACACGAACCTTGGGGGGCAGCTGGAAACGGGGAGCAAAGAGAGCTCTTTTCCTTACGGTGAGACGAATCCTGGGCTTCTATGGCGGCGCTTCTCCCTTGAGTTCGAGCAGTTCCTTCTCCAGATGATCAATCTTGTCTTGCAGCTTGCAGATCTTTCCACGGTTCCAATCTTCTCGATCTTGAGTAGCTAGCTCGGCCTCAGTGCGAGTTTCATCCATGGCCCAAAGCAACTCAATCACATGGCAAAAAGTAGCATCGTCTTCAATTCCTTCAGGATCCACGTAACTGGCTTGGACTCGATCATGGGTTTTATGGGGATGGTAGCGATACTCCGTATTAACCAACTCCTCAATGTAGATATCGCAAAGTTCTCCAATGGCGACCCTTGCTACCTCGTGACAAGCATGTGCATATTATCTTCCTCCTCCAGCTTCAAACATCACCGATGGGAAATCCTCACAATCACTTGTTAAGGTTACCTTGACATGGCATTTCTCCTCGTTACGGTCATGGAAATCTAGGCATAAAGAGGGGCAGTCTTGAATCATATGGCGAAGGCCATCATCTGCAACTCCTAGGCAAAACCCTTAACACCGAACAAGTACTCTGGCCTGTGGAGCGGCATGTAAAGACAGGTGAAAGGAGAGAGTTAAGGCATTTATCCAATTAACATCACAAGTTTTGGGTTAATTTAAATAAAGCAAGAAAATCAGAGTGAAAAGAAAATAAATAAAATAAACTAATATTGAGAGTTAAGCTGAAACAGTTGAAAACCATTTTTTTTAATACTTTGAATAATAGATTTTAAGACAAAATAAAATAAAAGATAGTTATAAAAATGCTAAGTTCTTTATATTGTGACATCATTATACAAGAAATATTGTAAAATTTTATGGTAATATTTAGTCATTAGTACAGTAATGGACGTACAATACTAACAACTTGAGAATAATAAATAAACTTTTACAAAGAGAAAATTAAATAAACTATATACTATAAACTATAAACTATAAATTAATTAGAAGAGAGGGAGGAGAACAGTTCTACTTTTGCAATATTTTTAGAGGGCTTCTAAAGGTAACCATTTGGCATAACCTACATAACCTAGGAAGGAGGCTCTGATACTAACTTGTCCCTAGGTTATGCCAAATGGTTACCTTTAGAAGCCCTCTAAAAATATTGCAAAAGGAGAATTGTTCTCCTCTCTTTGTCTTCTAATTAAACTAGACTAACGGCACATGTAGTTTATAATTTATTTAATTTTCTCTTTGTTAAAGTTTATTTATAATTCTCATGTTGTTAGTATTGTACGTCCATTACTGTACTGATGACTCAATATTACCAGAAAATTTTACAGTATTTCTTGTATAATGATGTCACAATATAAAGAACATAGCCTTTTTATAACTTTGTTTTATCTTATTTTGTCTTAAAATCTGTTATTCAAAGTATTAAAAAAATGATTTTCAACTATTTCAGCTTAACTCTCAATATTAGTTTATTTTATTTATTTTCTTTTCACTCTGATTTTCTTGCTTTATTGAAATTAACTCAAACCTTGTGATGTTAATTGGATAAATGCCTTAACTCTCTTTTTTCACCTGTCTTTAGATGCTGCTCCACAGGCCAAAGTACTTGTTCGGTGTTGAGGGTTTTGTTCGGGAGTTGCGAATGGTGGCCTTCTCCATATGATTCAAGACTGACACTCTTTATGCCCAGATTCCCCATGACTGTAATGAGGAGAAATGCCATGTCAAGGTAACCTTAACAAGTGATTTGTGAGGATATCCCATCGGTGATGTTTGAAGCTGGACGAAGAAGATATGCACATGCTTGTCAGTAGGTAGCAAGGGTTGCCATTGGAGAATTTCGCGATCTCTACATTGAGGAGTTGGTCAATACGGAGTATCGCTACCATCCCTGTAAAACCCATGATCGAGTCCAAGCCAGTTACGTGGATCCTGAAGGAATTGAAGACGATGCTACTTTGTGCCATGTGGTGGAGGAAGCCGCCCCAGTTTGTGTGGATCCTCCCGTCATTATTCTAAGCGGTGATGAGGAAGAAGACCCAAAGGAGAACCACACTCATTTAGAGGTTAAGTGGGGTGCTACTCAAGATGATGATGGAGAGCCTTCAGTCAACTCCGATGCCAAGCGGACCTAGATGTCTTGTTAGATTGTTGCCTTAGTTCGTTGTGTTAGTCTGCTTGTTTAAGTTTGCTTATGATTGTGGGTCTTGCATGTGGTCTACATCATTGGTGAGATATAGCTGCATGGTTTGTTTGCTTTTGAGAGTTAGGAAGTTTGTGAGTTTAGTAGTGAGAGTGTCTTTCAGTTATATGTAATAATAATACTCAATTTAGATCAATAAAAGTCAAGTTAGTAAAAATTAAATCATCATTCTAAGTGGTTCTCCCCTTTGTTTCTCTCTTTGTGCTCCTGATTATGTCAGATGGCGAACACTCACAACACTGGAAGTAGGTCCAACAACAATGGAGAAAACCCAACACTTGCTCAAGTTCTAGCCTAGCAGACTCAACTCATGAACTTGATGATGCAATAGATACAGAACCAACAAAACCAAGGGAACAATCTTGCTCCTCCTCAGAGCAAGTTAGCATAATTTTTACGTGTAGCAAAACATTTAAGAGTAGTAAAACAATAGAGTAATTAATCATCAATTTTAATCAACAATGGACAGCACCCTAATGCTATACAGGCCCAACCAAACCTGAACAAACAACCCCGGTCATACAGATCAAACCTCCAAACCAGGAATTTACCATTCCAAATCAGGAGTTAAACAAGTATCATCATTTATCGCATTATTATTAGTAATGAGTAGTGTGGGACTAATCACGAAAAACATTGGTAGACCCGCCAATAACCATGGGTACGGCTATTCGAATTGTTTTACTCTGGCCAGAGATGTACCATTGTACCCACAAGACAACCCACCGTCATGTCACTGTGTCCGCGTAGACACGTCACCATGCCGAGTGATTGTGATAAGACCCATCGCATAATACAACTCAAAACAGTGCACCGTTCCTGGATCATAATCACCCCCTTAAAAATGAAAGGTATGGACTACCTAGCGATCCCCACGAACTTATCACCACTTCATAGTCTGGTGCCCCGCAATGAAACATGCCATACAAAAGGTAAAGCCGTTGCCCATGTTAGCTTGTGATTGGCACGGTTAATGTTTCACAAGAGTAGTTTGCGAACCGGTCCTTAATTGTCATGAGCACGACTATCAAAACCATGTACCCACAACCCACCATTATCAAGTTTTAGTAGGCAACTAGTTAACCAATCACAGTTGACCATCGTGAGCAATCATTAAATATCCATCATTAAGTAATAGTGAAGCATTAGTTATCCCAATCAAGTGCTAATGTTTCTAAGCACGGCTAAGCAATTATATCTAATACATCTAGTTTAACCAATATATAAAGCCCAAGCTAGTCAAATTTATAACCCAAGGTAGCAAAGAATAGGGTATCAAATGCAAATTGGTCATACAAAGAAATAGGTTCACACCACGTGATGACATTCGAGAAATAAATACACATTTGAAATAAATAGAGAATTTAAATATAGGGTCAACATGCCAAAAGTGATTGTGTTTGAGATCTGTGTGACTTGCCTTATAATAATTGGTCTTCAATTAATCTTCTAGAACACTTCCGACGCACTCACGAACCTCCGAAATAACGAAAACGACAACTAACACGCAAAACAAGGAAAAACACTAATAAAAACCAAATACACAGTAAACAAACATGTAGATCATGATTTAGATGAATTATAAGACTTGAACGGCCTCATTCCGACTTCATATGAATTAATTATGAATTTTACATGATTTAATACAATTAAAGCCTTTTAAAGAAAAGACTATTTCCAATTAATTAAACAATTTACAAATAATTTATAAAAGAAAAAAGATTAATACATCCTCCGGAAATATATTGGATTAAATTTGGTAGATGACATACGGTAAAAAGGAACGATATGTCATTAAAAACAGAGGAAAATGATTTATATTGATTTTGGACGACTGAGATTGATCTCAAACGAAAATTTACTGCGATACAACGAATTTGATTGAATCCGATACAAGGTTTAGATGGAGACCACGTGTACAGAACACATAGGCTCCATGGAGGATGGAGGGGCTGAAGTTGCGGCTTACTAAGTGGCAGGGGCGTGCACACACACGTTGCATGTCACGTGCGGCAGCAGCGAAGGGCGGCGCTCCGGCGAGAGGCGACAGCACCGGGAGAGAGAGGAGGCGACGGCAATGCTTACCCCGGTGTGAACGACGATGAACAGCGGCAGAAGATGGCCGGCAGCGATCTTGAAGAGACGGCGACCTCAGGTAGACGATGACGACGACGTTCCGGTGGCTTGCAGCGAGAACGGAGGGAAGGACGGGCTTCTCTTTGCTTCTGCTATGCCGACGGAGGCTTCTGCCACGACCAGCGAGGACGGCAACGGTGGCGCGGCTCGGCTGAAGATGGAATAAGATGGAATAGATCGGCTTCACGACGGCGACGGTGTTCCGATGGCTTGCGGCTTCGTGGAGGTAGCTGCCGGGCTTGCTTTCGTCGCTGCGGTGCCGAAGGAAGTGGCGGCGCAGGATGAAGGCAACCAGGGCGACGGCGCACGGCGGCTGGAGCGACGGCCAGCGGCGGAGAGAGGTGGAGCTCGTGAGGAGAGGATTTCCGGCGACAGCGGAAGAAGGGGGAGGTGGCGGCCGAAAGAGGAGAGTGAGGGGGCTCTATTTATAGGCACGGGAGCTCGGGTCTGTGCCCAAAACGAACGAGACGGCGCCGGGAAATCTTAGGGCTTTCGCCGGAAAAAAGAAAGATTTGATCCGCTAAATTGGAAAGAATTTCCATAGAAATTTTTGGGGATTTTTTCTCGCAACTAATTTGGAAAGAGGAGCAACGGGAAGACCGGATCGAGCGGAGAAGTCGGCGGCTGCACACGGGCTCGGGACGGCCGGCTGGAGCTTGAAGACGACACTGTAGCGAGGGTACGCTGAACAGATTTTTTTCGTACCTCGGCCTGATTGAATGAGGGAAGCAAACTTGACGTCGGAAAAAAGGAAAAATGCCATAGAGAGAAAAGGTAGGATGAGCAGAGGACTCCAAGTGAACTTTTCCAGTTTCGGCCCAAAATGGAAAAGAAGATTTTAATTACTTTTATAATTTAAATTAATCACTTATCTTTGAATTGTTAAAAATATTTAAGTGCTCAAATAATTTCAAGAAAAATCCAGAAAATAATATAACACTCAAAGTATTTAAGAACATTAAAACCAGATCATTTAATGATTAATTTATTATTTAAATAATTATTGAAATTATTTTGTATTATTAAAATTAGTAATTGAGCTTTGGAAATTCTAGAGAGTATAATTAATTATGGAGAATTTAATACAAATTAAATACAGACATGCTTTATATTTAGGAAATTTTATTTTTCATATTTAATTTCACTTGTAAATTAATAAACATTTAATATAAATTCTAAAAATAATTTATAAATCGTGAAACGAAAATTAGATTGTAATAGATAAACCGAGGAGGGGATCAAAGCGCCGGGGTCTCTGCGAATGAGTTAAGGCTGATGGAGATGGTGACCGTAGTCGATGGGACAACCTGGGCAGAAGGCCGCGTGGGCTACGAGGCAGGGGCGCAGCCTTGCAAGTCGTCGGCGGCGGCGGCGGCAATGGGAGAGTGACGCAAATTTGGGGGTAATTAGTTGCTACGGGAGAAGAGGAAACCAATTGGCAGGGGTTTTCTTGAAAAGTTACAGCGAAGAGGTGGGCGTTTTTTTGAAAAAAAATCCCTCATCCTGATGCTAGCCGTTAGATTGATATCGGAAGGCTGTGGTTGCGTGAGTGCACGAGTGCACGGATCAGGCTGTGTGCACCTGATACGTTGCCATAAATAAGTTAGCAAATTTGTAGTTTACATCTTTAACACAAAATAATTTAACAAATGATACTTCGCAAAATTTATATATGGATCACATACAAAATTAAATTTGTTATAAGCAAATATACTAGCTCTAAGTGTTGGGATTTGCAACAACATAGGAAAATTAAATTTGCCATAATAAATAGTAAAATTAAATTTGCTACAACTAAGATTATGGTCTTGCTCCTTGCATACTCCTTCCGTACTCGTAAAGGAAGTCGTTTTGGACAGTGACACGGTCTCCAAATCACAACTTTGACTTCTTGTTTTTATAAAAATATTTATTGAAAAGTGATATATGTATACTCTTATGAAAGTATTTTTCAAGACAAATCTATTCATATAAGTTTTACATTTTCGATATCAACAACTTGAGAATTATTTATGATTTATATTCCTAAGGTTGACTTAAACATTGTCCTAAACGACTTCTTTTACGAGTACGGAGGGAGTACGTTACTTCTCAAACATGTCATGATAGTCGCGCAACGCGGCGACCGATGTGGCTAGTATTTACTGAATGCAAACCAAACCCAAGCACTTAATAAGGACTATATATAGTATAAAATCAAGATCAAGGGTGCTCTGTTCATACCCAAGCACTTGCTAGGTTAACTTTCACTCTGGCCACCAAGCAGGCAAGCACACTAGGCACCCTTGATTACTTAACTAATTTAGGCATGCATGGTTTCTTAGGAGTTATATATATTGATTTGATGACTTGATAAACAACTTAGTTTCCGTTTGAACATTAGACTGTACTTTGCGGTACGATTTTCCCGGATGAAAACTGGCCGGAAATAGAGGAAATAATGTTGAATTTTATTGGGTCTCCAATTGAATTGCCAACGAAGGGAGTATTTAGGAATAAGTCTAGTCTGGCTCCCTCATCTCTTGCTCCTGATTAAATCGTTTCCCTCAACCGTAAAACAGGGTCGTACAACGCCTCCATTATCTTTGAAAACATGCACAAGTAGATGCCTTTAGTGGTTTGGTAAGCAGTTTCAGTTGATGTGACAAGTTGACAATGGTTGGCTCACTGAATCAGC
The DNA here is from genome assembly GCA_023541355.1 of Oryza rufipogon. Classification (NCBI taxonomy): domain Eukaryota; kingdom Viridiplantae; phylum Streptophyta; class Magnoliopsida; order Poales; family Poaceae; genus Oryza; species Oryza rufipogon. Next base: position 17,642,593 of record CM042205.1, on the reverse strand, counting down.
AAGTGAGATCCACGTACCAGTGACTCTCCTCTATTCCCCCCTCTCTCTCTCTTCTTTCTTTTCCATCTCTCCCCCTAAGGGCACCCGTAATGGTTATCTATAGACTCTCTACAAGAGATCCATATCAGCATATTTTCCTACTTGGAAGAGATTAAATGAAGAGAGAGAGAGCAAAGCTATCTACTAACCTAGAGATAGTCTATAGAGAAAAACGAGGCAATGCATTAGAGAGCTATAGATACCCATGTAGACATACCATTGAGGTGGTTTACTATTAATCTAGTCTATTGCTGAGATGTACATGTTTTATAGAGAACACCTTACTTTACCATTGTGGGTGCTCTAATGCCATCTCCAAAATGATGTCGTCATCGTTGCCAGTGCGATATGATGGTGAGCTAGCAATGTTGGGGGAGGGAGGGAGAAAGAAGAAAGTGGCAAGGCGAGGAGGGGGGACAAGACCGCGACGGCGCCGTGATCGCCAGCGATGTTGGATCCATCTGCTATCGACTCCACTCCACCTACTGCCGATGCCACCCTGCTAGCAGCCAACGCCGGATCCGCAACGGGAGCCCCCGCCGACACCGGGTCCGTCCGTTGCCGACGCGACCGACACCGCCTCGTTCGCTATCGACGTGAACGACGTTGAGCCACTCGCCGCTAACACGGTCGACGCTGGATCCGCCACGGGAGCCCCCGCTGACACTGGATCCGTCTGCTGCCAATGCCGCCAAAGCCATCCTGCATGCCACCGTCACCGGATGCGGTCCGCTCGCCATTGCCGTCGTCTCAGCTGACGGAGAGGGGAGGGGGAGGAGAGGGCAGTGGGAGGAGGAGAGGAGAGGTGGGCGAACCGGGTGAGAGGGGGGTGGGACGAGCTGATAAGTTCCCTCTCGTCCTCCTTTGCGCTAAAAAAAGGGAACCCGCCTCGACTTGATTTTTATGGTAAAAAACCGGCACCTATAATATACTAAATGTTCCTTTTTTTTAGAAAAAAAAAAACAAGCGCCAATAGCATAGGTGTTGGTTTTTCTCTTGAACTGGCACCTTTGGATACTCAGAGGTGCCCTTTTTTTGTGTGTTTTTACCCCGTGGATGTACGAAAAGATCTTTAGTACCGGTTTTAGCACTGCCGACACTAGATCGGGGCTTGCATCCTCACCTGGATGATGATGGCGGCATGGGCGCCCCCATTGTGGCGGATCCTCACCGAGCTCTCACCGTCACCCCGACGGTGTTGGCCGCCACCGTCACCTGACAAGAGAACGGGTGAGAGAAGGGGGAAGAAGATAAGATTAGGATTACATGTGAATCCCACCTACTGACTCAGCTAGTGAACTGTGGTCAAACTGACACGTCAGCAGAAAACACCTCCCAAAAGTAACAAAGAAGTTAATTTGCACCGGTTTTCGGAGATAGTGGATACGTAATATCTAATTTTAATGTTAAGGGAGATGATTCAATTAGGAGTAAAAGCTAAGAAAGGCAAAATAAACTTCTTCAAGTATTTATATAAACTCTTTGAGGTCAATACTCTTGTCGTATTTCTCTACAGAGCCTGGTTGAAGGGCCTGTTCACTTTGATGCCAAAAAAAATCTTACCAAATTTTGGCATTACCAAAATTTTGGCAACTTACTAAAAATTTAGCAGGATTTCTTATATAGTTACCAAAATTTGGCAGCAAACTAAATGTAGCCACTTTTTTAGCAACTTTAATAAAATTTGGTAAGTTTGAAAATGGTATCAAAGTGAACAGGCCCAAAATTTGTCAGGCCACCCGACGTAGGAAATTGTAAAAGCGGATATCAGGATATGGGCACTGGATGATAAAAGGAGTGAAAAGAAATGTAGAAGTGATAAGTTATACATGGTAGAAATATTGATTCTACAGTGTGTAATTCGTAATATATATATATATATATATATATATATATATATATATATATATATATATAATGTGAATTTTTAATTTGAAATATTAACTATGTTATCCTATGTGTTGCTATTGGTTCTGCTTTAAAAAAATGGCTGCTTTTAGCCCTATTTCAATCACTTTTGATTTAACAGCGTAAATATATAAAGTTGCCATAAAAACATGTGAGAGTTTATAGTGTAAATAAATACATGCCAAATGATTTTACCGTTTTATTTTAAAAAAAATGGCGGCATATTTATAGATAATCCATTTTTGTACGTTGTGTACGACTGTACGTACGTGTACGTGTTTGTGCTGCGCGGATACTGATGAACTGAAACTGTGATGAAGAAATGGATCAATGTTGGTATACGCACGTTACAAACCGATTGCACTACTGTCACGTCTTGTTATTCCCCATGTCCGCTAGAAAGGTAAAAAAAAAAAAGAAAAATAAAAAAGATCGCGTCAGCATGATGCGTGTACAGTTACTAACGCTTGCACGCCACGCCGCTGGGCTCTCCTTCGCCGCCGCCGCCGCAGGCGTTTCGCCGACCTAGCCTCGCCCTCCTCTCCTCGGAGAGCTGCCTGGCGAAGCCCCTCAGCGCGTCGGCGTTGCTGCCGGCGCCGGGCACCTCGACGTACCTGCCGGTCTCGACGTTGACCCTCGACACCCGCTGCGCCAGCATCCGCTCGCCGATCCCGACGAGCGCCCGCATGTTGTCCCTGGTGGCGGCGTCCACCGTGGCGGCGTCGCCGTGGAGCGTGTTGTCCTGGATGCGGAGGTAGTCGCCGTCGCTGTGCAGCGACTGGAACATGACGGCGGCGTGGATGTCGACGAGGTCGGAGCTGGCCGCCATGAAGATGTCGATGATGGGCGCCATCCCCTTGTTGCGCAGCCACCGGACGATCCCCCACCGCGAGCACTGCCTCGCCGTGTACATCCCCTGGTCCGACGTCGACCCGGTGCCCAAGGACAGCACCAGGAACTTACCGCAGTCCGACGGCTTTACCGGGTACAGCTCCTCCTTGTCCTTCACCATTATCTTCTTGGTGATCTGCGTCATGGCCACCATCGTCTGTACGTTCTCGCGAAAATCGATCCATCCATCGATCGATCAGCATTTGTACCACAGGAATGCACATGTGGATCTTCGTTTGATGGATTGCTTGATTGATTAGTTACCGGGTTGTTGGCGGCGACGCCGCCGTCGATGAGGTCGAACTCGCGGACCTTGCCGGTGGCGTCGTCGGCGGTCTGGAAGCAGTGCGCGGGGAGGTAGGTCGGCGCCGCGGATGTGCTGATGCAGATGTCGGAGAGGAGCGCGTTCTTGAGCGGCATGCTCTTCGCCTGCAAAATTTTAACCGATCAATTGTTCGATCAATCAAACAATCAGCTGATTCCAACGCCAATGCGGATGGAATCAACGCACGCACGTCGTATGTGGAGAAGATGGTTGGCTGGAGCAGCCTGACGTCGAACGTGGGGATGACGACGTTCGTCAGCGTGTCGCGCACCCTCGTCTCGCCCAGCATCTTCCTGATCTTCCCCTGCAGGTACTTGCCGTTGTACCTCGGCCTCGTCAGCGCCGCCATGGCCGCCGCCATGCCGCACCTCCTGCACGCCACGCCACGCCGCCCACCATCCCCAATCAAATCAAATAATGCAGAGATCGAAGAGAGGAGATCGAATTCGAGGTGATCAGTTACTTTTGTGGGAAGATGCGTGGGCCGTTGTCGAGGTAGAAGCGGTTGATGTCGCTGGCGGCGAAGAGCGGGCGGCCGTGGTCGCCGGGCGCGGCGAGCATGGCGGTGATGAGGCCGCCGGTGCTGGTCCCGGCAATGCAGTCGAAGTAATCGGCGAGGCGCGCGTCGGGGCCATCCAGCTCCTGCAGCCTGGCCTCGAGGAAGGCGAGGATGGTGCCCGGGATGAGGCCCCTGATGCCGCCGCCGTCGATCGCCAGCAACGTCACCCGCTGCCCCGGCGCCGACGCCGGCTCGCCCACCACGCACCCGGCCATCGCCCTCGTGCTGCACGCCTCGCATGTCCGCCGGCACGAGTAGCTCGCCGCCATTGACGAGACGAAGGAAGATGAGATCGAGGAGGGTTTGTGGATGGAGGGATCGATCGATCGTTTGTCACTAGTCACTGTGACTTGCAGGAACGCGCGGCGTGAGCGTTTTTGAGCTACGGCGAACTATTTTTGGCGGGCGCTCGAGCGCAGTGTGCGCGCACACCCACACCCACACGGGCACACGGCTTTGGTGGAAGAGACGGGGGAGAGCTCTGAGCTGAAGCAACGGACCAGATCAACCGCAAGTGCCCAACCAACGGCTCTCCAGTCACTCACCCGCGAGCTAGAAGAGACCGAGTCAGACAACGATTTTGATGGATATGCTGTGGGGCCACTGGTGAGGCCCATGGAAGCCCAATAGGATGGACCCGTGGAGGAACGAGGATTGGGCTGCGATGACCAACTTGGCGTCATGATCCAAAAGTAATTAGCGCTGTCAAACAAGTCCAAAGTTCGATTTTGCTATATATTCGTCGACAAATTTTCCCCCAAAAATTTGACAGATGTAATTACAGTACAATCATAGTATAATTACACTATAACTTGCATGTAATTACACTGTAACTATAGTGTAACTTGTATGTAACTTTCAAAAATCTCTCCATAACATGTTATTTCGGTAAAATAAAGGTCGTGGGAACAAATTCTTTCACATATGTGTGTGCTATGATTTGTTTTCTTCCTCATCAAAACAAATCTTGTAATAGATCTAACGATTCAAAATTATGTGAAACTTACATATAAGTTACACTGTAGTTACATGCAAGTTACAGTGTAATTACACTACGATTGTACCCTAATTACATCTGTCAAATTTTTAGGAGAAAATTTGTCGACAAATGTATAGGTGGTCCCTATAAACTATATATCCATGCAGATTTATGTTAATTATATACTCCTACTAACTGCTAATACTACCAATATTACGTACAAGCAAACTGCTGGGTTTAATCCCATATTCGGTAATTAACGTTGAGAGAGCACAACTTATAAAATATGGAGAGAGAGTTCTCAACCATTAAATTATTATTTTAGGTTATATATACTTAGGCTCTGTTCGAATGTCAACGTTCCCAACTCTCCCTCCTCGTTTTCCGCGCGCACGTTTTTCAAACCGCTAAACGGTGTGTTTTTTGTAAAATGTTTATATACAAAAGTTGCTTAAAAAATTGTATTGATCCATTTTTTTAAAAAATAGTAAATAATTAATTAATCACGCACTAATAGACTGTTCTGGTTTCCTTGCCGGAAGGATGGATTCCTAACTAAGGCAAACGAACAGAGCCTTAGTATCTAAAGTTGTGGCTCCAATCACTCATGTGATGAAACCATTTCGATATGATTTGGACGATCCTTAGTTATTGGGTTGGGCTGTGCACTTTTCCATTTAGACTATCCTTAGTGAGTCGGACTGTGCACTTTACCACAAGTGATATCTCCCATGCCTTGATCGGGCCTAGGAAATGGTAGGTGGACATGAGGGACATAAATAAGCCGGCAGTCGAGGGCGTGGCTTATGGGCGATCGATCGATCCCCATCCCCCTATACACTCCTCTGCCCCCCCTCCCCCCACCCAATCTCGCCTTTCTCCTCCTCTTCTCTCTTCTCACTACACCATAAATTTAAAAAAAAGAAAACAAAAGATGAAAAAAATTTATGTATAGAAATATTATATAAAAAAATATTTGAATTCAAATTCAAATTTTAAACGGGTATGTAAACTTTTGACTTATAAACTTTGGGTCTATAAACTTTATGTGTATAAATTTTAGATGTATAGAAATACTATATATAAAAAATATTTGAATTCAAATTCAAATTTGAATCGAATATAATTCAAATTTAAATTTGAATCGGATATATAAACTTTTGACTTATAAACTTTGGATCTATAAACTTTAGGTGTATAAACTTTAGATGTATAGAAATACTATATATAAAAAAATATTTGAATTTAAATTCAAATTTGAGTCGGATATATAAAATTTTGATTTATAAACTTTGGGTCTCACTTTAGATGTGTAAACTTGAGGCGTACAAACTTTAGGTGTATAAATTTACTAAAATAGTAAAGTAATGCGATGAAAAAAAAAACTGCGTGGAGGAGAGAGGGGTAACCGGACCGCTAGGGGCGATCAATCGTCCATTAGGAGTTTCGGGCAGTCTAGGCCCGTTGCGGTGGGCATTTTGGAAGATAGCAAATCAGCTTGTCACACCATATATGTGCTCAATGGATTATCTCTTATCAATTTTCGCGAATTTCATCTGTTGGACCCGGTCAAACACTGCTTATAATTCTTCCCTTTCACTTCATCACCCTGTGCTCGCGTACGTTGTTCTACAGCGACGGGTGGAGAAACCGAGGTCAGAGTCATGGCGAAGTAACCTGGAGCAGCACGTTAACGGGAGAATTTACTATTTGCCACTCTCTCAAAATGCCAGTGCTCAAATGCCACTCTCCCAAATTTTCATTCCCAAATGCCACCCGGGCCCACATGTCAGCCTCACTCTCCATTCAAACAAAAGTGATGCGGGACCCGATGATGAGTGAGGCTGACATGTGGGCCCGGGTGGCATTTGGGAATGAAAATTTGGGAGAGTGGCATTTGAGCACTGGCATTTTGAGAGAGTGGCAAATAGTAAATTCTCCCGCAAGTTAACGCGGGGAAAGACGAAGGGGACAAGGTTGGTGGCGGCACGGAGAAATATAGGGACGGAGACTATGGTGTCTTTCTCCGTCCGGCAGCTAGGATTGGCAGAAGATCTCTCTCTTTTTTTTTATTAGAAAAAATACCCGTGCGTTGCAACGGGTAAAAACGTTTTTTCCGATATATAACAACTATTAGAAACCGAACAATAAATAAAAATATTAGAATCACTATACACATTATAATTAAAAAAAGTTAATGAAAATCATTTCTTGGTTTTGAGCCGAAACATTATTCCTTCATTTGTTTTTAGCCCTAACCCAGTTAAATACCTCCCCACGCTGGGCCTATATCTCTTTGGCCTAACACCCAGATAGGCCCAAGCCACAGGGAGAAGTGGAGTCGTAGGCCCAACTCACATAACCTAATGCGATCTTCAACCACCGGAAGATATACTATGCATGATGCCTGAGCCGATCCTCATCATCAAATCCAACCGAATCTTTCTTGATCTTCTAAAATTGGTTGAGGGCTTTTGATCCACTTAATCTCTTCTCTCCGTTTCCCCAAGATCAGAGAGAATTCACAAAAATCGGGATAAAAGGCGAAACTCGCTGGTCGGCCATCTTCGATGGAGATTAAATCCAACAAATTAAAACCAAATTGAAAGAGAAAATCATGGAGAAAATAATGAGTTAGAAGTAGGGAATCGATTTTTGCAATCAATAATAGGAGGAAATGCACTGGAAGGCAAATCGCGGCGGCGCTAGGGCTTGGCCCGGGCCGTAAGAGCGGTAAAAAAAAAGGGAGATCAGATCGGACTGAGTGGAAAAATACGGTGATGAAAAAACCAGATGGATGAAAAAAAGAAGCCTAATCGGACATAAAAAACTGGCGAGAAAAATAGACGAAGAAAAAAACACATTCAATTAAAACCGATTCCTCAATTAAAACTAAAACCCGATTCAAACACGGATAACGTACCAAAATCTCGGTAAAAATATTTTTAATTTTTATAATAGTATATAGATTTGTACTTATCCTAAATTAATAAAAAGTGTGTGCTTTACAAAAATTTTCTATATGAAAGTTATTTTAAAAAATCATATTAATCTATTTTTAAATTTAAAATAATTAATTAATGATGTTTTAATAGCTCATCTCGTTTTACTTTATCTCTTTAATTTTCTCTTTTCCTCTCCACTCAAACATAGTCTTGGTACGAGGGGTGAAAAAAAACCGTACCACTGGTTGGCATTAGGTTAATCTTTTGGAGCTGGCTATAAATTTATAACTCACTTTCTTCTCTCTTCTCTCTTCTCTCTTCTACATACATAGAAATGTGATGGGATAATTTGTACCGTCCGCTTACGTTATTATATTGTACTTGTTTTTATAGTAAACAAGTACATGGGGCCAGTGCCAAGCGGCATGGCACTGACCAGCTATGCTCTCCTTGCACCTTGAGCCAGCGTGGCAGCTGTTAGCGCTATGCTCGTTGGCATTGAGTCATTGGACATTAACGTTAATCACAAATAGTGTTGAGTTGAGGTCACGATTTATTTTTAAATAAGTTTTTGTCCGATTTTTTCTTGAAAAAAGTTTTTTAAAAGGGTTAAGTTGTCAAATTAGTAATTGCCGCCTATGTGCGAAACGCAAACTGAAGCTTTATAAAATTTAAAAATGCAGCATAACCAAAGCATACTTTCAGTTAATTATAGAACTTAAATATATGTTCTTTCTTACCTTTCTTAGGAACATATGATGCTAAAACAGTAAATGTTATACTTAACAAAAAAAAAACTAACTTCATGTTGTGCTGAAAATAGCTGTAAATTGTGATGGACCGATGGTACAATGAACTCATGGACTCATAGATGGACAGTTGGACACGAACATACCTTCTGTGATCTGAAATTGCTGCGTTGTTGGCTTCTTCCCGCTGCGAACTAACAGAGGTTAGGGTTGTGATTAGGGGAATATAGGAAGCAGTACTTGGCGATTGGTGAGTTATCAGACGGCATCGACGAGTCGACGTTGGATGTTGAATCGCTCATGGAGGAAACGAAACAACAAGGTGCATCTGGGAAATTATAATGGCCATCTGGGAAATTAGTGGCACCGGTCAAGCTGCATCATGGAAAAGCAATCGATGGGATTGGGTCAAGCTGCGGTCATTGGGCCTGGTAGTCTTTCTGCGCATTTTCTTTTCTATTTCTGTTTATGGCACAACTACAAAATCGAGCAGTTATACATGGAAACCGCCTGCGAAAATATTATGAGGGGTGGGAAGCTACGAACCACCAGCGAAAATAGATCTTCGCTATCGGATTAAGAGGGCCGCTAGCAAAAATATAGCTATTTTCGCTAGCGGCCCACTTAAATAACTGCCTGCGAAAATACGATTTTCGCTGGCAGTCCTCTTTACTCGCAGCCAGCGAAAATAGGATTATCGCTGGCGGTTATTTTCACATACGGCCAGTAAAGAGGAACGCCAGCAAAAATAAATTCGCCGCCATATTAACCAACCGCGTCCAACCCCAGGTCTCCTCTCCTTTTCTCCAGCGAAAATAAAGGCACAGACTTCCCCAGTTTTCTAGCGACACCGCTCAGATCTGGCGCGCATGTCTCCTCCTTCCTCCCTCTCCCTCAGTCGTCAGCGCGTGCTGGCGGGCCACGGGTGGCGGCATCCACCAGTCCTCGCCGGCGGGGCTCGATTGCGGTGGAGCTCGACTGCGGCGAAGCTCGTGTCGTGGTGGTGGATCTAGCGGCGCGGGGAGTCTCGGGCCACGGGCAACGGGGAGGGGTTGGATCCGGTGGTGGGCGATGCATCCCGGGCACTCGGCGACGACGATGACGTGGGCAACGGATCCGGCGGGCTCGGCGGCGTCTAGTCTCAGCGACGACAACGGTGCGGGCGACGGATCCGGCAGGCTCGGCGGCATGTCTCGACGACGACGTTGGCGCGGGCAACGGGTCCAGCGGCGGGCTCTCCTTCTCCCTCTCCCTCCTCCACCGCCACCAGCTGTCGTCGCCACCACCGCCACGAGCTGCCGTCGCCTCTACCGCTGCGAGCTCGGGTCCGGCCGGATCCGGCCGCCACGACGATGGGGGAGGCCAGATCCGCCGCCACGACGACGGGGGTGGCCGGATCCACCGCCGACGCCGACGGGGGCAGCGCCGACTTCAAATTTTTGGTGATTTTTGTGATGCTTGAATGCTTGGGTGAATGGACATTTTTGACTGTAAATTGTTGATATAAATTTCTGTGGAATTTTTAATGCTTGGTAAATTTATGTGAAAATTTTGAATGGTGGAGCGTTGACGGAGGCGGACGGAGCGGTGTCGTTTTTTTTAAACTTGGCCAGCATTTACACTGGCGGCTGGCACAGTGTAACCCACCAGCGAAAATGTTTTTTCGCTGGTAGCCGTCTTAAGCCAACCGCCAGCGAAAATAGATTTTTGCTGACGGCTAGCTTAAGACGACCATCAGTAAAAATGAATTATCATTGGTAGCCATTAACCGCTAGCAAAGATCATGATTTTCACTGGCCTTTGCTTTGTGGCGGTTTCAAATTCCGCCAGTAAAAATCCAAAATAGCCACCACTAAGAATAGTTTTCAAGTAGTGTGGGGCATTGTAATTTGCTGATAATTAACTAGATATAATTAGTACTAATAACTCTAGATTTGGGGCCCAGAACATGTGCACACTTTGCACCTGCCCTTATACGGAATTACAAAATATGTATTGTGGTAAATTTAACTGTTACCTACTGTTAGAAGGCCCACCTCAATTTACTTGCACTTAGGCAATACTGCATATTAAGGATGCCCTCGGTGACATGATAAATTAATATTTTGAGAGACAAAATTTACATGTAGCAAAAATATAGTAGAAGTAATTTTTTAAATAAATCATATTTTTAGAAATGTGGAGCAAATAGTCCGAGATAAATATTTAGTAGAAAACGGCTTAAAAGAACACTCCGATGTCATAAATGCATTCCACTTACTTCCTCCGTCCCATAATATAAGAGATTTTTTTATTTGCATTATTTAACCATTCGTCTTATTAAAAAAAATTAGAATTATTTTTTTTGACTTACTTTATTATTATCCAAAGTATTTTAAGCACAACTTTTTATATTTGCACAATTTTCTTGAATAAGACAAGTGGTTAAACAGTGTAAGTGAAAAGTCAAAATCCTTTATATTATGGGACTTTATATTATGAGACGGAGGGAATATCTCCCAAATTGCGTGACATCCTATATTCATAATTCAAAATGTCCCTGAAATTGTACAAGCTATATATCGATGTGTACATCTAATAATATATGAAGCGTATCTATTATATTATTAACAATATATTATAAAGACAGCTTAAAAAGAGACATCACATCCCATTTCATTCCAGTTAGTGACTGTTTAGTTCCCAAAAAAATTTTTTCACGCTGTCATATCGAATGTTTGGACACATGCATAAAGTATTAAATATAGACAAAAAAAAATCAATTACACAGTTCGCCAGAAAATTGCGAGACGAATCTTTTAAGTCTAATTGCGCCATGATTTGACAACGTGGTGCTAGGGTAAACATTTGATAATGACGGATTAATTAGGTTTAATAAATTTGTCTTGCAGTTTCCTGACGAAATCTATAATTTTTTTTATTATTAGACTACGTTTAATATTTTAAATGTGTGTCCGTATATTTAATGGGACATGCACGTGACATTCAGCTGTTCTTCCCATTTGTTCGTACATAAGCGTAAGCGTGGGTAGGCGGGCACGTCGTTGCCAAGGTCGCTAAATATTAATCGTCTTCTGGCCACCACATTGCTGCTCGCACTAGCATACTGAGCCACTACGGCCCTCGATATGGACAGGCGCTATCCTCCTCTTCTTCCCCTTGCTCTGCTCGCCCTCCTCTTCCTCTGTCTCCTCCACGGCGAGCGCGCCGCCGCCGCCGACGACGACCTCACCTCCGGCACCGGCGACGGTAGCGAGCTCTGGGGATACGTCCAAGTTCGCCCGAGTACGTCGATCGACAACCACTAATGAGCATCTTTAATTACTACTAAGTGCTAAACTAAATGTAAATATGCCATGTTCGTCGTTGCAGAGGCGCACCTGTTCTGGTGGTACTACAAGAGCCCGCAGCGGGCGTCGTCGCCGGGGAAGCCATGGCCGACCATCCTCTGGCTGCAAGGCGGCCCGGTACACACTTCTCTTCACCTTGAATTCTAATCATGTTTGAGCTCAAGAACGCTAATCGATGCATGTCGTCGTCGTCGTCGTCGGGGCAGGGAGCGTCGGGCGTCGGGCTCGGCAACTTCCTGGAGGTCGGGCCGCTGGACGTCAACCTGAAGCCGCGCGACTCGACGTGGCTGCAGAAGGCCGACCTCATCTTCGTGGTGAGCGATCGAGACCGACGAACACGCGGCGCTATTCTCCTTTCTTGCTCTGTTTCTGCTACGTACATGAGCTGACTTGAGCTGTGTCAATGGTGGCGACGGCGAGCAGGACAACCCGGTGGGCGTCGGGTACAGCTACGCGGACGACCCGAGCGCGCTGGTGACGACGGACTGGCAGGCGGCCACGGACGCCACCGAGCTGCTCAGGGCGCTCGCCGCCAAGGAGATACCCACCCTGCAGAACAGCCCGCTGTTCCTCGTCGCCGAGTCCTACGGCGGCAAGTACGCCGCCACGCTCGGCGTCTCCCTCGCCCGGGCCATCCGCGCCGGCGACCTCAAGCTCAACCTCGGCGGCGTGGCGCTCGGCGACAGCTGGATCTCGCCGGAGGATTTCACGGTGAGAAAACAAAACGATTTTCTTGGAATCCGCTCACAATTCAACGCTGTATAGATCAAGCTCGGAAGGAATAATTCATGACGTTTTCTTGATGGATATATATGCAGCTCGCGTACACGCCGCTGCTGCTGGAGGTGTCGAGGCTGGACGACAACGCCGGCGACGAGGCCAGCAAGTAAGCCACGGCGGCGGCGGGCCGCGACGAATCGAAAGAAGAAAAAAACATAGCTAGGCTCTCTCCGGCGAAGTCTCTAATTAATGACGTACGTATGTGTGAACGGTGATGTCAGGATGGCGGCGACGGTGAAGGAGCAGATCACGGCGGGGCAGCTTGCGGACTCGCAGCAGTCGTGGATCGACCTGCTGGGTTTCATCGACAAAAAGAGCGCCGGCGTCGTAAGTGTTCGCCACTGCACGCCACGCGTAGCACTCACACGCTTTTATTTTGAGGATTTTATGATCATATATACTATTTTCTATTGGAAAACTTATCTTAGAGATACCCCAAGTATACAATTAATTAAAAAATTGGTACCTCTGTGAATTGTGGGGATAATTTAGGTGAAAATTTTGAATTCTGTTACATATTAGGGGAAATTTTCTTTTTTACCACCATTAATCTTGAAATTGATGCTATCTGGACACCTTTTTTTTGTTACTCATTTTTTTATCTTTTCTTTTGTTACTCATTAGTATATGGCCAGTAGCAAAATAAAAAATAAAGCTTACTCATTAATTGTTAAACCATTTAAATTGATTGCGAGAATCATATTATTAGATTTTGCCACGTCAGAACAATAGTATAGTTTTATCATCGCGTTGGACGTAAATTACTGTAAGCATGAGTCAAAGATGCATATGACGCGAAAGTCCAAAGAACATGGTAGTACTATTTTCTTTAACCAACATAACTATCCATTAGAAAGGACTTTCGTTTGGAAACATTTTTCGATACTGTCAAATTACTCTCATTAATCTAACATTGAATATATTTTGATACTATGTTTGATTAATGTTGAAAATACGACTATTTCTTTTTATAAACTTAGTGACTAGAAAAAAACTTCAAACGACTTACAATATGAATATGAAAGAAGGGAGTACTGATCAGAGGTAGCTAGCTTGTAAGAGTCAGTTTGTCTAAAGAGATAAAGTTGTTTAGGAAGATTGTTTTCGATAGGACAATTTTCTCATGTTTGTTAGGACTATGTTATTATTACAGAATTTTCGTTCTTCTTTTGTTGTTTTGTTATCATTCTTTGAAAGAGACGGGATCAAGTAGAAAGGAGACAAGGTTCACCCACCGCCATCTTTTTAATTTAGTACAATGCACACAGAAAAGGGCGAGAAAGCCGCAAAAATCTGTATTTAATATCAGCATTTTGCAGATTATATTCACACCCAGTCAGCAGTACAGCTAGCTTGATCACACTAGAGTCGTTGTTTAGGCCGTGTTTAGTTGCAGATTTTTTCTTCAAACTTCCAACTTTTCCGTCACATCGTTTCAATTTCAACCAAATTTCCAATTTTAACGTTAACTAAACAAACCCTTATTTGCAGGACATGTACAATTTCTTGCTTGACTCCGGCATGGACCCGGTGTCGGCAGACTTACCGGCGGCGAGCTCCTCATCGCCGTCGTCAAGCAGTGCTCAGTTGATGAAGTACTCAACATACCTTAGCAGCCAAGCGGCCGATTCAGGCTCCAACACGATCGAGGGCATCATGAACGGTGTCATCAAGGAAAAGCTCAAGATCATCCCCAACAACCTCAAGTGGGTGTCCATTTCTTTCGCTGTTTCACATCACAATGACCAGCACAACTGTCCAAATCACGTTCGCACGCTGATTTTTTCAATTTATTACTGTCCAAATCATCCTCCTCATCCTTGAGAAAACGCTGCAATTTCAACTGAACTGCAGGTGGCAGGAACTGTCGGATCCGGTCTACAATGCGCTGGTCAACGATTTCATGAAGCCAAGAATCAACGAGGTGATCTACTAAGTATTAATGAATGCGTCTTTAACTTGTAAAATTCCTGATGAAATTAATGGTCCATGTTTGATTAACTGTCTGTGTGCCCTGTTCCAGATCGATGAGCTGCTGTCTTACGGTATCAATGTGACGGTCTACAATGGTCAGGTAACTACTGACTACCGAGCACTGACAATTCTGCTAGGTGCATAACACACACAAAATGAGCAGGATTTATGTCACAAAAGTCCAAATTAGATGGGGATGCATAGTTTGATTGATTAATTGGTAGTACATATATCCAGCTAATAAGATGGGGATTCCTTGCATGTTACCAATTGATGCTGGAAGCATCTTGAGTAAGCAACAAGAAGTATATAAGAATAAAGGGTGCTGCTAGTCAGTGGGAGAGCAGGATAACGTGAAGCCGACGAGTTGTTGTTCAGAAAAGGCGGCACCCTTTCTGAAATTTGGGGTAACTTCCACTGTAAAGTTCAGAGATCATTAGTGACAGCCACATCCTGCAGCCAAGGGGTCCAGGCATGCCTGGCTAGGATTAGAGGGAAACTTCCATGCGTGAAGAGCTCTCCAATCGGAGCACTTTTGCTCAGGAGTTGAGTGAGCAGCAAGAGATCTGCAGATTGCAACAGCCATCTACTCTCACATGGCTGGTTATTGCTCACATGGTCAAGGTCAACAGTTTGGAGAGAAATCATGTGCTATTTGAGTCCTGAAAGTTTGCAATATTCTTTTAGTGGTGCATAACTAAAAAAAAAGTCATTAAATCAACGAATTAGGTAAGCTAGCACTACAACTCTGTAAATTCAGAGTAGTAATTCAGTGCAGGGATTGAACTTCCGGAACAAAATATTCGAAAATCTCGGTAATTTCGCCACCCCCGGCAAGCAAATATTTCGTCCAAATGTTTTGGATTTTCCCAAATATTTGTGAATTTAGCCATAATTTATTCAAATTTGGCAAAAATGCGTTAAATTTTCAAAAGTTCATTGGAAATATCTGAAATTTCGGTGCCTTCCGAAAGTGCAAACCCTGATTCGGTGTGTTATTTTTTTTCTCTTCTGAAGCTTGATGTAATATGCTCGACGATCGGTGCAGAAGCATGGGTGAAGAAGCTCAAGTAAGGGATTATTTTCCTCTTCGAAATTTTACTAGTTCGTTGAACAATTGAGATGTGTGATGAAGAGCTTTGTTATAAATTTCAGATGGGATGGTCTGAAGAACTTCCTGAGCCTACCAAGGCAGCCTTTGAAGTGTGGCTCTTCCAAGGGCACTAAGGCGTTCGTCAGATCATACAAGAACCTGCATTTCTACTGGATACTTGGGGCTGGACACTTTGTAAGTCTCAACATACACATGCCACACTACTGAAAAAAAAAACGCATGCCATTACTGGAAAAACTCTAGTTACAAGTTTGATTTCTAAGCTGAATTGTTAGTTTGTTACTTGTGTTATGTTCTCTGCAGGTACCTGCTGATCAGCCCTGCATTGCACTGAGCATGATCAGTAGCATAACCCAGTCTCCAGCCAGTTAGATATCTCCCATCAGTAACAGATATACCCAAGAAAAGATAGAAAACAGAAGGCAAACAGATATACCTCACTCAATTAGCAGAATGACATTGTACCGTTTCTTCAAAAAGAAATACAGAAAAAAAAACAATGCACACTTCAAGGCAATGAAATTGATGATATATATAGAGAGCATTTTGTTTGCGTCCTTGGGAAAGATGATCATATGTATTGTTCTAAAGATGAAAAAATTGCCATTTCATGATTGTTCCGTTATGGATTGCTCCGGTATCAATTTGTCTTTTGATTATTGCTTTTGAGGAGACTCCTAGTAAGACTTAAAATGGCCAAGCTATTACCACAGCAATCCTCCGTCCTACAGAAAAATATTAGGGGCTGTCTCTCACCCGGTTAAGCTATTAACTAGCAAAAATATCATATTATGCAAGTGTTTTTTTAATGAAATCTAGCATATGATTTTCTTCTATCCAATCAACATAAACATTTAAAAATATATCTCGATTCTTATTCTTTTTTTGAAAAAAGGCAAATGCTTATTAAAAAAGAGAAGAGGATAAATACTTGCGACAGGAGATTGAGCGTGATCTACTCTACAATGCAACTCATCTATATCTATATCTATACTAATATAAAAAGGAGGAGTTGCCACTTCTAATCCTACAGGTGAAATCATCATCCCTAATCCCTACTGTCCATCCGCATCACATCACATCATCTACCGTGAGTTTGCAATGCAACAGGTGAACTCATGCATCCACGGATCCAATCACCAACGGAGCAATCTCCTCCTCAATTCTCTCAAATGTCGCCCCCATCATCATTTCCTGATTACTCCCCCAATTCATGCTCCCTCTTCCCTGGGATTAAACATCGCACATTCGTCGCCATCCCCTACACCACCATGCAATGGAGAGGTCGCTTCAGGTATCCTCTGCTCCGCAGCACCTTGATCGCCATCAGGCCACTATCTCCAACTCTCCTCGCACTGCGTTGTCGCCTGACGACCAACAGACGGACCCTTCGCTATGCGCGGCTCCGCAAGATTACCGGGGCACCTCCGCCATGCCTCGCGATAGGCTCTTGGTCGAATTGGCATGACTACATCTCGATGGCACCAGCACCGGAGCCGACGTCCGCTTTCTTCGGCGCCAACCTTGTTGCTGGCCGCCAGCTTCAGCAGTTCTGGACATCTGCATAATCAGCCAACCAACATGCTTGGTTGTGTGCCGTCCACTGCTTCCGTGCGAGCATAGAGGACAGGTTGCTGCTCGGGGCACTACTCCACCGGCTGGAGCTGACTGGTTCGATCAGATTAAGGGTATCCAAAGTTGAAACACATTTGAGAATTCATATGATCCCTTCTGATTCATTTGTTTAGTACTTTTGTTAATGAGCATAGGTGATTGTGAGCCTTCATCCATGAATAAATTACATATATGTTAAGTAGTTCACAAAGTAATTATATATCTAACCGAAGTCTATGTAATGTAGCAGTTCATATGTGTTACCTGCTTTTTTTTTCTGTTGTGGCAAATGCTGCATCAGACGGTAGTTGGCGGGACCTGTGCTTTGGAAGAGCGTGTGTGGAGCTGATCAATATATTGGGTGATTAAGCACAAATGAATAGTTGCGATTGAAGTGGTAGATCTAATCGACCCTGCAAATCAACACACCAACTATTGGGGGCTCTTAATCAATAGTTGCCGACTAATCGAGCGAGGACTAGAGACAAGGTGAATGTCACTTGGCAAAATTCAACTAAACAAAACCCAATTATTTTTGAGGATGTACAAAGCTATTTGTAGAGGAAAATAAAGCTAGGGTTAAGTGCTAATTCGTGGAGGTGGAGGGAGACACTTTCGAGATGGGCCTAGTCTATTACAACGCCCGAGGCCCAAGTTCGGTTTCAGCAATAGCACTGTCTTGTTTTGGCGATTCCCGTTGACTCGAGATGAATTTGGATATGAGTCCGGATGTGTTTGAAAGGAAGCGAGATAAGCTTTCCACGAAGTCCAAGATCACCCAAATCGGAGTTGGCATGAAGGCGCTAGGTCCGTTTGAAGTCAGTGTTGTCTCCAGAGACTGAACTGGACTTGGACTTGAAAGTATCATTGGAACGTGTGAAGTTATTAGCGTATCCGACGAAGTGATGTCCTCATCAGAGGGCTTAAGAGCTAGGGTTGAATTGGAGACCGAGGGTTGTGGAACTTGTGGTCTGTCATCTGTGCGAGCTAAGACATAAGAGAATGCACTTTTTACTAGCAAGACATGGTACTCGATTTTATTTTAATATTTTGATCATGCATGTATTGAATTTGACTTGCACAATGGTATATAGCTCATTTTAGTTTTACCAAGGCTTCGACTTTGAGCCCACCTTATATTTTTATCATGGATTCGCCACAGGGGGTTTCCTATTCCCTTTTTGAGGAGACTATAGTCCATAGATATTCAATGATAGGAGCACGGTGGACAGAAGGATCAGACCTGGAGAATATGAGATCACACAGAAGAGAGCTACTAAGAGCTCTAGACACACTTTAGACATGATGATGTCTCGGACGAGGACAAAAGGCTGCGAAGAAGGGGCGCCAAGCATCGCATCGAGCCAATTGGCAAGCTGTGTTCACAATGCCTTGCAATGCAACCCGTGGGCCGCTGTGTGGGCCTGTGTGGCTATGTGACTCGCCTCCTCGTTGTCGACTTGTCGGTGAACAAAGCGCGCACGGCCAATTTTTTTAGGAGCGTACATCTTGGATCACCTGGAGGATCTCGTAAGACATCTTCTGACAAAGTTTTATCTTAAGTTGGCATCTGATTTACATGATTATAGTCAGCAATACTGTTTTTTTCCTGTAAGCCAAAATATAAGACTAATTACATGTTTTCAGTTAGTTTTTGTTAATCCTCTCACTACCGGGTCGTTTGACTAACTGATCCCACTTCACCCTCGTGCTCACATGCCCCCTTAGGCCTTGTTCGGTTACGTCTGGATTCAATTTTTAATCTTCTCACTGCCTTTGACACTCACCTTGGGTCATTTGACTAACCAATCCCACTTCACCCTCGCGCTCACATGCCTACTAAGGCCTTGTTTGGTTACGCCCGGATTCTATCCGGGCCGGGAATGACAAGCATAGTAAGAAATTTATTATTGATACAATGAGAGACCGAGATTTATTCTGGGCCGGGAACCAATTTACTCATGATAGAGACAATAAAAGACCGGGAATCAATCTACTAGTCAAGAGGTATGGAACTAATCTGTATGTTTTGTTGTACCTAATATGAGTAAATTGGTTCCCGGCTCGAAATAAATCCCGGTATCTTAGTGTATCTATCATAAATTTCTTATTATACTTATCATTCCTGGCCCAGATTGAATCCGGGCGTAACCGAACAAGGCCTTACGCATCACACGATCGAACACCACGCGAGCACTGTACGCAGTGCATCCTGCTCAGTCTTATAATCACATGTCCCGTGCTGTACCAAGCAGCAACTTTGGCTCACGGGCCTTGCCGTTCGTCTGATCTGCCGGAACGTGTTATGTACCAAGCTCCACCCACCAATTTCTCAACACACAGATGCCTCCAATAGATATTGTAAACCACTCCAACATATAAGTGCTTAGGGATACAAATAAGGCAAAATTTGCCACAGGACATGCAAAAAACGTGTAATTGGCTAAGAGACACCGCGAAAACATGACACGGCTGATGGACAGTATAAAAAACATGTAATTGGCTATAGGACACCGGTCACATTTTTTTATTATTTCCAGGTCAAAAGAGGTGAGATATTTTTCTAAATGCCTGACTTGCCCCTTCTCTTTCCTTCTTTAAACACCGGTGGGTCCCATGTGTCATGGACAGTGTTTGTTTAATCTAATTTTTAATAGGTTTTTAACCATCAGGCCCCATGGACTAATTTGTTCCTAATTAGTAGGGTGATTACTATTTACTAACCATAAGTGGGGCCCACATCTCTCTCCTATCCTCCTTCCTCACGCACGCGGCGGAGCAGAGGAACAGCAGCCTGAGCTGGGACGGCTCGGTACGCGGCGGAAAAAGCGGCGGCGCTCCGTCGGGGTATCACTGCCGGCGAAGGCAAGGACCAACGCCAGGATCTCCTCATTCAGCGAGGACCAACTCCATGGCGACGAGCAGCGCCAGGATCTCCTCGTTCAGTGAGGACCAACATCGACGGTGACGACCAACTGCCAGCCTCACCTCCATCCTCATGGTGCAGTAGCTGTCCACGGACATCCAGGGTCTAGACGGCCTCATCGCCAGCTCTGACCCCATCGGCTTCCAGGTCGGCTCCTTCGCCAAGAGCTACCTCATGCAGGAGCTGGGCGTGCCTAAGTCCCGCCTCCGGGAGCTCGCCATCACCGACTACTCCTCCAGCCTGCAGAGCTGCGTCGTGGCGGCCATCGTCGATGAGCTGCCATACGTGGAGCTCTTCCTCTCCATCAACTGCCAGTTCAGGACAGTGGGGCAGGAGTTCACAAAGAGCGGATGGGGATTCGTGAGTTCTTTTCCTTGTTGGCTTCTTTTCTTCTTCTTTTTATCCTACACTACAACCAAGTACTACATATGCAGGCTTTCCAGCGCGACTCCCCTCTGGCCGTGGACCTTTCGACGGCTGCCAAGGAGGAGGAGGCCGGAGAGCGAGGTAGGTGCGGAGGCAATCCGATCCGATGAATTGGCGGCGGCGGTGCTCCATGGCAGGGGCAATCTCGCCATTTGAAAAATATTATCACCTCTTTTGATTTGGAAAATATAAAATATTGTCTCCGGTGTCCTATAGCCAATTACACAATTTTTAGAGTGTCAATCAGCCGTGTCACATTTTTACGGTGTCTCTTAGCCAATTACACGTTTTTTGCATGTCCTGTAGCAAATTTTGCCTACAAATAAAGATAATATAAGAAGCGGGGATCGGGAAGAGCAATTTACTAGGAAGAAGCAAGGGGGTGAGGCTAAAGAAGTACTCCCTCCGTATTTTAATATATCACGCCGTTGACTTTTCGACTAACATTTGACCATTCGTTTTATTCAACTAGGAAGGTAGCCCGCGCATATGCGCGGGCATGTGCGTAAAATTTTATTACGAATGTCATGTGTAGATGGTTTTCTATTAAAAATATTATTTTACTTTATCATAAACTAAAATTGAACTTATTTAACGTGCTTTGAACGTTGGTTACTTGCAATATATAAATTGTGAACTAAAATTAATTCAAACCGTGTTGTTTTTATTTCATGAGAAAATTTTGTATCGAAACAATTGATGTGTTTCCTATGAATGTCCAATTCTTTTGTTAGATTTTATTTGAAATTTGATTTTTTTTATCCTGCTAAAATGTTTGAATATTTCTATTTAGAATGGGTTATAAACCCAACAAAAAGAAATTTAAAATTAGATAATTTTTTTTAATTTTCATTTCATTTTATCTTCATTTTTTCTGGACAAATCCACTATATGAAGCATCTTTGAAATGCTTTGATCTCTGTAATTCGGGATGAAAATATAAGTGGGTTGATCCTACAACCTGGCATGACGTAAAGGCATCCATTTTAAATTATCTCACTCCAATTATGTAAGAAAATATAAAATAGAGGCCATAGTATTTTCTTAGCAAATTACCTATAAACTGGAGCGTCATGTAATAATTACACGTTTCTAGATTGTTCCAAGCTATATGTCACAAATTCACGATGTACTGTAGCAAGTTTTACCAAAAAATAAATGGATACGGTCTTTAAATTCCTATATGGAATTGGCTTATATATTGCTGTGGCCACATCATGGTTGTTTCACTCTTAAGATTCCTTGGTACAACCAACGTGCTTAGTACAATCAGTATGTTGTTCAACTTGCCACATGACTTCACAGATCATATATATAATTTAGATGCTATGATCATCTTAAGATTATTTATTTATCTCCTAAAATGATCATTTATTGATAAAAGCATCTATATGAAAATATATGGGTAAATAGCTTCTGTATACAGGCTGAGAAAAAAATTAATTAAGTTGATAGAAAGTCGTTAGATGTCTAACGGGATATAAGTAATAGGTCTACCAGTTTTAGAAAAAAAAATCAGCTGTGATATTTTGATTTTTAGTGAGCAATTTTAGTATTTTATTTTATTTAGGGTAAAATTTGCTAGGGACATCTTAAAAACATGTAATTAGCCCGGGACACCGTAAGAACGCGTATCAGCTGTGGGACACCGAGAAAATTGGTATTTAGTTGCTGGACACCCATGACATTATTTTATAATATCCAAATTAAATAGAGAGAGAAACGATAACAAAAGTATGATTTTGCCCCTTGCCTACCAAGTCCGGCTCGCAAACACCTCCGACACTGCAACCGCACCCACCTCCGGTGAGGTGGCTGTCTAGCGGGGGGAGGGGGTTTCGAGAAGGGCCCATGCGCGTGGGCCTGTGGTTCTATGTCGTTCCTGCACTTGTCACCGCTGCAGTGCGAGGGCCATGCCGGTGTCGATGCTCCGCCACACACCGCACTTGGGGTTAGCACAACGTGAACCACCTCCTGATTCATGTCGAGCAGGGCGCCGCAAAGCGCAAGCTATTGCCGTCGGTCTTACAGCCGCGCCACGCCACGATGCCATACCCTCTGCCGCCCATGTCGTGACTACCACGACGTCTGAGCTATATGCGAGCCACACTTGGCAGGAAGGGGTAAAATCATACTTTCGCGATTGTTTCTCTCTCCCTTTCCATTGGATACAACAAAAGTTATGCCGTGGGTATACAACAGCTAATTACCAGTCTTTTTTAGTATCCCATAGCAGATATACGTTCTTGCAGTGTCTCTTAGCTAATTACACCTTTTTATGTCTTACCTTTATTAAGTAGAGGCTTCAATATGGATGTGGGTCCATAATGTAATTTTTTTGTTAGCACTTAAATATAGTAAATGTGGGCATTAAGTTATTGTTTTCACTTAAAAAATAATAACTGGCTAGACCTAATAGATGGAGATTCGCTTGTGGTCTTTTCTTTGCCCATAAAAAATATTTTAATTATCATAGAGATAGAAAAACTGAGAAATGTAAGGCCGCACACCGCACGGGAACGGGGATGGAGGGAGGGGTTGGGATGTTTCTTTTTTGTTCAGAAAAAAATTGATTGATCTGATGACCTAAAATATAATGTGTTGATGTTTAAGTCAAAACCGATGGTTAGATGTTTTTTTTTCTCATATTTATTAGATTTTTTCTAATTTAAGTGAGACAAGTAGCAGCTTAGCAAAACGCGTATAGGGATGGAGAGGAAGGGAATATGGTTTGGGATGTTTTCTTTTATTAGAAAATATATCAATAACGATGTAAAATAGTGTGTCCATATTTAAGTGGAAGCCAATGGATGGATGTTTCTATAATTTAAGAATGTCATACAACGATTTGGAAATATTTATAAGAGATTTAATAGACTTTAAAGCCTATTTATGAGATTATTTTCCATAAAGATAATTTTAATTTTAATCGTGATAGGGACAAAAAAGATAAAAGAACAGGGAGCCTACAAATTGATCAGTACGTGCGTGGTGCACGGATATGGGGACGTGGGAGGTTTTGGTTATCTAAGATAGATCTAACAAAGTCCATCGATTTAAATGAATATCGATGGATATATTTCTCTATTTTATTAGGGTGCCACGTGGTAACTTGAGAGTAATTATAGGGTGCCATGTGACGGTTTAGGAGTGTTTGTAGGAAATTTAATGGATTTTATTTAGTATATAGTAGATAGATAGTACTACGTACATATGGATTTTTGCTTTATTTTATACGGTAGAAAATTATATTTATATTTTTTTTCTTCCGATGATACTTTGTACTAAATTTTTATTTCCTTTATCTCTTTTTGACACGGGCAATTTTTTTATTCAGGCGAACGTAACGTAAGCTTTTCATTTTTTCTGAATCATACATACCGTATTTTTTGTTTTGCCGACATACGTATTCTCACTTTTATATAGGGAATGTATTATATACACACATAATGATTAGTCTAAAGTAATGGGTCCACCAATTTAAATAAAAATCAACGATACATATAGATCTAATCTAATGGTCTAAAATAGCGGGTCCACCAATTAAATGGAAATCAACGGTGAGATTAGATAGTGTTACGTGGCGGCATAGGAGCGTTTATAGGAGTTCCATGTGGCTACTTGAGAGCGTTTGTAGGAAGTTTAATTTAACGGACTTTTAGTATATAATAGATAGATTTTTTTGTGCAAATATGAAAATACTTATGTCATGCTTAAAACAACATTTGATGAAGAATCAAGTCACAATAAAATAAATGATACTTACATAAATTTTTTTGAATAAGACGAGTGGTCAAACGTTGGAAAAAAAGTCAACGACGTTATATATTAAAATTTAATTTGGAGGTAGTAGAAATCAAGAGAGAGCAGAGTTGAGGAGGAATTGAACAGAGCTATGGCAAAGCCCACTTTCATATTTGTTCATCGATGCTTTTTTATGGCTGAAGAGTTGATATTTATGCTGCTTGGTGGCTGAATTTTTTTTATTTATAATTTTTTTTATTAAAAGTTTTACAAAAATAATTTTCCATTTTGAAAATTAACGGAAATAGTCGCCTACCGCCCTCTGGGAGGGCGATTTTTAAAAATCGCCCTCCCAGAGGGCGGCGAAAATGACGTGGCAGACGGCCGTTCGCTCTCGGGCGACGGCCGTCAACGAAATTTGCAGGCGGCCCCCTTGCCGCCCTCCGCGAGGGCGATTTTGTACTGTGCGGGGGGCCGCCTGCAAATGGGCGGCGAGGGGGGCATGGAATTTTGCAGGCGGCCCCCTTGCCGCCCTCCGCTAGGGCGATTTTGTACTGTGCGGGGGGCCGCCTGCAAATGGGCGGCGAGGGGGCATGGAATTTTGCAGGCGGCCCCCTTGCCGCCCTGGGGGAGGGCGATTTTTCCCCCCCCCCCCCCTATAAAGCCCAGTCCCGCCTCTGTGAAATTTCATTATATTCACTAAAAATCCAAAAAAAACGAAAGAGAGAGAGGGGAGGGCAGCAAAAGGGGAGCGGCGAAGCCCTGCTGGTTCGCTCACGTCATCACAGGTATGCTCCCATACATCTTTTGCATTTGTACTAATATGTTATGTTTGAGTATATATGTTGCGTTTTAGTTTTAGTTCCATATATTTTAGCACATCTGTAGCACACAGCACATATGTGTAGATCCAGAACATAGAATATAATAGTATGAATTGAGACATAGACAGTAGTGTTAATTGTAAGATGTAGTTTAGTTTGATCTGGAGAATGTAACTTAGGGCGTAGTACAGAAATGCGAGGTTAACGCAGTTATTGTTTTCATCAGGCACAATGTCAAGTAAGGTCACATTTCAGATAGTTCACGGTGAAGGAAATATTAGATTTGGTCCAGATGGTGTTGATCTGTCAGATTTTGTAATGACATCTAAGGGCATCGATAGGCCTGCGGAGAGAACATTTCAGTCAATTTATAGTTGGTTGTTGAGAGGATTTAGAATAGACCAAGAAGTCTACACAATGTCAGTATCTGTTGTAGTGAGTCGTGCAATAGAAGGTTATTTTTGGAAACTAATGCCGATGGACAGCACTGCTGCTTGGAGACGGTACGTGGAAATGGCTTTTGAACGGTCATGGCCCCTCGTTATATTTGTGTCGGTACAAGAGAAAGATACAAATGTTTCAATGCAAACCGAAGATGTGGAGGGTCCTAGCAATGCAGGGGATGTTGTTGGACCATCGATGGAAAATGAGGAAAATCAACCAAGGGAGGAGCAGGCCATGGGCATGGCGGATGAGGGGGAGAGAGTCGGTATAATTGTTGATGAAATGGAGAGGGAAGATTCGGATAATGAGCAAGCGGAGGACGACGCATCATCCGATGAGGAAGGTGATGTAATGGCCACTGATTGGGCAAATGAGGACTTCTCTGGACTTGTTATATCAGAGGGTGATCATGTACCCTGGGAGTATAAGGAGAACGAGGTAATTGAGGGTGCGAGGTATGCTCATAAGGATGAGATGAAGGAGGCGGTGAAGCATTGGGCAGTTTCATTGCAGAGAGAGTTTAGGGTGGTCAAGTCAACAAATTATGTGTATGAAGTGAGGTGCATGAAGGAAGATTGTCCGTGGCGTGTCCATGCATATAAGGGTAAATGGAATGATTATTGGAAAGTTAGCATTGTGACCGAGCACAAGTGCTACTTACAAGGGGTGGAGAAGTATCACCGAAACATCACTTCAGCTTTCGTGGCAAGTGAGATGTACAGCAGTGTTGTTGGTAACATTGGCTTTGAACCAAAATCAATTATTAGGCACATCGAGAACAAATTCAAGTACACCATAAGCTATGCAAAGGCCTGGAGAGCCAAACAAAAGATCATTGAGATGAGGTATGGCACATTTAAAGCTTCTTATGATAATTTGCCTAGTTTGTTAGCCACCATTGCCCAGAGGAATAATAATACTTACTATGACCTACATACATTTACATCGGTTGATGATCGAACAAAGAGTGTGCTGCAAAGAGCATTTTTCTCATTGGGTGCTTGCATCAATGCTTTTGTGCATTGTCGACCTGTTCTATGCATAGATGGAACTTTTATGACAGGTAAATACCGAGGTCAGATATTGACAGCAATTGGGTGTGATGGGAACAACCAGGTTCTACCTATGGCTTTTGCATTTGTAGAGAGTGAGAACACTGAAAGCTGGTACTGGTTCCTAGAGAGAGTGCACATTGCAGTGGTGCGTATGAGGCCCAACGTTTGCCTTATACATGATCGTCATGCGGGTATGTTGCGGGCTATTGACTACTTGCAGAACGGTTGGGATGAGAAGGGACTTCCAGCTAAGTGGCCTGATGTTCGGAGTCGGTGGTGCATGCGTCACATGGGTGCAAATTTCTACAAGCAATTCAAGAACAAGCATCTTATGGAGCTCTTTAAGAGGCTCTGTGCACAGAACCAAGAGAAGAAATTTAATGAGTTGTGGGACAAGTTGGATGAGTTGACAACGAAGCAAACAGATGAGCAATCTCGCAGACCACAAGTTGAAGGTGACGAGCCTCCCATACCTCTTGGTGCATTACATGATGACCCACCAACAATGAAAAGGAGGTCAGGGTCGTCCATCAGAAATTTCAGTCAGTGGATTGAGAATGAGCCTAAGGAGAAGTGGGCTCTATTGTTCGACACCGATGGATCTCGGTATGGCATAATGACAACCAATTTGGCAGAGGTGTACAACTGGGTAATGCGAGGAGTTCGGGTACTTCCATTGGTTGCTATTGTTGAATTCATCCTTCACGGCACGCAAGCCTACTTTAGGGATCGATACAAGAAAATTGGTCCGTCCATGGCCGATAACAACATAGTGTTTGGCAACGTAGTGACAAAGTACATGGAAGATAAAATCAAAAAGGCACGGAGACATAGAGTTGTTGCTCAAGGCACACAAGTGCATCGGTATGAAATAATGTGTGTTGATAGGAGCAGGCGTGGTATCTATCGCAAGCAAGCCGTGCAGGAATGTGTCTTGAAGGCGGATGGTGGATGTACCTGCAGTTGTATGAAGCCGAAGCTTCATCACCTTCCTTGCTCACACGTTCTTGCTGCTGCCGGTGATTGTGGCATATCTCCCAATGTGTACGTCTCAAATTATTTCAGGAAAGAAGCAATCTTTCATACATGGAGTGAGGAGATATATGGGTTCGGGATCTCAGGATCTTACACAACGCTGAGTGCCCAAGTTTTATATATTCCAGATCCATCTAAGTTAAGGGTGAAAAAGGGTCGACGCCAAACTAGACGCATCAGAAATGATATGGATGAGTCAGAAGCAGGTAGGAGGACTTTACGCTGCAGCAAGTGTGATCTGCGCGGCCATACTTACAAGAAATGCCCGAAGAATGCAGAAGTTCCAAGCGGCGCAGATGCTAGTCCATCTGGACAGGCAAGTGATGGTAGGCGACCACCTGGTGAAGGAACAACAAGCAGGCGCGCAAGGCCAAGGCGTCGTCGCGCAGCAGGCGATTCCATGGTGTAACAATGCTTTCGATTTAGGAAATAAAATGCTGTTGTGATGTAATGAGTGTTCGGACTAAATACTTCTATCGTGTAATTTCAATTCAATGTTGTTGTAATGAGTACCTCCGACTATTGTTGTACTAGTAGTATTGCGAACTATTCGGTGTTGTATCATAATGTTATCGTGATGAGTGTTCGGACTAAACACTTTTGTTTGTTTGTACTCTTGTTTAATATGTGTTAGTAATTCGCTTATGAACATTTATTACTTATGTTGAACTAATTATTTATATGTTGAACTAATTATTTATATGTTTCTGATCAACCTATTTGATGCAGGTATGGCGTACGACACACCGGCGCTGCTGAACCGTGCGATTGACAGGAACCACCGCTCGTTCCTGTCAGCAGTCGAGGGTGCACAGCTCGGCACCTTCCGTCCACGCACGTCGCGCGAGTGGTTGCGTGTCGACCCCCGTCACGTTCCTTGGTACGCGTATGTTCACATTTCAACTCAACTTTGCTTTGTGTTGTACTTATGTTTGAAGTTTGCTCTATACAGGTTGCGTGCGGCAGGCCTTCTACCACTTTGTAGGCTTGTTGAGGCGGCGGCGGACGACCGTGACCCAGCGAAGCGGTGGGATGCAGACCGGTCACTCCTTGCCGCTCTTGTAGACCGCTGGAGACCTGAGACGCACACGTTCCACCTTCCCTATGAGGAGATGGCTCCGACACTGCAGGACGTGTCGTACCTGCTCGGGCTACCGCTGGCGGGAGCACCAGTTGGTCCCGTGGACGGTGTTGTTGGGTGGAAGGAGGATATCACTGCGCGCTTCGAGCAGGTGATGCGCCTTCCACACCTAGGACCGACCAGCACCCTTCCTCCGTACTCTACAGTCGGGCCTAGCAAGGCTTGGTTGCTCCAGTTCACTGTAAGTAAATAAGTTGTTATTATCATACATGCTTATTTGCGACCGGATGAGTGTTTTGTACTAACATTTCATTCTTAACTGTAGGCGGACCTTCTGCACCCTGACGCTGATGATTACTCGGTCCGACGCTCCCTTGAGGCGTACCTGTTGTGGTTGTTCGGGTGGGTGATGTTCACTAGCACCCACGGGCACGCTGTGGACTTCCGGCTGGTCCACTACGCACGGTCCATCGCGGATGCTCAGCCACAGGACGTGCCGCAGTGGAGCTGGGGTTCTGCCGTGCTAGCAGCCACGTACCGTGCCCTCTGTGAGGCGTGCACGAAGACTGACGCGGGAGCGATCATCGCTGGCTGCCCTATGTTGCTTCAGCTTTGGGCAGCCGAGAGGTTTGCCATAGGGCGACCAGTGGTGGACAGCGCACCCTACGGGGTTGGTCGCAGCGCGCAGTGGCCAGAGGACGGTCCCACGATGGGGACTTACTGGTGTCGACGTGGGGTTAGTGCAACTTCGCTGCGTTATAAGTTTATCAGTCCTCTTTTTTTTTTTTCCTTCACATAACATGTCTAATTCCGATCATGTTTATTGCAGCGTCGTTACGCTCACGTCCAGGTGAGACGTGGTTACCCGGACTTCGTGTTCGAGTTTGACCGTCTCCAGCCGAGCGACGTCATCTGGGAGCCGTACACAGAAGAGGCCGTCGCTGCGAGAGCACCGCTAGGACTTTCGTCTTTGTGCACACGCGACCAGGCTTACTGGCTCACCATCCTGCCGATGGTGTTCGACATTTTCGTCGAGCCTCACTGCCCGCAGCGTGTGATGAGACAGTTCGGACTTAGGCAGGTGTTTCCGGGCAACGTGCAGCCGACCGTCCCCCCTGCCGACCACTCGTGAGTTCGGATTGTTCATTTCTAAATTTTTATGATAATTACATCATCGAGCCATATAATTTACCTCTCTTCACAGATTGACTCGACGGGGACAGCTAGCAGGCGCACTTTGGGCTCCACGTGTACAGCAGTACGTTGACGACTGGGTGTTAGCTACAGAGGAGGTGATCAACGAGCTCTTCCCACACACGGAGGAGAACTACCGTGACTACCTTCGCTGGTACCTTCCTCGCACTCGTGCGCGTGTGACCTTCACTCCAGACGCCCCAGAGCCGCACGTTGCCGCTGTCACGGACGCGTATCCCACGCACCGTGACCGAGACTACTTCGTGGCGGTACGTCCAATTTGTATTACTTCCAACAATTATTTCATTTATCTTGCATAATATAGGACAACTACTGAATTTTTTATTTCCATCTTGCATAGGCTGATGCCGCACGGGATATCAGTGCCGTTATCACCGCAGTTCAGGTGAGGTTGAACAGAGGTTTGCACTTGACTGACGTTGAGCAGAGGGCGACCTTCGACCGGATGCAGGAGAAGATGCGTGCGGTCATGCGCGTCTTCTCCTGTCGCAGCGCCGTGGACGTCGTACCTCCAGCTGGTCCGGTACACCCACGGCCTCGCGCGCCTACCGTCGGAGCAGGACCTCGTTTGCCTTCGAGCGCCCCTAGCTTCGGAGCAGTGCGACCTACAGCACCGGTTTCGCACGGTACAGTTCAGCCCAGATATTAGTTCATTTTTGTTTCAGCTTTTGCACGAATGTGTCACCATGTTTTAACTGCACGTTTCCTCATCGCAGGACCTCGTCTGCCTTCGAGCACGTTCACAGGCACGACCGGCGCTTCCGCGATCTCCGCAGGGGCGTTCGCCACCTCTTCGGGCGCGTTCGCCAGCTCTTCCTCTCACGGAGCGTCGATCCCTCGCCCACACGGTACTTTACTTTTTATTACTACTGTTAAATACTTGTACGAAACTGATGGTCCTTGTCCAGCAGGATATGCAGCCGGGATCTTCGGTACTGGGGCCTCTTCGTCTCACGCCGGTAGGACTGGTCCTACTAGCCAGTTCTACGACGACGACTTGCACGGTGCAGACCACCAGGACGTACTAGGCTCCTCTCAGCTTGGAGGAGCTCCAGAGGCGCACACTCAGGAGCAGCCAGAGGTCACACCTGTACAGGCAGGACGGGTTGGCCGTGCCGTACCCCCGGACCGACTCACGTACTCCCAGGGGCACATTAGGGCGCAGGGTAGGAGGGACAGGGGTAAGAGGCCTCGTCAGTAGTGTTCTACCTCTTCAGTCCTTATGTGACCGTTTCTTTTGGCTTACAAACTTGTAAAGCAGTACTACTTTTGCTATTACTACTGCATTACTACTTGTGTTTGTCTCGTCTACGTAGTTCTTTTCATTCATATGGTGCTTTAACAACTTATGCTCACAACAACACACTTTCGGCGCTTCACGGTAGTGCCATATCCAGTAGCGCGCACAGTCCATAACAGCACACATGAAAAGCGGCAGCTCGAGTTATCACTATCAACTTTCGGCGCTGCCTGTTGACATAAAGTGAATCACGCCCACGCGTGATCGTCTTGTCACATCTAATGAATAATGTATCTCATTGAGTTCACATATATTGCAGTGAAAACGACGCTATATAATTGACAATCTGAAGGCAACCTCTTCATATCTTCTTTCCCACTAGCACACCACACACGAAAATGGAAGCCTATTCATTGGTAATACGTAATCTAGATTTGAGATTATGTACAACATTCTTCACTACAATTTTACATTTTGCCAGCAAACCAAATATGATCAAATGCAATTTTACCTTACCAAATATTTGTTAGTGCCAAAACTTGCTTATATTTTGGCACTAACAAAATATTTGTACGGTAACAATCCAAATATGCCATAAAAAATAATAAAATTGTATTTTACCAGTCTTGGAGATTTTAATCTTGTATAGTTTTCAATATAAAAAGATTTGATAAAAATTGATATATATATAAAAAAAATATAGGGCACAGTAGAAAATCGCCTTCCCCCAGGGCGGCAAGGGGGCCGCCTGCAAAATTCCATGCCCCCTCGCCGCCCATTTGCAGGCGGCCCCCCACAGTAGAAAATCGCCCTACCGGAGGGCGGCAAGGGGGCCGCCTGCAAAATTCCATGCCCCCCCTCGCCGCCCATTTGCAGGCGGCCCCCCGCACAGTATAAAATCGCCCTAGCGGAGGGCGGCAAGGGGGCCGCCTGCAAATTTCGTTGACGGCCGTCGCCCGAGAGCGAACGGCCGGCTGCCACGTCATTTTTGCCGCCCTCTGGGAGGGCGATTTTTAAAAATCGCCCTCCCAGAGGGCGGTAGGCGACTATTTCCGTCAATTTTCAAAATGGAAAATTATTTTTGTAAAACTTTTAATAAAAAAAATTATAAATAAAAAAATTTCCTTGGTGGCTCTCCTTTGGCAAGTGAGCTAGGCCAAGCCCATTTCTCTCGCAGCCCATCCAAACCACCTGATACATCCCTCCCTCCAGAAAATTAGACACGTCCCCAAGCTGATGCGACAGATTCTACCACAATAGCCATCAACGAATTATCTATTATATATTAAAATTAAAAGTCCATTAAAATTCCTATAACTCTCTCAGGTCGTCACGTGGGACTTCTATAAATGCTCCTAAACCGCTATATATGTGGCATTTCTTATATTGTTATTATGCGCTAACTAAGTAACAAGATATATGTGACATCTTGGCCACTTAGGATCAGACATGTGTAACCCATGAGAGCTGCATGTGTGCGCATGTTTAATACCACATTGCTAGTTTAGAAATGGTGGAACCAACTTACAAGGGCTTATCCCTCTAATTAACCATATCACTCTTAGGTAAACCCTTTTACGTGAAGCGGGGATGAAAGTATAAGTGGGGTGGTATATGTAATTGGATCCATCCATCGGATGTGCTGGGCTGCGTGGTTTTGCAGAGCGGATTGTTACAATATAAATAACGCTAGGAAAATATACAAGCAAAGTCTTCCTCTTCAACCTTATTGATATTAGTGAAAACCTATTTGAATAGTTTGCACTAAGTAGAGGTTGTCCGCTTTATTCAGAAGCCATGCACACTCATACGCTTGTCCTGTCAAGGCATTTAGCGTGGTTGCATGACAAGGCCTTTGCAACGCATTCCAATTACCAATATCCCGGCAGAAGCTCGCACGTGCTAGGTCTGTGAACCCTAAAACTTGGGCGGGCTATAGTTACTTAGTTAGGCAGCTAAGTAACTATAACCTTAGGGCACCCGCAATGGTTATCTATAGGCTCTCTACAAGAGATCTATATCAGCATATTTTTCTACTTGGAAGAGATTAAATGAAGAGAGAGAGCAAAACTATCTACTAACCTGGAGATATTCTATAGAGAAAAACGAGGCAATGGATTAGAGAGCTATAGATACCCATATAGATATACTATTGAGGTGGTTTACTATTAATCTAGTCTATTGCTGAGATGTACATGTTTTATAGATAGCACTTTACTTTACCATTGCGGGTGCTCTTACATCCCCAAACTCCATGCACCTATCATATAACCTAAGCGCGTCACCAGGCCACTTCATAGATATATTATAAATTGGTCCCCGTGTCCAGTAGTTTGAATGGGGATGTGAACCCATCCAAACTAGCCTATCAAGCCTAACTTCTCTCGTTCGTCCTCTAAAAAATTTCAGTTTTCTCAGTCCGCTAGATTGAACAAACTAATACAATTTTGGGTGGAGTACAAGATAGAATATAGATGTCACCGTGATATTCTTCAGGTAACATATATGCATACAAATAATGACACAAAATCAAATTATATATCGTGTAAATTCCAAGTATTATTGATTAATTACGTGGAGGTAATGAGTCATTCACATCGATATATATATCCTGACAAATTAAAGTCAGTGCAGTGGATACATAAATCAACACCTCAGCCACAGACGGGGCTGCTTGTGAAATCACTGATGGGGAAGGAGATGCTGCTGGTGCCGACCTTGAACGTCAGCTGGTTACCAGCATGGTCGACCTGGACAATCGCCTCGAACGCGTACTTAAACTGAACCCTCACACCATTTACCTCGCTGATAGACCCTGACTTGATGAGCCCCACGAATTTGCTGTCAAAGCGAAACTTGTACGGCGAGCCTCCGACGGTGACGACGAAGTTGCACTCGGCGGGCAAAGTCACCTCAAGGTGGCCATCAGGGTGGAGCACGTACGACGTCACTCCTTGTGGGATGAGACCACGTGGCAGATTGTTCTGTTGGAGGACATCGTACACCGTCGCTGAGGACGCCGCATGGAGAATGGAAGCCACCAGGACGATAACGAGGAGACGATGGGCCATGGAGCGCTAAGTCTATCTCTCTTTCTCTATATATATATAGCAGAAATGAACGAGCTGTAATATTGTGACTATGAAAAATGAACTCGATCTGATTGGATAATGGACCAGAAAGGCATGGAGACATGCATATATAGCCGACTCGCTGACCACAGTTACCATCGAAATCCCAGAAACAACGCTATTAATTTGATAGCGTTTCTCAGTTCATTACCATCCAAATCCCAGAAACAACGCCATTTGATAGCGTTTCTTTATTAAAGAATCCCAAATAAATGCAAAGAATAACCATCGTTTATTCTGCCTAGCTAGCTTAATTTTCATTCAAATTATTGATCACATTTACAAAGCTTGATATTGGCACTCAAAATAAAATTATAGAGATTTGAAAGGAGCATATACTTCTTTCATATTGGCACTCAAAATCAAAATCAAAATAAAATAAATTTACAAATGAAACAGTCATTTTGTAAAGAATAAGAGTGAGTAATCAAGAGAAAAGAAAGTTATTTTGTCTTACTCTCCTAATATTATATAGATTTTGATAGATAGTAATATAAATATTATATAATTTAAGTTTTCAAATCTGCGACGTAAATTGAAAATAAAAATAAATTTACAAGCAAAACATTTTAATTTGAAAAGAATGGTAGGAAAGTATATGCTAGGAGGAAGAGAAAAGGAAAAAAAATATTTTTATAGATAGTAATCTAAATATTATATAATTTAAGTTTTCAAATCTGCGATGTAAATTGAAAATAAAAATAAATTTACAAGTAGAATATTTTAATTTGAAAAGAATGGTAGGAAAGTATGCTAGGAGGAAGAGAAAAGGAAAAAAAGAAAGAGAGATAGATTGCTCCCTTGGGCTCATATTTGAAGACATCAGCCACCAAGCTATCACAATTTTGTTGCAACATAATGCTTGCGCGTCTATTTAATCTTATTGGGACAAAATAGTTTGACGCTGAGCTATGATGACTCAGCAAATTCATGCCACCTTGGATTAGAGCTCACTGCCAACGTCGTTGGCGCTAGGACGTTATAACTCATCGCCAAGGTCCGTGGCGCTAAGTCCACGGCCTATTTTTGATTGAAGTTTTTTTTGGACTAGTTTGAAAATAAGTTTTTGTAAAGAACCAATTTATCAAAAAAAAACCCGTCCCACTTGCATCCCTAAATGTTTTGAACTTTTGATACAAAGTTAATTTGATGCGTACGTATGTCAAGCTTTAATTTCCATATGTGATCCATGTTTTGAATGAAATTTAATTAGGCGGAAAAACATAAAGTCAAAAGTATAGGTGTGGCGGTATATCAAGCTTTGTATATGTGATAAATGATTTAAATGAAAATTAACTAGGCAGAATAAACGATGGTTATTCTTTGCATTTATTTGTGATTCTTTAATAAAGAAACGCTATATCAAATAGCGTTGTTTCTGGGATTTGGATGGTAATTAACTGAGAAACGCTATCAAATTAATAGCGTTGTTTCTGGGATTTGGATGGTAACTGTGGCCAGCGAGTCGGCTATATATGCATGTCTCCATGCCTTTCTGGTCCATTATCCAATCAGAGCGAGTTCATTTTTCATAGTCACAATATTACAGCTCGTTCATTTCTGCTATATATATAGAGAGAGAGAGATAGACTTAGCGCTCCATGGCCCATCGTCTCCTCGTTATCGTCCTGGTGGCTTCCATTCTCCATGCGGCGTCCTCAGCGACGGTGTACGATGTCCTCCAACAGAATAATCTGCCACGTGGTCTCATCCCACAAGGAGTGACGTCGTACGTGCTCCACCCTGATGGCCACCTTGAGGTGACCTTGCCTGGCGAGTGCAACTTCGTCGTCACCGTCGGAGGCTCGCCGTACAAGTTTCGCTTTGACAGCAAATTTGTGGGGCTCATCAAGTCAGGGTCTATCAGCGAGATAAATGGTGTGAGGGTTCAGGTGAAGTATTTGTTTCAGGCGATTGTCCAGGTCGACCAAGCTGGTAACCAGCTGACGTTCAAGGTCGGCACCAGCAGCATCTCCTTCCCCATCAGTGATTTCGCAAGCAGCCCCATCTGTGGCTGAGGCTAGATTTATATATCCACTGGACTGACTTTGTCAGGATATATCGATGTGAACGACTCATTACCTCCACGTAATTAATCAATAATACTTTGATTTTACACTCGCTTGATAAAGGATATATAATTTGATTATGTGTCATTATTTGCATGCATATATGTTACCTGAAGAATATAGTGATGACATCTATATTCTATCTTGTACTGCACCCAAAATCTCTTTAATTTGTTCAATCTATCTGACTGATAAAGCTGAAAGTTTTTAGAGGACGAACGAGAGTAGTTAGGCCTCATAGGCTAGTTTGGATAGGTTCACGTCCCCATTCGGTCCACTAGACACTGAGACCAATATATCTACGAAGCGGCTAGGTGATGCCCTCAGGTTAGATGATAGGCGTGGACTTAGGGGTGTGTGGTTAGCTGCCTAATAATGGCCCGTCCTAGTTATAGGGTTCACATACCTAGTATGTGTGGGCTTTTGCCGGGATATTAGTAATTGTAATGACTTGACTGGTCAAGCGTAAGAGTGTGCATGGCTTGTAAGTAAAAAGCGGACAACAACATCTACAGAGCGTAAACTATTCAAATAGTTGTTCACTAAGGGCAAGCTCAATGTATCCTACTCAACTCGGTAGGAGGGTGGGCCCAAACAGTACATAGCAATAGTATATCACAGAGGCCACAATGTTTATGTGCAATAGGGAGGAATAAGGTGGACCCCTCTTGAAAAAACATCATCCATCACTCAATTGTACACCTGCACGTGGCAGCCAGATGCTTTCATTTGATTTTTTATTCCATGTGTCAGGCATACAGTGCTTCTTACCGGGTATTAGCTATATGACCGGATAGTAGTTATGTATCACCCTCACAATGCTTCTTACTAGGTAGTAAGGATGTATTGAATGCCTAATACCTGGTTTCTAGCAACATTGTGGATGCCCTAATATTGATAAGGTTGAAGAGGAAGACCTTGCTTGTATATTACTTGTGGTGGCCGGCAAGCGGAGTACTTTTATTATCTTTCATTCACTAGCCATGTCAACATCGTGTATATAATTACGTGTACGTGTGTGCATAGCGTTATTTATATTGTAACAACCCGCCTTCCAAAACTGTGCAGCATAGCTCATCTGATGGGCGGATTCACCTACACATACCACCTCATTTACGCTTTCATCTTTTGCTTCACGTAAAAGGGCTTACCTGAGAGTGATATGGTTAATTTGAGGGAAAGCCCTTATATGTTGGTTCCACCTTTCTTAAATTAGCAATATGGTATTAATATGTGCACACAACTCTCATGGCTTACACATGCATCATCCTAATTTGCCAAGATATGTCACATATATCTAGTTACTTAATTAGCGCATAATAACATTATAAGAAGTGCCTCCACACATGTTAAAATACCTCAAGAAAATACTTTTATATATGAAGCAAATTTAGCGTTGAAAACATACCTCATAATAAAATTTAATAAAATATACTAAAATGTTCTCTATAGTGTCTTTGGAATTAAATTATTCTAGACAATGTTTAAAGTTCATATAGAAAGAGTCTCTACAATTTATAACTGTCTATTCTAAAATAATTTGAAAATATTCTCTCTAAGAATGTGCCTCGATCTACATGAGGTTTTTTACCTGCCCAGCACAAATTTGTGACGCGATTTCACCAGCAGCCCTGTGTTCAGCGGAAGCTCTGATCGATCATACTCCGAGTCTCTGATCATGATACATGCATGCACATTTGTATTTTTTCTATCACTTTCGTACCTTCTGCGTAACAACACACCTTCCCGAACCACATAGCCCAACCCATCCGACGGGTGAGCGCACTTACACATACCATTCCACTTACATTTTCATCCTTATTTCGTATAAAAAGGTTAACTAGCAGTGATATATATATGCATGGTTGAAGGGACAAGCCTTATAAATTGACTCTACCCTTGCTAAATTAGCATTGTACTACTAAGCATGCACACACAACTCTCTGTAAAATCAAAGGTGTTTTTGATTATTATTCTGTGATGAACAATTGGTATTGGAGATTATTGGTTTTGATATTTAGAATTTATTTATGAAGTAGTTTTGGAGATGAGTGGATTTCATAGGTGATCTACAGGTACTGCTGTCTGTTGGGTCCGGTCAGACCGGGCACGGGTTGCCGGTCAGACCGGCGTGTATTGCGTGGTCAGACCGGCGCAACCCGCGGTCTGACCGGCCGACGCTGTGTCGGTTTCGGTTTCGGGTTGTTTATTTGGATATCCGTGATTGTTACATGAATATGACTTCTAGATGGATACTATGCGTACGTAATACTGATGTTTGCTATTAATGAGTCAAGTTGAGGATAGCTTGGTCTCGGAATATGGTTTCTTTGTGTGTTCCATTTGTAGGTGAATTAATGCCGGGAGAGTATTTGCGGTGATGGACCGGGAGTCGGCTTGGGGATAAGACGACGTCCGTGGTGGTCAGAGATCATGCGGGATACTAAGGCTAGTGTTCAATGCACGTGGAAAGTGAAGTTTCCATATGGCATACGATGGAGGTATTGTGTGCATATGGGATGCGGAGTCGAATTTAGAAGGAGTCCAAATTTGGTGGAATTGGTTATGTAAAGTTTGTTTCTTGTACTAGAGAGTTTTCTATGGGGATTAGGACTTCTAATATGAGTTTGGTTCGTGGCTTTAGGCTGCCTACCTCGGGTATAAATAGAGGGGGAGCGTGAGGCTTCCCGGTATCACTTTTGAGAGCAATTGAGTTGATAGTTGAGTTAGGGTTTCGAGTTTAGTCGAGATTTTTGTAAGGAGTGCTGTTGGTGCACTTTGTAAACATAGAGAGAATCAATAAAGTCGTCATCCACTTTAAGAGTTTTTCGATTTGTGTTTCACCGGGTTTCGGCGGTCTAACCGAAGGCGCACCGGCGATCAGACCGGCGACAAGCGGCGATCAGACTGGCGGGCACATGGCAGTCAGACCGGTGATGTTGACAGGCACGACAGGTGATCTGAGGGCAGTCGGACAGATCGATCTACACTGGTCAGACCGATGGCATCTGGGCGGTCAGACCGGTCTCCATCGAATTTGAGGGTAACTTTTATTTCCGCTAAAAGTTTTGGTTTTTGGGTATAGCAACCATTCATCCCCCCTCTGGTTGGCTTAGTTGTTGTGATTCGATCCTACAAGTGGTATCAGTGCCTTGTTTTCTTCTTTGGATTTTAACCGATCTCCGATGTTTGCTTCATGGCGCGTGGTGAATCGGATTCAGAGTGTGAAGACAATGAGGTAAGTGCTCTTGAGGAAGATATTAATATTTTGAGTGCAAAGAATATGAAGTGTGAGAAGATGTATAGAAAACAGGAGTTTATCATTGAATCTCTTAAATATGAAATTGCTAGATTAAAATCTCTTAATCCTAATGATGATGATCGCACAAATTGTGAGGTTTTAATGAATGAAATTTCACAAATTAGAGATGTTAATGCTGCACATGATTTGAAAAATAGATCTTCTCTAGCTCTTAGTTTTGCTTTGCACACACGCACTTTGGATGTTTTGTTTTTAACTAAAAAGTTGTTGCAAAAATATCAAATTGTTTTTCATGCTAGTTCGATGTTTAACATGATTTGTGCTAAAAAGTTAAAACAACCTCATGATGTTTTGGATTGCTCAACATGTACTTTGAATAAGTTGAAATTAAAAGATGTTTTAGGTCGTGTTGAGTACATGGAAGATGTTGTGAAAACCAATGAAGTGCTTTCTTGCCCCAAATGTCGTAAAAGCAAATGTGTCATGGTAGATTGCGAAAGTTGTGCTAATTTGGAAAAAGAGGTTTCTTATTTGAAACATTCTTTGCAAAGATTTTCCGATGGTAAAAAGAACCTCAACATGATTTTAGATCAATCTAAGGTTAGCACACATAACCGTGGTTTAGGTTTTAATCCATATGCTCATCATACTAGACATACTCCTGTTGTGTTAGGTGTTGGTGCTAGATGTGGTGAAATTTTGGTTAAAACTGAAGATAAGAACATTGTGTTTAAATCTGCTGGCATCATGTCTACCTTGAGTGCATCATCTTCAGAATCCAATGTTGTGCATGCAAAACCTTCTGTTGTTGCTTGTGTTGCCAAGCCATCTGATTCTACCAATGTTTCTAATCATCGTGAAAAATATACTTGCTCGTTTTGTGGAAAAGATGGACATATTGTTGGTTTTTGTTTCAGATTGGCTCATAAACAGAAAAAAGAGAGAGAGATCGCTTTTGCAAAATCAAAGTGACAAAAATCTGGTTTTCCCTCGAGGAAACCGGTCAGACCGCAGTGAGTCCCACGGACAGACCGGCGATCGGCCAGACCGGCTACTGAACGGCGGTCGGACCGGGCACCGGTCAGACCGGCGGTACAGCAGCGGTCAGACCGGCCCCCGGTTAGACCGGCTGCACACCTTCGGTCAGACCGGCCTCGTAGCGATTTTTCTAAAAATTCTCAAACTGTTTTTGCACGTGGATATATGCCTATTGTATCTTCTGGTCGTGTGTCTTAGTACTGGATTTCCTAAATTTTTATTATCATCTAACCCCAGTACTGAGGCTTCGACTTCTGCTTGTGTGAAGGCTTTGGTGGCGAGGAAGGAGAACGTGTGGATAGTGGATTCCGGTTGTTCGCGGCACATGACCGGTGATAAAAACTGGTTCTCCTCCCTCAAAAGGGCATCGCCAAGACTGGATCGATTATCTTTGGTGATGCTTCTACTAGTGCCGTTCTCGCTACAGGTTTGGTTAAGGTAAATGAAAAAAATGAATTGAAGAATGTAGCTTTGGTTGAGGACTTAAAGTATAATTTGCTTTCCGTTTTACAAATTGTTGATGAAAACTTTGAGGTTCACTTTAAGAAAACTGGAAGTAAAGTTTTTGATTCTTGTGGTGATTCTGTGTTAAATATTTCTCTGTGGAAGAGTGTTTAAAGCTGATTTCGATAATCCTGTTTCACCTGTGATAACATGTTTGGTTGCTAAGTTTGATAAAGATGTGATGTTTTGGTATCGTAGACTTGGACATGTTGGTTTTGATCATTTCACTAGGTTAGGTGGTTTGGATCTTGTTCGTGGTTTGCCTAAACTTAAGAAAGATCTTGATTTGGTTTGTACACCGTGTCGTCATGCTAAGATGGTTGCTTCTTCACATGCTCCTATTATTTCTGTGATGATGGATGCACCGGGACATCTATTACACATGGACACTGTTGGTCCAGCTAGAGTGTAATCCGTTGGAGGAAAGTGGTATGTGTTGGTTATTGTTGATGATTTTTCTAGATATTCTTGGGTTTTCTTTATGGCAACTAAGGATGAGGCGTTTCAACACTTTCGTGGTTTGTTTCTTCGATTGGATCTTGAATTTCCTGGTTCTTTGAAAAGAATTCGAAGTGATAATGGTGGTGAGTTTCAAAATGCTTCATTTGAACAATTTTGCAACGAAAGATGTCTTGAACATGAATTTTCTTCTCCTCGTGTTCCGCAACAAAACGGTGTTGTTGAAAGAAAGAATCGTGTTTTGGTTGAGATGGCTAGAACAATGTTGGATGAGTATCACACTCCTAGATATTTTTTGGCTGAGGCGGTTAACACCGCATGCTATATTTCAAATCGGGTTTTCTTGCGTGTTTTTTGTTGCAAATGTTTTATCTTGAAATCTGGAAATTTGGATAAGTTTGAGGCACGCTCTACCGATGGAGTGTTTCTTGGTTACCCCGCACACTCTCGTGGCTATCGTGTACTTATTTTGGAGACTAACAAAATCATTGAGACTTGCGAAGTTTCTTTTGATGAGGCTAGTCCAAGTACATTGTCACAGGTTCAGGGGGAGGATGTTCGTATTTTTGAAGACGAGGACGACGACGACGACGAGGTCGGCTCGGCCGGTCAGACCGGGCGCCAGGCCGGTCAGACCGCGGGCACACCTCCGGTCAGACCGCCTCAGGATGAGCGGTCAGACCGGCCAGGCTCGTCGGATTCGGGTACAGTTGATGCTGATCGAGATGGACCTCCGGAGATTACTACTTCGACCAGTACTGATACAGAACGTGAATCAACTTCAGAGGTCACTGCTCCTTTGCATATTCAACGACGACATCCGCCGGAACATATCATTAGTAATTTAGGTGAGCGGACTACTAGGTCTAAGGTAACGACTCATGATGTTTGTGCAAATTCTGCATTTATTGCTTCTTTTGAACCCAAAGATGTGTTACATGCATTAACTGATGAATCGTGGATTAACGCCATGCATGAGGAACTTGAAAATTTTGAGAGAAACAAAGTTTGGACTTTAGTTGAACCACCTTCTGGACATAATATTATTGGAACCAAGTGGGCTTTCAAAAATAAACAAAATGAGGATGGTTTGATTCAGAGAAATAAAGCTAGACTTGTTGCTCAAGGTTTTACCCAGGTGGAGGGTTTGGATTTTGATGAAATTTTTGCTCCTGTTGCTAGAATTGAGGCAATTAGACTTTTGCTGCTTCAAAAGGTTTTAAATCGTATCAAATGGATGTGAAAAGTGTTTTTCTAAAGGGTTTTATACAGGAGGAAGTTTGTGTCAAACAACCATCAGGTTTTGAAGATCCTGATTTTCCCAACCATGTTTTTAAATTGTCTAAAGCTTTGTATGGTTTGAAACAAGCACTAGAGCATGGTATGATAGGCTTAAAAACTTTTTGCTTGCGAAAGGTTTTTCAATGGGAAAGGTTGACAAAACGCTTTTTGTTCTTAAGCATGGTGATAATCAACTGTTCGTTCAGATTTATGTGGATGATATCATTTGTGGTTGTTCAACTCATGCTTTGGTTGTGGAGTTTGCTGAGACTATGCGCAGGGAATTTGAGATGAGCATGATGGGTGAGTTATCGTACTTTTTGGGATTGCAAATTAAACAAACACCTCAAGGTACATTTGTGCATCAAACGAATTACATGAAGGATCTTTTGAGACGATTCAAGATGGAAAATTGCAAGCCAATTTCAATACCAATTGGTTCTACAGCTTTGTTGGATCCTAATGAAGATGGTGAAGCTGTTGATCAAAAGGAGTATAGAAGTATGATTGGATCTTTGTTGTATCTAACTGCTTCTAGGCCAGACATACAATTTGCTGTGTGTTTGTGTGCGTGCTTTCAAGCTTCTCCTTGTGCTTCACATCGTCAAGCGGTCAAGCGAATAATGAGGTATTTGAATCATACACTTGAGTTTGGAATTTGGTATTCTACTTCATCTTCTATATGCTTAAGTGGATATTCCGATGCTGATTTTGGTGGATTGTAGAATTGATAGGAAAAGTACTAGTGGAACATGTCATTTTCTTGGTACATCATTGATTGCATGGTCTTCTAGGAAACAATCTAGTGTTGCTCAATCAACTGCTAAATCTGAATATGTTGCTGCTGCTAGTTGTTGTTGACAGATTTTTTGGCTTTTGTCTACTTTAAAAGATTATGGTCTTACTTTTGAGAAAGTACCTCTCTTTTGTGATAATACTAGTGCTATTAATATTACTAAGAATCATGTTCAACACTTACGCACAAAGCACATTGATATTCGTTTTCACTTTTTGAGGGATCATGTGGAAAAAGGAGATGTGGAATTGAAGTTTTTGGACACAAAGTTGCAACTTGCTAATATTTTCACTAAACCTTTGGATTCTAATTGTTTTGATTTTCTTCGTGGTGAATTGGGAATAATTCATCGTTTTGGCATGTTTTGAGGGGGAGTTTTGCACCTCATGGTTTTATCAAGCAACAATATGATGATGAGAAAAATTGAAAAAGAGAGCTTTGTTTATCCATATGGTATTTTCTTGTGCATGCTAGCAATACTATGAAGGTTTATTTGTCTCTAGCATAGCTTGTATGTATTCTAGTCTTTTCATGAGATTTATATTTTGCTTTTAAGGGAGATGATACATGACACTTAAATTCTATACTTGAATTAAGCAAATATGTAATATTGATGCTAGCATGTGGTTTGTTTTTTAAATGCTCTATATATATGCTTTATTTAATTGTTATTTCTCAAATAGCTTTGTTGCTCATTGTGCAAAGAGAATAAACAATATGAAAAAAAATGAATACCGAATCCTTGAAACAGTCTTGATGACAAGGACATATTCGATGTGAGCAAAACAATGGGTGTCGAATCCCTGAAAACAGTCAAGACGACAGGGACGTACCCGGAATAAAAGAAAAAGAGAGAGCAAAAAGGCTCAAGAAAAAGAAAAAATAAAAAATCTCTTGGTTGTTTTGTGCAAAAGCTAATTTGAGAAAGAGTGATAAATGCAATAGGTATATATGTTTAGTGTTTATTTTTCAATCTATGTGCTTGTTAAAATGTTGCATTATAAATCGTATG
The DNA here is from genome assembly GCA_023541355.1 of Oryza rufipogon. Taxonomy (NCBI): domain Eukaryota; kingdom Viridiplantae; phylum Streptophyta; class Magnoliopsida; order Poales; family Poaceae; genus Oryza; species Oryza rufipogon. The sequence goes on along the minus strand of CM042205.1, from coordinate 17,597,824 downwards.
AAATCATGAATTTTGATTGTTGACTCAAGCTTAATTATAAAATCTTTGGTTCATGGTTATACCTTAATGCATGCTTGTTATATTATAGATGAGTTCATCTTCTTTTTATTGCAACACATGACTTAATATGCTATATGTATGCTAAGCTCTTATACATTAATGAACATTCCTATGCTTGATGAAATCATTGTCAAAAGGGGGAGAAGAGAAGAACTTTTGGCAATTTTTTCTGGTTCATGAGGGAATTTCTTTCTTTTCAGAAGTGAGAGAAGTTTTCTTTTGTATTTTTGAGCACGATGTGTACGTTTGTACGAAGTGTGCTTTTTACCACTTTTGTTTTTATTTTTCCAAACACCAAAACATTTTTGATGGTTTTGCCAATGTGTTCATCAAGGGGGAGATTGTAAAATCAAAGGTGTTTTTAATTATTATTCTGTGATGAATAATTGCCATTGGAGATTATTGGTTTGATATTTGGAATTTATTTACGAAGTGGTTTTGGAGATGATTGGATTTCACAGGTGATCTACAGGTACTGCTGTCTGTTGGGTCCGGTCAGACCAGGCACGGGTTGCCGGTCAGACCGGCGTGTATTGCACGGTCAGACCAGTGCAGCCCGCGGTTTGACTGGCCGACGCTGTGTCGGTTTCGGTTTCAGGTTGTTTATTTGAATATCCGTGATTGTTACATGAAAATGACTTCTAGATGGATACTATGCGTATGTAATACTGTTGTTTGCTACTAATGAGTCAAGTTGAGGATAGCTTGGTTTCGGAATATAGTTTCTTTGTGTATTCCATGTGTAGGTGAATTGATGCCGGGAGAGTATTTGCGGTGATGGACCGGGAGTCGGCTTGGGGATAAGACGACGTCCGTGGTGGTCAGAGATCATGCGAGATATTAAGGCTAGAGTTTAATGCACGTGGAATGTGAAGTTTCCATATGGCATACAATGGAGGTATTGTGTGCGTATGGGATGCGGAGTCGAATTTGGAAGGAGTCCAAATTTGGTGAAATTGGTTATGTAAAGTTTGTTTCTTGTACTAGAGGGTTTCCTATGGGGATTAAGACTTCTAGTATGAGTTTCGTTCGTGGCTTTAGGCTGTCTACCTCGGGTATAAATAGAGGGGGAGTGTGAGGCTTTCCGGTATCACTTTTGAGAGCAATTGAGTTGATAGTTGAGTTAGGGTTTCGAGTTTAGTCGAGATTTTTGTAAGGAGTGCTGTTGGTGCACTTTGTAAACACAGAAAGAATTAATAAAGTCGTCATCCACTTTAAGAGTTCTTCGATTTGTGTTTCACCGGGTTTCGGCGGTCTAACCGAAGGCGCACCGGCGGTCAGACCGGCGGCGTCGACAGGCACGGCAGGCAATCTCAGGGCGGTCGGACCGGTCGATCTACGCCGGTCAGACCGACGGCATCTGGGCAGTCACACCGACAGGTCATCTTCGGTCAGACCGATCTCCATCGACTTTGAGGGTAATTTTTATTTCCGCTAAAAGTTTTGGTTTTTGGGTATACCAACCATTCACCCCCCTCTGGTTGGCTTAGTTGTTGTGATTCGATACTACACTCTGATGGGCAACACATGCTACATCCAGATCTGGCTAGGATGTCACATTCTGCTTTTTCAACATGTATTGCAAATGCTGCCTCTCTTATAAGTGCATCCCAGTATGTCCGTTGACGTACTTCGTTGTTGAGTAATAATAATTCAGGGATTGCAAAAAATTATGGCGCCATAATTTTCTTTTAATTTCTGTTACTTTTTCCTATGAGACTGCCATATGTTTCATATATGTAAGTATGCTTATATTCTCCTATCTCCTCTTTTAAGTACATAATAAATTACTTTTAATACTAATTATCTTTATGCTAGTAGATAGTGCCTATCTATTAGAAAAATCACAATATAAATATTAAAACTTACAGTATAATTATAATTACTATTATAGTGTAAGTTTTGAAATTTACAGTGTAGTTACTTACTACCGTAGTTATAAATACTAATTAATTTATAGTGTAAAAATAATTTGGTTATTTTCTTTGAAAAATAGAGCACCACGGATATAGCTACTCCCAAATTATTTTTTCTTTTTTTGAAAATCATTCGGGCGGCGGAACCGTGGTTATGCTTGTTTCAGCTTTTGATGGCCGGCTTAATTAACACTAATACGACCAAGAAATGCTTTAAATCAAACTTATCCATCTAATATAACAGTACACGTCCATTATGCATCAATCTAATAGCGCAAGTAATGGTTAAACAAAATAGGAAAACGTCCATTTCATAGCCCTGCTTTAATTTCACATCAATCCAAAAATCAACCTTAAAGAGTTGAATGGTGCCAGTTTCTCAAAACGGTTCGCCCTTAACCATGGCACAAATGTCGACTATTATATATATATATATATATGAATTAAAATGCTTCTGTACTCCCGGGAGTACGTACTCCCTCTCCCATCCACCGTTCATCGCCCCACCAGGATGATCATCCTCCCACTCCCGCTATATATATATATATATATATATATATATATATATATATATATATATATATATATATGTATATATGTATATATATATATGTATATATATATATGTGTATATATATATATGTATATATATATATGTATATATATATATGTGTGTGTGTGGGGCACTAGGAAGAAATTATTTTTAAATTTGAAAATGGGCGAATAGCTTAAGGATGGAAAAAAAACTATTCCTGGTACAATGTAACATTTATAATTTGGTTATGAGTAAAATAAAATATAATAATTAGTTTTGAAGATTAATGCTAAATATTGTAGTATTTTTTTTATGAGACCACTAAACTTTTAAATCACAAAAGACAATTGTTTATCTTTCCAATTCTTCATATTGAATCTGACGATGCTCATGGGTGGCATCTTGATCAATCTAATGTTGAAGCGCGAGGTTCGCCCATCACATCCTTATAAAATGAAATGTCCTTAGTTTAACTGAGGCAGTGTGCATTTCTGTTGTGCGAATAGATCGAGAAGAAGCAAACGCTAAGATATGGAGAGGTCCAGCAAGACACTCGGCTGTTTGGTTGGTGGCCTCAATTTGCCACACCAAACCTTAGGCGTGCCATAATTTCTTACGCTAGTGTTTGGTTGCGTGCCGCAGTTGAGTCAAGCCACACTTTATTAGCATGTTGGCTCACGCGTCATACTCTTATATGCTAGCCAAAGTTTGGCTTAGTTGTGGCCAACAATTTGTTGTGGCTTGCCACATTTTTAGCAAATAGAGTTATGGCAAAGTTAGCCCCCGTCCAAACAGCCCCCAATCACTGGTTTGAGCTCAAAGCCAGCCTCCATCACTGACAGCTACTTCCTCCGTTTCATAATGTAAGTCATTCTAGCATTTCCCATATTCATATTGATATTTAGTGAATCTAGATTATCTAGATTCACTAAATATCAATATGAATATGGGAAATGCTAGAATGACTTACATTATGAAACGGAGGGAATACGTACTAGCAGGTGTTGCCGCTGTCGTGCAAGACATGGACACACTAGCGGCCGAGCTCGCACCTGTTACTTGAAATGTGTTGTTGCAATGCACAGAAAAAATAATGTTGCAACTGAGATTCGATGGTGTTTCACATTTTTAGATTGATTTAACATTTATGTACGTTGATGTTTTTTGTTGCAATGCAGTACGGGATGTTGCAATTGCCGTTTGATGATATATGTTTCAAATTCTTTTTTTTATGCTGTACCACTTCTTAAAAATATGTGTATGTTTCATAAGTATATCTCCGATATCACAACTTTTTTTTCCTCATACACATTAAGTTTCACTATATTATAAATATTACTGTCAAATAAAACATATGACCATCAAGAAATTTACAAACGTCTTGACCTCCAACCCAAGTCTCGTCCATATAATTCTATAGGTCATTAGTACAAAAAAACAATTTTTCCAGATGGGTCAAAAGTGGCTTTTGCGTGCGGAACTCCAGCCCGTCTACCCGAAAGGGTCTGCAAAATTCGCTCTTTTTCCATGCGGGTGGCACAACTGCACGTGAAAATCCGATTTTCATGTGCGGGTGCTTATGTCGACCACACAAAAAATAAAAATCTGAAAAAAAATCGCAAAAAAAAAACCCTAGCCACCGTCGGATCTGGGCCGCCATGCTCTGTCGCCGCCGCCTGTAGAATCCGCGCGAGAGAGCCGCAATCGCCTCCTTTGATGCGCGGGGGAGCCCGCCGCCGTGCTCCATCACCGCCACCCACCACCTGCCATCGACTGCGCTACCCGCCACCCGTCGCGACGCCGGCGGAGGCGGATCCGCCCGCCACCGAGCCACCCGCTACTACCAGCTGAGCCCTCTGCCTGCTGTGCCTGCTGGCCGTGAGAGGAGAGTTAGAGAGGAGCGCCGCTCGTGATAGAGGAGATGAGAGTGAGAGAGGAGAGGAGATGAGAAGGAGAGGTGAGAGAGTGAGAGAGGAGAGGAGAAGAGAAGAAGAGATGAGTGGATAACGATGAAAAATTTTGAAGTATTGAAAGGGACACGAGAAGGTAACTCAGACTTTAGGTAGATCCTTAAGAGGCCCACTTGTGAAAATATATTTTCACGCGCGACCTCTTAAGATGTCCGCAAACAAAATAAGCTTATTTTTGTGTGCGGACCCTTAAGAGGTCCGCCTATGAAAATCGATTTTTCCGTGCGGTCCTCTTAAGAAGCCGCATGGGAAAATAGAGAATGATTTTTGCAGACGCGACCAGTTACAGTCCGTCTGCAACCTAGAGAGGGTCTCGTCCAGAAAAAATCATTTATGTAGTAGTGTGTCCATCCATACGAGCTACTTAATTCAATTATGTATATAACGGTCCTAACTCATATAAAATTGGAAAACATCCATTCAACATAAATCCAATACATACGCACAGAGTGTAGGTATGTATTATTGAATTTTTTTCCAAAAAAAATGCATTGGAAACAGAAAGTCAAGAAAAATAACATGATATATAATTTGTGAGACCAAATTGGTGATTATATAGTAGTATTATTTACTTAGGGAACTACTTCTAGAAAATAGTGGTTGTTGTTGTATTTTATCTATATAATTGTTGCATGCATTCAATGATTGAGAAACATCTTGAAGGAAAGGTGATTTTTATAAGTAAGGATGTTAAAAAAAAGAGATAATCCAAGAAATACCAATGACAAGTGTCCAAATCCAAGAAATATCGTTGACAAGTGTGAGTTCTAAGAAATATCATTGTACAAATGATTTTGTCCCAAAAATATCATCGTCGTTAGGGTTCCATCCATTCCATGCCGTTAAATACACTATTTATCCTATAACACTTAAATGCACGGAATAGACAGAACCCTAACGGCGATGGCATTTTTGGGACAAAGTTATTTGTACGATGACATTTGTTGGAACTCACACTTGTCGATGATATTTCTTGGATTTGGAAGCTTGTTAATGTCATTTCTTAGATTATCTCTTAAAAAATATATTTCCATTGGTTATATGTACACATTTAATGAGGTCACAAAAGTAGTAATTGCCCATATGATTCATTTCACAAAAGATATTATCGATAGACTACATATTCTTCACACACACACACACACATATATATAACCTGACTCTGGGAATTTGGTAGAACAGGAAAAAAATTTCTATGAACAAACGAGACAAATTGAACAAAATAAAATATAACCCACAAGTCAAGTGCAAATCTGTAACTATATGTTACTTTCTACTAAATATTTTCTTACTATCGGAATGACTAATTATTTTCACAAACTAGTTAATTGATTTGTAGTATCAATTTGTCAGTGTTGATAATAGAAAATATAGCTAAATAATGTCATAGTGTGTAGGTGTGGCTATGCCAGGTTTTCTATATGTGATAAAATGTTTTGATAGGAAGTTACTTCGGCGCTACATATATCAAGCTTTAATTTCCATGTGTGATCAGTCTTTTGAAAGAAAATTAATTAATTAGGGCGACAAATATAACGTTGATAGTGTAGTTGTGGCCGTACATCAAGCTTTGTATATGTGATCAACGTTTTGATTAGAAGTTAATTAGGCAGAATAAACGAACGTAATTGACGAAGGATAATCTTTGTATTTATTTCTGATTCTTTAATAAAGAAATAAACAGCGTTAATTCTGTGATTTGGATGGCAACCTGCCAGCGAGCCGGCTATATATGCATGCCTTTCTGGTGAATTATCCAAGCTGACCAAGCTCATACTTTCATTGTCAGAATATTACACTTTGTCCATTTCTCCTATTATAGATAGAGAAATTTAGGCACCAGCTAGCTAGAAAGGTCCATGGCCCATCAGCAGCATCTCCTCGTTGTCATCTTGGTGTCCTCCATCCTTTATGTGGCCTCCTTAGCGACAGTGTACGACATCCTCCAACAGAACAACCTACCACGAGGCCTCATTCCTCAGGGACTGACATAAACGTGCTTCACCCTGATTGCTGACCTAGAGGTGCCCTTGCATAGCGGGTGTAACTTCGTTGTCACCATCGCAGGATCGCAGTACAAATTTCAATTTGACAGCAAATTCGTGGGGCTCATCAAGCCAGGGTCAATCTGTGTGGTGAATGGCGCGAAGATTAACCTTCAGGTTAGGTACACGCTGGAGGTGATCGTCCAGGTCGACCTCACTCTGGTAACCAACTGACATTCAAGGTCGGCACCAACAGCATCTCCTTCCCGTCGATGATTTCACCAGCAGCCCCGTCTGCGGCTGAGGCTTTGATTGATCCATCAGACTGATTTTATCAGGATCGATGTGAATGGCTTGTTAACACGTGAAAAATCAATAATACTTCGAAAAACCAGTACAAACCAAGTTCCTAGAGCGGTTTCAGCTAACGTGATGCAAATGTGGCTTCTTGACTTGCCCTTGTCTTATATGGCACCTACATGGTGCTTGCGTGGCAATAGAAGAAAAAACAAATGGCACTTAACAGGAAGGAGTTGTCTTTGGTTAATCTTATATGGAATCCTCATTATGGAAAATTGGAAATGGTGTGCCACATTTGTCTAATCTGAAAGGATCACTCTGCTGGAAGTTCATATACAAGCTGATTGAATTTTCCAGAGGAATTGCCAAATGCTCCTTAGGGAATGGAGTTTCCTATTCTTTTTGGGAGGATGTTTAGAGTGATGGTCCTCCACTTTGGTTCAGAATGGCAAGATTTTATTCCTTTGCTACCAATAGGAATGTTTCAGTGCAGAATTTTATGGGAGTGAAATTGGTAAATAATCTCCACTTGCCTCTATCATAGCAGGCTAATCAATATGAAGAACACATTGGAGCATGATCACGGCAGCCGCACCAGACTCTTGCCATTGATAAGAACACATTGAACAAGCCGCCCGAAGGCCACAAGGAGGTAAAAGAACTCTCTGCAGTTCTCTCCATGCAGCAGGTGTGCCATGGAATTTTATTCTGATCTGTGAATGCAACTGAAGTACCACACGGCTGAACCCGCAGGTCTAAATTTCATTTGTCCTGAAACGGAAGTTCTGAACTTTTACTTAAGTCAAGTAGTACTGAACTTCTTAATGACCGCTTGTTTTTTCAGAAAAAAAAATTGGTTTAATCTGTAAACTAACCGTGCTTGTATGGTTGTTTTGATGATTGCAGGGAGTATATTCTGAACCTTCCATGAACCTGAACTTTTATTTTTGCTGAATTTGAACCTGAACTTCTGATGTGCCAGTGACCTACGGTGAACCTGAACTTCTGGCCAATGGGCCACCGGGCACTCTGCAGTTAGGAGTAGTTCTATATTTTTGTCAGAAATTTCAAACTTCTGAGTATTTTACAAGATCTATTCAGTGAAGTTTTTGTTTCTATTTGTTCTTTGTGGGCATGATTTAGCTTATATTGATGTAGTTCAAATTGATCTGTGCATTGACGCCTTAATCCTGAATGTTAGATCATTTGTTTTTATGCAATATTACAGTAAGCAGCTGCAAGCGATGGCCATTCCATTAAGCTTATGTTTTTATTTGTTCCTCTGGAATGAATTTTCAGCTGCACTATCTATATTTTCTTTACTGTTTGTTAGAGAAGAAGATCAATGATAATTTCTTCTGATCCGGCCAATTCAAGGGGGCTCTGCACCGTGTTCCTCAACAAGAAAAGGTGAATTTTCCAACTGCAACTACAAATCTCATACCAGGCTGTGGAGATTATGGGTACCCTATACCCACACGGCATGGTTATCCGACTAGTTGTAGGGGATAACTCATATCTATGAAATATGTAACAGATCATGACTTGGGTATTACGTTTCCACATGTATATTACGGAACGGCCTAAAGTCCTAGTTTGGTAATATTGTAAAGTAGATTTAGGAAACCGATACCGTGTTGGTTAAGGTTTCTATCTTGTAATCCTGCCCCCCATACTATATAAGGTGGGCAGGAGGCCCTCTAGGGGGCATGAGCACATATGATCGTCAGATCTATACTACACCCGGCGGATTCAAATCCCCAAACAGGAGTAGGGTATTACCTCTCATTGAGAGGGCCTGAACCTGTCTAAATCCTTTGTCTCCACATCCATCCACTTTTAGGTCTCGTGCGCTACCCCGTTTTATTATTGCCGAAATCATGTTTCGACAGTTGGCGCGCCAGGTAGGGGTGTGTCGAGTTCCTCATCGATAAGTGTGATGGAACAAATCTCAGGAGTTACCATATCCGTTTTCCCTTCGGGGCAAGGAAATTAATCCCGACGAATCTGATAGCTCCGATCCTCAACAACGACTATTAATTGGTGTTTTGGATCAAGCGTGCTGCTGAGTCCGATTGTCAAAAGGCCAAGCTACCGCCGCGCGAGAGGAAACGCTCCGCCCACTCGGAAAGCCATGTGGACATCGTCGTTTTCCAGGAATAAAACATGCACACGGCGTGCTGATCCAATCTGCGTGCATGGATTAACTGATAATCATGCCATGCATCATTCATCCTTCTATATACAGAATATTTATTTGTACACTAACAGATGAGTTAATCTGTGTTGTTTATTTTGCATGCATGCTGGAGCTTTGGTTGTTCACGTGCACGGGATAGCGATCAAGATGAAACAAGCTATCTACTGCTGGGTGATAGGTTCTGGCTGTGGTGCTGCTGATCGCGCCCCACTCACGTCACCTAGCGTCTGTTCTTGCCGAAACTCACACAGCGATCAAGAGGGAGCTGCGCAGCACCGTCTGGCCGCCGAACGCCTTCGCCTTTGTCGGCTGCTGTCTATGCTTCCACGGTTGTTGGTGGACGCTGCCGCTGTTGTTGGACATCTTTGTCATCTCCCGGCAGCCTTCACCGCCGAAACTTTATTGGATCCGGTGTGACTCGACACAGGAGCAGTGTGGGACTATAGGCAGCACACGAGATCACCAGCAGCCAGGAGCAATTCGCATGCATGCGTTGATCTATTGACATGCACGATTTAATCAACAGGACACCTCGTACCCGTGTCGGCCACCTTTGCCGACTAATTTCCTCGCCTACACGGTTGGTTGGTCACACCACCGTTGATGGGCGTTTACGACTTCACCGCCGGCCTGCCTCCGTCGCCGCCGAGTGGTGCCTCCGCCTACACGGCTGGCCTATTATGCCGCCGCTGTTGGGCGTCTACGACTTCACCGCCGGCCTGCCTCCGTCGCCGCCGAGTGGTGCCTCCGCCTACACGGCTGGCCTATTATGCCGCCGCTGTTGGGCGTCTACGACTTCACCGCCGGCCTGCCTCCGTCGCCGCCGAGTGGTGCCTCCGCCTACACGGCTGGCCTATTATGCCGCCGCTGTTGCGCGTCTACGACTTCACCGCCGGCCTGCCTCCGTCACCGCCGAGTGGTGCCTCCGCCTACACGGCTGGCCTATTATGCCGCCGCTGTTGCGCGTCTACGACTTCACCGCCGGCCTGCCTCCGTCGCCACCGAGTGGTGCCTCCGCCTACACGGCTGGCCTATTATGCCGCCGCTGTTGGGCGTCTACGACTGCACCGCCGGCCTGCCTCCGTCGCCGCCGAGTGGTGCCTCCGCCTACACGGCTGGCCTATTATGCCGCCGCTGTTGGGCGTCTACGACTCCACCGCCGGCCTGCCTCCGTCGCCGCCGAGTGGTGCCTCCGCCTACACGGCTGGCCTATTATGCCGCCGCTGTTGGGCGTCTACGACTTCACCGCCGGCCTGCCTCCGTCGCCGCCGAGTGGTGCCTCCGCCTACACGGCTGGCCTATTATGCCGCCGCTGTTGGGCGTCTACGACTTCACCGCCGGCCTGCCTCTGCCGCCACTGACTGGTGTTTTTGCCTATACGGTTGGCGGACTCCGCCGCTGTTGATGGACTGCTTTATTCCCACATCGGCTACTTCTGCTGTCATCGAGGGAATACGACAAAGCTAAGTCATCATTTATTTTATTCTTTATATGATATTTTGTCTTTTCCTTTGCCTCACTACATCAACTGGTTCGCCGTTGACTAGTGAGTCGGGGGCTATAGATGTTATATCGTATTTTTTAAAACAATTTTCATAATATTTATCTTGATTGCTTGCGACATAATCTGAGTACAAAAGTACCTATCGAGTTATGGAGTTCTATCTTCCTATGCTTTCCGTTTGGTTTGCCAATGGATGGTTGCCTTTGGGCCGATTCCTAGCACCCGGGGGCTCGTTGGATGGACCGAGTAACGCAAGGTGCTAAGTATTATTCGGAATAAATCAAAAGCATAGAGATGAGATAAATTTATTTTCTGCTCTTAATAATTGCAAAAGTACCCGAGTAGTAAACTCCGATCCATGAAACTTTGTTCCATTAATGACGAACTCATGTCATTCATATGCATGTTTGGGAAGTGCCTAGGCCGACTCCCAGTGCTTGGGGCTATGACTAGTCGGACAGAGCGTTTAAACGTAATGAGTCATCTGCTCGGGGAAATCAAAATTGACAAGAGGAGAAATATATATTTATAAATATTTTAAAATACTTGATTTTTTCTCGAGTATTGTATTTATATCAGATACTACTCATCCTATATGTTTGTTCTGCAGGATCCAGATCCAGATATGCACAAAAGGGATTCATGGCTTTAAGCTTATCTCTTACGCTCCAGGAATGGATCAGTCAGAACATCGCCACCGGCTTGCCTTCGCCGCCGCCGACTGGTGTTTCCGCCTGCACGGCTGGCCTATTATGCCGCCGTTGTTGGGCGTCTACGTCTTCACCGACCGGCTTGCCTTCGTCGCCGCCGACTGGTGTCCTCGCCTGCACGGCTGGCCTATTATGCCGCCGTTGTTGGGCGTCTACGTCTTCACCGACCGGCCGCCTCGTCCGCCGCCGACTGGTGTTTCCGCCTGCACGGCTGGCCTATTATGCCGCCGTTGTTGGGCGTCTACGTCTTCACCGACCGGCTTGCCTTCGCCGCCGCCGACTGGTGTTTCCGCCTGCACGGTTGGCCTTTATGCCGCCGTTGTTGGGCGTCTACGTCTTCACCGACCGGCCGCCTCGACCGCCGCCGACTGGTGTTTCCGCCTGCACGGCTGGCCTTTATGCCACCATTGTTGGGCGTCTACGTCTTCACCGACCGGCTTGCCTTCGCCGCCGCCGACTGGTGTTTCCGCCTGCACGGTTGGCCTTTATGCCGCCGTTGTTGGGCGTCTACGTCTTCACCGACCGGCCGCCTCGACCGCCGCCGACTGGTGTTTCCGCCTGCACGGCTGGCCTTTATGCCGCCATTGTTGGGCGTCTACGTCTTCACCGACCGGCTTGCCTTCGCCGCCGCCGACTGGTGTTTCCGCCTGCACGGTTGGCCTTTATGCCGCCGTTGTTGGGCGTCTACGTCTTCACCGACCGGCCGCCTCGACCGCCGCCGACTGGTGTTTCCGCCTGCACGGCTGGCCTTTATGCCGCCATTGTTGGGCGTCTATGTCTTCACCGACCGGCTTGCCTTCGCCGCCGCCGACTGGTGTTTCCGCCTGCACGGTTGGCCTTTATGCCGCCGTTGTTGGGCGTCTACGTCTTCACCGACCGGCCGCCTCGTCCGCCGCCGACTGGTACTTCCGCCTGCACGGCTGGCCTTTATGCCGCCGTTGTTGGGCGTCTACGTCTTCACCGACCGGCCGCCGCATCCGCCGCTGACTGGTGTCACCGCCTGCACGGCTGGCCTGTTATAACGCCAACTGATGCTATTTTCTTCACGGCTGGCTACATCATCGTCACCGCTAATAGGCATCATCATCTTCAACACAAGCTGTCTACGTCTGCTGCTGACTAGTGCCATCACCTCTACGTCTAGTTTAGACAGCTACCACTACTGATGAACATCATCGTCTTCCGCCGCCGACTCGTGTTATGCCGCCACCGACTGGCGCTTTTATCTTCACAACTGCGCGTCTTCATTACAAGTTCGCTTCTGTTGCCGCCGACTCGTGATCACTTCATCACGGCCATGCAACTTTGTCATCATGGTGGATCGACTTCATCTTTATTATCTTCGGATTTCTACTTGGACATCTTCAACACATATCTTCAATCAAGTGATGACTGCTCGACAACAAGAAGCTATAATTCTCGACTCTATGTTCAGTTGTTTCCCAACTAATCAAAGAGTCGGGGGCTATACAAATACATGGCTCAAAATTTGACAAGCTTTATGTCAAGATGAAGCAATCAATTAATCAGCCAACAAGTCAACTCTGGGAGTCATCAATCTTGTCTCCGCATCCATCCACTTTTAGGTCTCGTGCGCTACCCCCTTTATGCCGCCGTTGTTGGGCGTCTACGTCTTCACCGACCGGCTTGCCTTCGCCGCCGCCGACTGGTGTTTCCGCCTGCACGGCTGGCCTTTATGCCGCCGTTGTTGGGCGTCTACGTCTTCACCAACCGGCCGCCTTCGCCGCCGCCGACTGGTGTTTCCGCCTGCACGGCTGGCCTTTATGCCGCCGTTGTTGGGCGTCTACGTCTTCACCGACCGGCTTGCCTTCGCCGCCGCCGACTGGTGTTTCCGCCTGCACGGCTGGCCTTTATGCCGCCGTTGTTGGGCGCCTACGTCTTCACCGACCGGCTTGCCTTCGCCGCCGCCGACTAGTGTTTCCGCCTGCACGGCTGGCCTTTATGCCGCCGTTGTTAGGCGTCTACGTCTTCACCGACCGGCCGCCTCGTCCGCCGCCGACTGGTGCTTCCGCCTGCACGGCTGAATTATTATGCCGCCGTTGTTGGGCGTCTACGTCTTCACCGACCGGCCGGCTGAATTCTCGACTCTATGTTCAGTTGTTTCCCAACTGATCAAAGAGTCGGGGGCTACACAAATACAAGGCTCAAAATTTGACAAATTTTATGTCAAGCTGAAGAAATCAATTAATCAGCCAACAAGTCAACTCTGGGAGTCATCAATTTTGTCTTCGCTTCAGAGCAGTAGCATATACTTTCCTCCAAGTGAAGCATCTACAACAGTTTGATGGATTATTGTCACTGACATCATCACCAGCACCTCTGCTTCATCGGCTCTGACATTCCGCCGTTGCTAATGGATGATTAAGACTTCGCCAACTTGCTATTTCGCCTTCACGGTTGACCTACTATACAAACGCTGATGAGCGTCTTCGTCATTATCATTGGTTGCGACACTGCTATTGACTGCATTACCGACATCGTCATCTTCATCATGTCAGTTGCATTTGTCGTCGCTGACTATTTTCTTCATCTCCATGATTGGTGGATTTTGTCATCGCCTTTGATTTGCCTCGTCTGTCACCGACTGATTATTTCGCTGCCATGGCTACACAACTTTATCGCTGGGCGCTTTCATCTTCATCGATGGCTGACCTGACTACTGCCGACTGGTTTCTTTACTTCCACGGCTGGGCAACTTCATCACTTTTGATTGGTATCACTATCTTCACTACCACCAATATTTTTGTCACCTCTGTTGGGCAATATTATCTCTATGTTGGTCGTCTTGTCTCTATGCCAACTGCGTCAGCTACCATCAATGGACAATTGTGACTACGACAGAAGGACAAGCTATATGCTCAGGGGCTTATTAGCTCAAACACAAGTATCATACCTTCAATTTGGACTTGTTCTGGATATATGCAATATGAATTCGTGATCATGGGTCTATTTTCTATGCTCAAAGACTGGACTATTTATTATTCCCCGTAAGGGTTATCAACTGAATACTTGCGCCAGTCGGGATTCAATTGTTACATCTATTTTGGAGTATCCCATAAGGGATAACCACTCAGATCAGAAGCTATTCATATGAGCTACATTTGGTCTATAATACCTGGAAGATTTATTACTCGGGAGCATGTTACATGCGTCATCCTTTAAAGGGTGTCGAAGGCATATTTTTTGGCCTAGGCCTAATATGTCTGCAGCCCATATTTTCAGGTGTGGCCTGTCACGTTCTTTTAGGGACTTAGGCACTTTTTGCTTAGGCCAAAGTGCGCGTGATCAAGTGCCCAATACCTTAAAATCCTTTTATACCGCAGTTACTTAACTTTTTAGGAGTTGGTACAATGCATCTTAAAAGGTGTCAAACAGTAAAGCTTTATATAGCTGTCCCGCTACTTTTTTATATAAGTCAAGGTGCTGTTTGGGTTTTTAAGCAATTGATTGGATACAATATCATTGCTTTTCGCCACATAAGTGTGCATTTTTATTGACCAATATTATGGCTTAGGCTGATTATATATTGTGGTCATTTTCCAGGCGGTTGGTAAATCCTTTATGAGTTTATTTACTCGGATTTTACACCACATATGCCATATATTTCCAGGTGTGGTGAAACCATGTGTCTTTTAGGGACTTAAGCACATCTGTTAAAGCAGTGTGCGCATGGCGTATGCCCAATACTTTGGAAATTTCTTTATTCACAGCATTCAAGCTTCTTTATAGTTGTTTTGCTATGTGAACTTTCAAAGATGTTGTCAACTTTAGGTTGTACGCATCATATTTTGCCAAGCAGTCGGTATATCACTTGGATCATATTATTCGGGGATTCACACCGCATATGCTATATATTGGTATCAAGTCACTTAGTTGACTATAATTATCAAAAACCACTCGGTTAATTGGATAATTTATTCCTTGATTATATGTTTGGTTTGTTCAATTAACCACATAGTCGGGGGTTACACCTATTAGATGCATCTAGTCGATGCATCTGACTTTATTTTTTCAGCCCTCCACAGTCTTCTGACTTGGAAAAAGTACTTAGGAGATCATGGCGAAGATGATTGAAGCACTCGGTTTTGGAGTAATCTAGTTCGAGAGAAGATTATCTTTCCGACTGTGAAGGTCTCAGGGGCTACTGTGGAGATTATGGGTACCCTATACCCACACGGCATGGTTATCCGACTAGTTATAGGGGATAACTTATATATATGGAATATGTAACAGATCATGACTTGGGTATTACGTTTCCCTGTATATTATGGAACGGCCTAAAGTCCTGGTTTGATAAGATTGTAAAGTAGATTTAGGAAACCGATACCGTATTGGTTAAGGTTTCTATCTTGTAACCCTGCCCCCCAACCTATATAAGGAGGGCAGGGAGCCTCTCTAGGGGTATGACACAACCTGATCGTCAGATCAATACACACTCGGCGGATTCAAATCCCCAAACAGGAGTAGGGTATTACCTCTCATTGAGAGGGCCTGAACCTGTCTAAATCCTTTGTCTCCACATCCATCCACTTTTAGGTCTCGTGCGCTACCCCGTTTTATTATTGCCGAAATCATGTTTCGACACAGGCTATCAAGTTCTTAAATATTTATATAGGATTGAGGCTGCAACTACAGTGTTCATTTTTTTTTTCTCTCAAACTTTATCATGCTGCTTGTCATATTGATGTGTTTACATTGGATTGAGGTAGCCACTGTTGATACAGATATATGCAAGCTACACTCAAGGAAGCCAAATATGTGTTTTTTTCTTTACAGATGCGCCGCCATCGGGAATCCTTCTGTACCACACCGCCAAGCTAGGATCCTGCGCCATCTGCTCTCTAATGTGCGGACAAGGTACGCATCGCTCGATCCTGTTCCTTCAACCATTACAGTTCAAATGCAAATTTGCAAAAATAATGCATGTGAAATAATGAGCAAACTAACCAAAGGAACTCCCACAATGGCTTAGACTTGAAAATAACCAATTTGTTTTAGTGCCCAAACAATAACAGCTTCAGTAGCAGTTGTTGCCTGGACTATTTTGTTGTTATTTTGTAGGAGGATGTGAGATGAGATGAGATGGCGTGCAGATGCAATACATGGCTTGTGGAAAATTGGAAAGACTTAGGCAGGATGGATGGGTTACCCATCAAACTGTGCTTATACGAGGGTTTTAGCCCCGGTTTCTCCTATAAATTGGGCTAAGTCTCTTCTTCTTAAATAAAAACAGACTCGTTGGCTGGTTCTCTTCTAAGTTCTTTAAAAAAAAAAAAGTTGCCTGGCAGGGATACGAAATTCCCAAAATTTCAAACCACAATTTCGAGCCCTTCCTGCAATTACTACAGTGCTATTCATAATGAATCTACAAATTAAGATCAAAGCTGCAATTAGCCAACTACGTACTACAGCGCCATGCATATGTATACCAGCATCGAAGCAAACGAAAGGAAAGCTAGCACCGTTCAAGTCACACGAGAAAAAGCACGAGGCACTCGAGAATGCATGCAGCACCATATACCTGAAATGACACAAAGCAAAATGCAACCACTATTTCTTGCCTAAATGGATCACGGCCTAAATGGATCATCACGGTTGGTTTTGCTTGGTGGATGTGGAAGCTATATTGGCGTTATATATGCATGGCCTGCTCATGTTGGATTTGGATGCACACAACATCCAACTTGGTTTTTACCCATGTTGCTGTGAGAGCTCCGCTTCAAATTAAAGCTTTACCTGCTGGATCCGACTGAAGAGAAACCTGCCAACCTACGTACGTGTTAGTGCTTTTGTATACTTTTGGGATCAGATGCTCTCTAGGCTCTAGCTATGGCGTCAATCGTTTAATTCTAAAGCGAAAGAAAATGAGGAGAACTAAAGCCATGCATGGCCAAAAACGACAAAAGTTAAATTTTGCCAAGAATATATATAGCTTGGTGGCGCGCTGATGCTGTGCTCCTTCCCTCCCTTCTTGATGCTGTGCTCTTTCCCTTTGTCATGAAAAGAGGTTTCTCAAAGCAATAGTTGGCTTTAATGTCTGAATACTTATACTCTTATAGTGGCATAAATTAATTAATTTCAAGGCCATCTTAATATTCAAACTGACAAATTTATAGCCACCCACTGCTTACTTAGAGATTAATTATATTATCCACTGCATCGACGCACTAACACGTGAAGCACAAGAATGTGCTTCTATGCTCCTCACTAAAAAAAAAAAACCCTGCACGAATATTAAAGCTCATGAATGGTTTAGATTAAAAGTGGCTTAATTAACAGAGTAAAAGTCATTATGTTATCCAACCAAAACCTAACGCGCACATACTCTATCAGCCGATGAGGAGTTACAAATCGATGGCTCTCGGCGATCGCGCTCGCTTTCCTCCACCGTTGCGTCGCCCGCATTATAATTGTACCGTGCCGCCCCCTTCTTTTCCTCCTTGCCACACCGCTCGTCTCGTTAATCTATCGCAGCGTGCTCCCTGCCTTCGTCCACCTCTGATTCTTCTGATCTACCCATCTCATTTGGTTGATTTGGGGAACAGCTGGGAGGTTATAAGCAGCAGCCTGAACATGGATGCCAATCAAACGCTCGGATTAAAGAGAGGAATGACAGGGTTTTCAATTAACTAACACACAGGCCATGGGTCGAAGTGGCAAAGGTATGGCCGCCGACGCTGAACTTTGGCGCCTGGCAAACGCCGTGGTGCCGGAACTAACCCTGCCTAGCATGTTCCCCTGGTCTCGCAGAACCTGGTTGGAGATTAGGCCCTAAGCTCTTTCAATCTCCTGTACCCTGTCCCCTTCCTTTTTTTTTCGCTTTTGGTTCCTTTGTATATAAATTTTACTCCTCTTAATAAAATGATGCGCTGCTTACGTATTAAAAAAAAAAATCAAACGGCGGATTGAGGTGCTACACATGTGTATCAGCAACAGAGGATGATATGATTGCTGTTTTGGAATCATTGAGCGCCTTCTTTTCTTCTCTCGTACTCGTGATCGAATGCGGCAACAGGCTCGTGGGACGCTGCGTCAAGAACTCAAGATTGAATGCCCGCGATACGGCCGGTAACTACCTCAACGACGAAATTGCCCTTCCTATTAACGTTTAGTCTGTTAATCACCTTTTAATCTAGAACATTCACCATTTTAACATTCGTGCGATTTTTTTCATGAGTAGGCTTAGCATAGAAGCACATTTCTTAAAATAATGTATCACAAAACTATATATTTAACACTAAATTTTTCATAGAACTGCATATTTAAAATGGAGTGCCACAAAACTATAGGTCGTAACAAAGTTATCATAAAAATATACTCCCTCTATTTCAAAATATAACAACTTTTAACCCTCAAGATTTGTCCCACAATATAACAACTTCTCCACCAACATTCTCTTTGCAACCAATCACAACCCTCCACCATTTACTTTTCCCATCTATCTTCACTACTTATCCAATCACAATCATCCATCACTCACTTCTACCTACTTTCTTAATAACCGTATCCAACCCTAGAACTTCTTATATTCTGGGACGGAGAGACTAGGTTTAATGTCAATCTAATCATAAAACTTGGACATTTATAGCTCAAACATCACATGATTGTTAAGGATTTAAATCCCAAAATGTTTAGTTATAACGGTGCGGTGTGATGCCGGCACTGTCCTTTTCAAACATACACGTTCAGGTTAATTAACTAAGGGTGTGTTTAGTTTCTAAAAAAGGTTGGAAGTTTGAAGAAATTTGGGAGTTTGAAAAAAAAGTTGGAAGTTTATGTGTGTAAAAAAGTTTTTTGATGTGATATGATGGGATGGAAAGTTGGGAACAGGGGGAAAACTAAACACTGCCAAACAAGGAGAACCTTTTCAGGGAATGGTAATGGCACTATGCCTTTTGCCACGAGCTCGCTCACACTCACACACGCTAATTAGATCTGCTCAACTCTTACAGCCTACTTATACCTCTGGATGGACGTGGACGACGCCACGAGCTCGCTCTGATCACACGCCATCAGCTCCCCAAGTCTGTGAGAATGGCGACGCTTGCTCTCTGCATCCTCACCCTGCTCCAGCTTAGCGGCGGCGTCGAGGCCATCTCCGGCGGCACCAACGACGGCTCCGAGCGCTGGGGATACGTCCAAGTCCGGCCGAGTACGCGACCACGACCGGTTTCTTCCATTCGTAAACCGTCGCGTTCCTAGCTCTCTCACTCTCTCCTGACTCCTCTATTGCGTTTGCAGAGGCGCACCTGTTCTGGTGGTACTACAGGAGCCCGCATCGTGTGTCGTCGCCGGGGAAGCCATGGCCGACCATCCTCTGGCTTCAGGGCGGCCCGGTACGTACTGCTTCTTAGCTCTAGCTAAGCAGCTAGCTATAGTAGCCATATGTTAAGGGGACTGTCTATCCATTTGTCGGGTGATTTCTAACCAAAAATCACCCAGATTTTTTCTACTCTTAAATTTGCATCCAACGGACTATGAAAGAATATAACAAATACATATTTACTTACACATTATTTTTATCAAAATTACAGTGCACTTACATGCCTTATCAACTGAATTTACAAATGTAATTTTAGTTATATAGGACTGTAATTTTATATTTTAAAGAAAATAACAAATATATATTTACTTACATATTATTTTTATCAAAATTACAGTGCACTTACATGCTATATCAACTCAATTTACAAATGTAATTTTAGTTATATATGACTGTAACTTTATATTTCACGATGACGACGACGACGAGAGTGGCCGTACTGCCGGCGGCCAGCTCAATCAGAGGCCACCTTGGCACTGTGCTTCTCCATCATCACGCGCGCGGAGGGTAGCTAGGTAACACAGGCCGACGTGCCAGCCGGCCGGTGAGCTGCATGGAACGTCGACCTTGCAAATTGCCGCTCGCATCGCAAGCTGCGTGGAGGCCAAAAAAGTGTCAAATGCCAGAAAAAAAATCACGCGGGAGATGGATAGCGAAATCGTATGTTAAGAACTTGCCGGAGGAAGACAAGGCGCTGACACCTGGAGGCCCAAGCGAAGACAAGGTGCTTACGGCTGAACCAAGTTTGAAGCCCACTCGTACTAAGAAAGTGAATCCTCGTTACCATGGGCCCATGTGGGCTGTGTAATTCGCTTTCTTGCTGGAGAGGAAAGAACCATTTGTGAGAGAGGAAGAAACTCCTTAAGAAGGAAGAACTGTAATAACATTATGAACTATGAAATGAATTAGGCGGCGGCTTGGCGGCGGAGGCGATCGATCCGGTTGGATCTAGTCGGAAGAAATATTATCGTGAGTGTGCTTGGTAGAATAGGAGGAGTGCTAACAAAAGTGGTATCAGAGCCACTCATCCCTTGAAGAGTTCTTGGTCTGGCTGTAATTCCTGGAGGGGATTGGATTCATCTCGTTTGAGTTGAGATCTGCGAAAAGGAAACTTGCCTCTCTAGGTCAGCTGGATTCGGAACCAAGGGGTGAGACGAGTTGCCATGCTGGAGAAGCCGAGGTATCAAACCAAGCAAGCGCTGAAGATCATGGAGAACGAGGCAAAGCTGAATCTGATCTTGAGGAAGGTGACGGAGACGGAGCAGAAGGTGGTGGATCTGGAGAAGAATTCGCGTTCGGATCTGACTTCACTCAAGACCGCGCTGGATTCATGGAAGCCGCACATGGAGAAGCGGGTGGATGATCTGAACACCGCGGTGACCAATCTCAAGGCGCAGGTCGAATTGCTACAAGCGATTCCCAAGGAGGAGCAGAGCCTTGATCTTATCGGCCAATTTGGTGCCCGCGATTCCAGTACTGCATGGGTGGAGATGTTTGGAGGCCAACCTCCTTCATCTTCCCCGGCCAATGGTACGAATCCCTCCCCGTCTTCCTCCCCTGCTCCATACTTTCATGATGCTTCCATGAGAAACGCTTTGATGGGCAATTCTGCAGCTGTTGATGGTAGTTTACCGCCTATGCCATGCCCTCAATTTGATGGGGATTACCCTCAAATGTGGAGGGAGAATTGCGAAGCCTATTTTGATACATATGGAATTCTTGCAACCCAATGGGTTAGGTTAGCCACACTGAATTTCATAGGAAACGCATCTTTTTGGCTTCAGTCTGTTAGGTCCCAACTGATAGGAGTCACTTGGGAAGAGCTCTGTGATCGTGTGTCTGCTAAATTCACTAGGGATAGACACCAGTTGCTCATTAGGCAATATATACACATCAAACAGACTGGTAGTGTTCATGAATATGTTGAGAAGTTTGATAGCCTGATGCACCAAATGATAGCTTATGACCATGACCTAAAACCAGTTTACTTCATTACCAAGTTTGTAGAAGGTTTAAAAGATGTTATACGCACTGTCATTATGGTGCAACGACCCCAGGATTTGGATACTGCTTGTTCCCTGGCTTTGTTACAGGAGGAAGCGATGGCCGGTACCAGACGGGCAGATTATACTCGTGTTGAAGTGCCAGCTATTTCTAGACCAAGCTTTAAGACTCCTATTGCAGTGCCACCAATACTGCAGACTAGCAAGCCTGCTATTTCTGAGGACAGGAAGAATGTTGAAACTGCTAAAAGTCCTGCTAGAGAAGATAGAATCTCAGCTCTGAGGGCTTACAGAAAATCTAAAGGACTCTGTTTCACTTGTGGGGAGAGATGGGGCAGAGATCATAAGTGTGCTCAAGTCATTCAGTTGCATGTCATGGAAGAGTTACTGGATGCCTTGCAGGAGGAAGAAGATCCCACGGGTGAAGAAATTGTGGCTGCAGCTGAAGGCTCTTTACTGGCTATCTCATATCAAGCTATTGCTGGAGTTGAGGCACCTAAATCTATCAGAGTGAGGGGCTGGGTCCAGGGAATTGAACTATTGATGTTGGTTGACTGTGGTAGCACCCACTCTTTCATTGATGAGCAAGTAGCAACTAAGTTACAAGGCATTCACACATTACCAATTCCCCTTAACATCAAAATTGCTGATGGTGGCTATATGCAGTGTAGGAGGGAGGTTCCTAATTGTGACTGGTGGATGCAGGGTTGTCAGTTTTGCACTAACTTCAAGGTCCTGCAGTTAGGGGGTTATGATGCAATACTGGGAATGGATTGGCTGGAAACCTTCAGTCCCATGCAAGTGGATTGGGTTCAAAAATGGCTCGAATTTCCTGTGGACAACAGACTGGTCAGAATTCAGGGCATTCTGTCAAAGGTGGATCAGTGTACATCAATATCCTCTATGCAGGTCCAGAGCCTCATCAAGTCTGGTTCAGTTATGCATCTGGTGCAGTTACAACAGGTTGCCAAGGCTGATGATTCTCCCATACCTGTTTGTGTGCAACAAGTTTTGGATCAGTTTCAGACTGTATTCCAGGAACCTACTGGTTTACCTCCTGTAAGAAATTGTGACCACAAAATTCCATTGCTTCCAGGTTCTCAACCTGTTAATCTTAGGCCCTATAGACATAACCCGGCCCTCAAAGATGAAATTGAAAGACAGGTGGCAGAAATGTTGAAAACTGGTGTCATCCAAACTAGCAATAGTGCCTTTTCTTCTCCTGCCTTACTTGTCAAAAAGAAAGATGGCACCTGGAGGCTATGCATTGATTATAGACACCTAAATGCTATCACCATTAAAGGAAAATATCCCCTACCAGTAATAGATGAATTACTGGATAAGTTGGCAGGTGCTAAGTATTTCTCCAAGCTAGACCTTCGAGCTGGCTACCATCAAATCAGATTACACCCAGGAGAGGAACATAAGACAGCTTTTCAAACTCACTCTGGCCATTATGAGTACAGAGTGATGTCTTTTGGGTTAACAGGGGCACCAGCAACGTTTCAGAAGACTATGAATGATACTCTAGCTACAGTTTTAAGGAAATTTGCCTTGGTCTTCTTTGATGATATACTGGTTTATAGCCCAACTCTAGAGACACATGTACAGCACTTTACCCAGGTTTTACAATTGTTGTTGGATCATCAGTGGAAGGTCAAGTTAAGCAAATGCTCTTTTGCTCAACACCAATTGGCCTATCTGGGTTATGTCATTGGAAGGGATGGAGTTACCACTGATCCTGCCAAAATAGTTGATGTGGTTAATTGGAAGGTTCCAGTAAATGTTAAAAAGTTAAGAGGATTCTTAGGATTGGCTGGGTATTATAGAAAATTTGTGAGGAACTTTGGTGCTCTCAGCAAGCCTCTCACTCAATTATTAAGGAAGGGAGTTCCTTTCAAGTGGTCACCTGAAGCTGACAAGGCCTTTCTTACACTTAAGGAAACCTTGGTCAGTGCACCAGTCTTGGCCCTTCCAGATTTTTTCAAGACTTTTACAGTGGAGACAGATGCTTGTGATGTGGGCATAGGAGCAGTTCTGTCTCAAGATAAGCATCCCATAGCATTTGTTAGTAGAGCTCTGGGACCTAAAACTAAGGGATTATCTACCTATGAAAAAGAGTATTTAGCCATTATGTTGGCTGTTGATCAGTGGAGGTCTTATCTTCAACATGGCGAATTCATCATCTTGACTGATCATCATAGTCTTATGCATCTTTCAGAACAAAGATTGCATAATCCATGGCAACACAAGGCCTTCACCAAACTGTTAGGCTCACACTACAAGATTTGTTATCGGAAGGGAACCTCAAATGCGGCAGCAGATGCATTGTCTAGGAAAGAAGAAGAGGAAGAAGTCAGTCTTTTTGCACTCTCTGAATGTCAACCTATTTGGCTGCAGTCAGTACTTCAGGGTTATAATGAGGATGCTTACTCTAAACAACTGATTACAGAATTGTCTATTGACCCTAGTGCTAAAGAACATTTCCAGCTGTTTCAAGGGCTTTTGAAATTTAAGGGAAGAATTTGGTTGGGACAGAACACTTCATTGCAACAGCAGGTCTTTTCTGCCTTGCATGCCAGTCCTATAGGGGGTCATTCCGGGTTTCCTGTTACCTACAGAAGGATTAAGAACCTGTTTGCATGGCCACAGATGAAGTCTTTAATTCGTCAATGGGTCAAGGAATGTGTCACTTGTCAACAAGCTAAACCAGATCAAGCTAAGTACCCCGGCCTTCTTCAACCTTTACCTGTTCCTGCAGGTGCTTGGCAAGTAGTTACTTTGGACTTCATTGAAGGATTACCCAGATCCCATGGATTTAATTGTATCCTAGTTGTGGTGGATAAGTTTTCCAAGTATGCCCATTTTATTGCTCTGTCACACCCATTTACATCATTTGATGTAGCTACTGCATATATGAGAAATATTTACAAGTTGCATGGCCTACCAAGGGTGCTCATTTCAGATAGGGACAAAATCTTTACCAGCAAGCTCTGGGAACATTTGTTCCAGAAGTCTGGCACTGAGTTGCATCTGAGTTCAGCCTACCATCCACAGTCAGATGGTCAAACAGAGCGAGTTAACCAGTGTCTTGAGATGTTTCTGAGATGTTTTGTTCATGCAGCTCCTTCTAAATGGGAATCATGGTTGCATCTTGCTGAGTATTGGTACAATACTTGTTATCATTCTGCTCTGGATAAGACACCGTTTCAAGTCTTGTATGGCCACTCTCCATCCCAGTTAGGCATCACCACAGAATCTTGTATGTTGCCTGACTTGAATACTTGGTTGCAAGAGAGACAACTGATGACAGAACTACTACAACAACATCTTCATAGAGTTCAACAGAAGATGAAGTTGCATGCTGACAAGCATAGGTCTTTCAGAGCATTCTGTGTTGGTGATTGGGTTTTCCTGAAATTGCAGCCCTATGTGCAGAAGTCTGTTTCTACCAGAGCTTGCCACAAGTTATCCTTTAAATACTATGGTCCATTCCAGGTTTTGGATAAGATTGGTACTGTTGCTTATAAACTGCAGCTTCCTGAGTATAGTGCCATCCACCTGTGTTTCATGTTTCTCAACTGAAACCAGCTCATGGGTTCAAACATGCTGTTCAGACCAGTCTGCCCACGTCTTTAACCCTGGCCTCTTTTCCATTGCAAATATTGGATCATCGGCAAGCTCGGAAAGGTAACCGTGTTATTCCGCAAGTTCTTATCCACTGGTCTGGTTCCTCTGCAGAAGATGCTACCTGGGAAGATCGTGATGATCTTCAGCAACGCTTTCAAGGGGAGGAGCTTGTTAAGAACTTGCCGGAGGAAGACAAGGCGCTGACACCTGGAGGCCCAAGCGAAGACAAGGTGCTTACGGCTGAACCAAGTTTGAAGCCCACTCGTACTAAGAAAGTGAATCCTCGTTACCATGGGCCCATGTGGGCTGTGTAATTCGCTTTCTTGCTGGAGAGGAAAGAACCATTTGTGAAAGAGGAAGAACTGTAATAACATTATGAACTATGAAATGAATTAGGCGGCGGCTTGGCGGCGGAGGCGATCGATCTGGTTGGATCTGGTCGGAAGAAATATTATCGTGAGTGTGCTTGGTAGAATAGGAGTGCTAACACCATAGTAGTTTGTATTTCGAGCTAACTATATTAGCTTGTAGTTTGTACTCCATCCGTCCCTAAATATTTAATATTATTGACTGTTCGTCTTATTCAAAAGCTTTTGTTAACTGATAGAAAAAGAATTAATAGTTACTTCAATTTTTTTAATAAGACGAGCGGTTAAACATGTTTAAAAAAATCAACGCCATTAAATATTTAGGGACAGAAGGAGTATTTCGTTCCAGCTGTTTGATTATGATGCATATGTTGTCTTCGTCTTGTTGAGCAGGGAGGATCTGGCGTTGGGCGCGGCAACTTCTTGGAGATTGGGCCGTTGGACGTCGACCTGAAGCCGCGCAACACGTCATGGCTGAAGAAGGCCGATCTCATATTCGTGGTCGGGCTGCCTCTCCTCTCCCTGCTTGTTTTGTTTCTTCTTCGATCGATCGGTCTTTGATCAGCCGGCCTCTCGCTGATAGTATCTTTGATGGTGGGCATGATGCATGCAGGATCATCCTGTGGGCGTCGGCTACAGCTACGCGGACGACCCGAGCGCGCTGGCGACGACGGACTTGCAGGCGGCCACGGACGCCGCCGAGCTCATCAGGGCTCTACCCGGCGAGATACCCGCCCTGAAGCGTAGCCCGCTGTACCTCGTCGGGGAGTCCTACGGCGGCAAGCTCGCTGCCATCATTGGCGTCTCCCTCACCAAGTCCATCCATGCCGGCGACCTCGACCTCACGCTCGGAGGTAGTAATTAATTGTGTTTGTTTGCAGAATAACAAAGTTTAATTTGAGTGCAAACATGCATATATATATATAGCAGACAAAAAGGACGAAGTATAAACCAACACCAAACAGATTAACCTATATGGGACTTCTTGGTTAAACGATCGATTTGATAATTTGGGGTTGCTTTGGGCATTTGTTTATGATTTCGTTCAGAGGACAAAACTTAAATTAGTTGAATATTTAAATTGCCTAAGTAGAAACCAACACAAAGCAGGTTAACCCTCACTGTGGAATACTGAATTTATGAAAAAATATTGTTGCGACATGCAAAAATATAGAATTGCTTCCTAAGTAAATTTTACAATAAATTAAAGAAAGGGTTTACAATGATTTCAATGGATGGATAAGGAACGAGTTCGCGTGTCTAAAAATAAGGGGCCCTACTGATTTCTGCGACAAATTAAGGTTTATATTTTTTTAGTTTATTATTCTAAGAACTTTAAGAATTTTCTCTAGTTTCTTGGAGGATTTGACAACCGGATGTATAGTTTTAAAGCTGCGTGACAGTGGAAATATGGTTTCTCTCTATAGAATCACCAAGATCAATGCCTATAGCTCCCAACATGTATTCATGGAGACAAGTTAAGTTGCTAAATGGGCATTAGACTGCAGTTTATTTATCAAGAGCCAATTTTTGTCCTGCGAAGTCCAATTATCAAGAGTATGGTTTATAATTAATCAAACTGAATATAATGAAACACATGACCATTTGACCAATAGGTGAAGTTTATCACACACTTAAACACAACACATTACTAATAGATGGCTTTCTTAGTATCTGTTTATTGCTCGATGGCAACCCCATTACTGAGATATATGGCTTAATTTCTCCCTCTGTCTTAATCTAGCTACTATTTGATGGCAGGCATATTATATTAGTGGATTGATGATTGATATCTTTATAGTTAATGTGATACATTATCATTGCATAGATAATTGTGACTTGGCAATTGGCAAATATATATAGGGATATATAAGTGAGACAAATGTGGGTGTGGGGGGGGGGGGTGGGGGGGGGATAGGATGAGACACTGTACTAGTGTTACCGTTGGTGGCTGGATACTACAGATCTATGTTTCTCTCTCTAAAGACCATAATTAATTTAAGGCTACATAGGTTTTTTATCCATAATTATGATATTGTACAATATTACAATTCTTTTAGTGTCCCTTAGAACTCGTACTGTAATATATAGCACAAAAATACCTATATGACAAAATTATCGGGACAACTATCTCACATTCATCAAATCCAACCAATACACCTAGACAAGAAGAATGGAAGAGGGGGGCAGCAGGGGGTGTCCTTGTGGATTGTACTTACCATCAAATCAATGGATACAAATAATGGGATAACGGATTTAAGTTGAACTTCATGGAGTCTTTTTTTTTAAAAAAAACCAAATGATCTTCTCCTTTTCTTGTATAGGCTCAATGCATCTTGTGAGAATTATGTTTTACATTAGTGAATGAAAATCTGTAATTTTTCCCTTTCTTTTAATACTATATTTTAATTGCGGGGCGTCCTGCATGCAGTGGTTTGATTAAAAAAAATAGTGCTAGATGTTTTGTTTTGTTTTTCTTCTCAGAGTTATATGACTCTCTATAATTTGGTAGCTAATTTATTATAGGCGGTGAGAGAAGTTTGTAAGAGCGTTCTAGAGGTTGTTTAACGTTATCGTAAGTGAAATGTTTGATTTGATTTAAAGCGTGCTTATTTGTTGGTTATTTAATTACCAAATATTATATTCAAGTCATTCAGAGGAAGGAAGTCACTGACCATGGAATAAAAATTGTTTGAGATACTTATTTGTACACTATTTGTAAAATCATCCAATAATTCAAACAGAGGAACGTACTGCCAATCAATTGACCTAATCGAATTGAAGTGCTAGCCGGAGCATCCCGGTGTGCAAGCATGTATTTTTTTCTCTCGGGTGAAAGGATCAAACTATATGCCTGATGCATTAGACCAAATCCAAATAAATAGTTGGTCCTCCAACTTAAGGGACAATTTAGGGTGAGGTTTTTCCTCTTTTTTTTTCATATTTTCTAAGTATTTTCTCTAATTTACTAATGTGCCATGTGGTGGCTTAATATCGTTTATAGGTATGCTTCATGATGATATAAGAGCATTCGTAGGATGTTTAATATATATTTTTAGTATATAATAATAATGATAGATAGATAGATAGATAGATATATAGGTAGGTAGGTAGATGGTCTTTTTACTATCTTGGACAGCTAGTATTAGAGCAGTAAAGATATTCTACATTTGTGTACAGACTAATAGTGAGTCTGAAGTAGCTTGGGCCCGAGCCCTACACATTAAAGAATTTTTTTAGTGAATTACTAGTACACATATATTTTTCAGATTTTTCTAAACCCTCGTGGCCAAGTACATCCTACTCGTCTGGCCTAGCCCCACACATAGCCTTCCCCAGCTCCCCAGCCAGCCAGCCCAATATGCAGCCCATTACAGCCCAATAACTCAGTGAGTGTAGATTTGGTATCGGTGAAAAATAATTATAGGTACAGATGTATACACCCCATGAGCTAACCTGCCTCTACCACTGATTAACCAAACAAAGATGTATCAATATAAACTGATTAACTGTGTGTGTGTTCATTGCCAATTTATCATGCCTAACAATTTTCTTCCACTTGTCTGGCACACAGGTGTTGTTATCGGGGATGGGTGGATCTCGCCGGCGGATTTCTCGGTGAGCAAATATACCAACAACAGAACACTACCACACATGTGTCATCTATCTATCTCTTTGCTAGCTACTGTATTATTCAGAACTCAAACTGCTTGAATGAACAAATTAACGAGTGCTCTGCAATCGCCCTTGCAGCTCACGTACGCACGGCTTCTGGACGACGTGTCGAGGCTCGACGAAAACGCCATCGACGATGCCAACAAGTAATTAGCTAAGCTACCTACAACTAATTAACATTTGCATATACATTTCTGAATGAATCTGAACGACTAGCTCGTCTCTAATCAAATCGCATTCTACGCACATTAGGTTGGCAGAGAAGGTGAGCGAGCAATCCGCGGCAGGGCAGTTCGCCGCCTCACTGCAGACGTTAACGGGCCTTCTCGATCTGATCGACAAAAGTAGTGGCGGCGTTGTAAGTATTTCTCTCTATGTGCTCACGTTAATAATACTCGATTTGCTCATGCATTAACATAATGAAAACTAAACTGCATATATATGAGTAGTTTAATTAGCAGTTTTTTCAGCTTAATTATAACAAATACCAACAAATGTTTAATGGTTTGCAATTGCAGAATATTTTCAATTTCTTGTTTAACACCAGCGGCGTAGATCTGCGAGTGCTAGCTGCAGAGGACAAACAAAAAGAAGTCCGTGGATCGCCGTTGATGAGGTTCGTCGGGCAGGACTTGTCGGGGTCGTCTGGCCCCAACACGATCGAGGGCATCATGAACGGTGTCATCAAGGAAAAGCTCAAGATCATCCCCAACAACCTCGTGTGAGCGTGAACTATAGCTAGATATATATTCGATTGTCTCTTCATAGTCAAATTTATCACAGTGAGCTGCAATAATCATACTCTATAAAAAAACTGCAGGTGGCAATTGGCGACGATCGCTGTTTTCAACGCGCTGGAGAACGAATTCATGAAGCCAGCAATAAACGAGGTAATTAAGCCAACACACAATTCCTTATATTCTCTCAATATGTAATTTTTGGTGCTAACAAGCTAATATATATAGTTTATT
The DNA here is from genome assembly GCA_023541355.1 of Oryza rufipogon. Taxonomy (NCBI): domain Eukaryota; kingdom Viridiplantae; phylum Streptophyta; class Magnoliopsida; order Poales; family Poaceae; genus Oryza; species Oryza rufipogon. The sequence goes on along the minus strand of CM042205.1, from coordinate 17,567,653 downwards.
AACTTTGTTATTGCAGGTAGATGAGCTATTATCTCTGGGTGTCAACGTCACAGTGTACAATGGGCAAGTGAGTACTACCTAACGTCAAAGCTTCATACGTACAGTCTTTTACGGATAGTTTTTTTTCTAGAAAAAACATTTGTATTAAATGTTAGCTAGGTTAACAGTTACTAATACAAACATACTGTCTTTAACTTGCACTATACGCACACTATCGCACAGAAAATGATTTTAATCTTGAATACTGCTATCTAGAGTACCCTATAGCAAACAACATTTTTTCGAGTACCCGATTTTAATATTAAACACAGCGCTATACGCACACTATTGAGCAGTGCGAGCTGCTTATCTGTGCCATGGGTTTGGTTGGGTATGTTACACGTTCAGCACAATTACACTTTCACGCAACCCAAACAAGTCATCATCAGTCTTGCACAAAGCTAGCAAATCCCAAATAACATGAATACTAGCTAGATAAATACCCCACCGCGTTGCTACCGGAAATTAAGTTGCATAATATGTACAAATAAGATGAAATATGAATATTAAAACTAAAACAAATTGATACTTATGAATTTTGAGGTCTAAAAATAATTGAGATTACTTGGTGTTATGAGAGAAGAAAGAAGAGACAATTTGAACCATAGATCTATCATCCAATGACTAGAGATAATTGGAGTGATGTGGCTTAATGGGAGAAGAGAGAAATATTATTAACTCTTAGTGGGGATGAACTATATACTATATATAAGTATATAGGATTAAACCATAAAACCCGGCAATGAACTACTTATAGTTTCTAATATAAGTTATTAGGTAAGAATAAAAAAATGTACTTATATGTTTTATTACTTTTACAAAATATGGTCGGAAAATTTTAATATTTATGAATTTAATTATTTACTGTCAACTTCAATTAGACATTGATAGAAATTAGAGAAAACTAAATTTTAATAACGGTAAAAATTAATAATAATAATAATAATAATAATAATAATAATATTGTTATATTAATTTTGTGGAAACACTATCGGTGCATTTGCACCCCTATTGGTGGAGCAGTACTTACAGTTTCTAACTAATTATTCTATACAATATGTCTCTCTGTAGCTTGACGTAATATGCTCGTCAATCGGCACAAGGAAGTGGCTCAAAAAGCTCAAGTATTTTTTCCCTCTACCCATTTATTTCATACTTTGACTAGAAAATTCTTACCGAATAATGCATTTTATTTTAGATGGAATGGACTAAATGACTTCTTTAGAGTGCTTAGAGAACCCATGCACTATTTCTGCTATCCCGGTCACGATAGCACTGCCTTCAGGAGGATATACAAGAACCTGCAGTACTATTGGATCCTTGAAGCTGGACATGTGGTAAGATTAAATATATTGATACCACTTCTTCAAATTAAGCTAATGCATCTAATTGTGTCTTTTTATTCTTAATTTGTAGGTGCCTGCTGACCAGCCCTGCGTTGCATTAAACATGATAGGCAACATCCTACAATCCGAAGATGTTTAATTGGGCATAAAAGCATGATCAATGAAGACAACTGTAGTATCTTTGCTTAGCAGCCGAAATAATATGAGCGCCTTTACGGTGCTGTCATTAGCAGTCATAGACTGTTTTCTTCTCTACTAGTTCGTAGTGCTGATCGATCGATCAAGTTCAATCCTATAAACTGTTGCTTTCCTGTTGACTCGTTTTAATTTGATATGCACCAGCTAACGCTTTAGTATGTTTTTAGTTTTATATTTGTATAATGTCGAGGAAGAACCAGTGCATGATAGTAAAATATGCTAATAAATTTCTGAGGCACGGGTGTTCGCACTTACGGCTAATTATTTTTTTAAGTGGTAAGCGACGTATCATGAGGTATCTGTGGTGACTTCATCAATATTAAGATATGTCGGTCTAGTTTTCCAGATGTGCCCATAAGGTTAATTAGGGGTGCATGTATGTGTTAATAGGGGTGAGAATGTGAGTATACGTGCGTCGTAAGCGCCCGTGATTGTTCAGTGTTTCTTAAAAGAATATGAGGATGGAATTTTAAACGATAGAAAAACTTATACATTTTTAATATTCCACCGCACTTTAACGAATTTGAAAAGTTTTGTTTTTAAAATTATAAATTGGACGTGTCTATGTATGTTGTTTTAATCAGACAGTACTTGCTCTTATCAATATGCATTAGCTTTTAAATTTGTATTAGCGTTAAACTTTGATTGTTAATCATTTTCATAATGGAACTTTAATAACTATAAGATTAATGTAAATTTTAAATATGATTTATCAGACTAAATAAGTAAATACCGTCAGATTTTTCACTGGGTCGTTTTACATTGTATTCCTGTTTGGGCTGTAGCAGCAGCATGCATTCAGCTCGGCACATGCCGTGCCCGTGCCCCTCGACCGAGTGAGAGTCCATGCGTTGTCATGGGCTTAGCCGAGTGGGCTGCTGGCGTGGAAGGGTATTTGGCCCAGGCAAATACTCTCACGTTCGGACGCGATCTACCGGACAGTTACGGCTGGTCTGCTGCATGCGCGTCGTTACTTCCGGTGCTCCACGTGTCACTAAATTATACAGCCATCTGGACCAATCAACTGGCGGTAATTCCGCCATCTTGAGATTAATTAATTGATTGATTGATATATAATAAAATGGGGGATTTGCAATTATAACACTGCAAACATTAACCTTTGCTATAATGACACTGGACCCACATTTCATACACACAGATGGACCCATTTGTCATCTACTCGAAGTGTCAAAACAACGAAGCCCACATGTTTCCAGTCCCAATATTACAATTTTCTCTAATAAAAAAGATAATAAAATGTACATAAGTATTTGCAGAACATAATTTACAGAAACTGCAGCTGTACAAGAACTCATGACAATTGCAAACATCTTTTTTTTTTAACAAATTGGCCCTTTTGAAAAACTTATTGCGAAACTAGCCCGCGCAAAAAACTTCAACCAAAAATAGGCCGCGGGCTCAGCGCCAAAGCCTCCTGGTGCTGAGGTTGGCCACATCCGCTGGGGGACAAAAAGTACCTCGAGGTACCGGTAGCTCACGGTACCAAATCGTTCCCGATCGTTGGATCTAACAATGCCCATCCAATGATCGGAAAAAATTTGGTACTGTGAGATACTAGTACCTCGAGATACTTTTTGCTGGACCGGAGCAAATCTCTAAACTAAATGTTTTGGCAGACTACAATGCAGGACATGTATATATAAATACTGTAATATTTTTATTAGTCTCTATTAGTTACAAGTTGCATCTGCAGTGATGTTTATTTTTCTTATGGAGGATGCACAATTAACTATTGATTATTGATAAGTGATCAAGCTTGATCAGATAAAGTAATACACTCACTTCTGAGGATTCAGATGCTCTGTTCTTGTGCATTACTGTAGTTCATGAGCACTGATAATCATGAGCCTTGATCCCTGAGTAAATAACTCCATGTAGCTTAGATGGGTTTTTGTGATGTCTGGTCAATAGAAATATTTTTAATTCTTGAGTGCTTAGGAACATAACAATATTTTCATACATGTGTTGTACTGTGAGTCTTTACATGATCAGCTTCTATGGCCAGAGAGAGAGAGAGGATGCTCTTAGTTACATGTGATGTATCATTTTTTTTTTCAAAATTATGAGTTTGCAAAGTTTGTCAAATACGTGCAATTGGGTAATGTTTTGTTATATGCCACATGACTACATGACGTCCACATTTGCCGGGAAGCATCAAGCATTCCCTGCTTTAGATGATACATATAAATGCTTCCTTGGATGGCTTTAGAGATGTTGGATTGCATCTTTGGCAACGGGGTGTTGTGCCTAGATTAGGAGCAAAACATTATTATGCTCTCGGTCTATATGGTCAGGTCGACAAAGCAAGATATAGTGACACTATTGATCACATTCAGGGTTTGTGGCTTTTTCATTCATTTTTTGTTTTTTCTCTTATCATTTCTGCACTTTTGCCCAAACCCGGTGCAAACAAGATTATTGGCATGATGTGCCCTATTTCACCGAAAATTTTCTTGTACTTGCGTGTGAAGGATGCATCTAGCAAAGATTTGGATGACTGACCATGGCAGTGAGACACAGCAGGATTGCATTGCAGCCGATCATGGGTGTGTTTAGTTTTTTTTGGGTATATAGCTTTTGAAGTATACGGACGCATATTTGAAGTATTAAACGTAGGCTATAACAAAATAAATTACAAATTCCGCCTCTAAACTACGAGATGAATTTATTAAGCCTAATTAATTTGTCATTAATTAGCAAATGTTTACTGTAGCATTACATTGTCAAATCATGACGTAATTAGGTTCAAAAGATTCCTCTTGCAATTTTACATGCAAACTGTGCAATTGATTTCTTTTTCCATATTTAATGCGCCATACATGTGTCCAAATATTTGATGTGACGTTTTTGGCTAAAATTTTTTGGGATTTAAACAAGGCCTATAAATCTAATTTGGTCATGCATGCTTAAAAAGTACTTCGAAGGAGTAATAAGTAATGTATGTTATCATATCCATACCATTAAATTGTTTTAGAATTTTCATGAAATTCGAAGGATGGATGTCTTCAACTTGGTAGAGATCAACAAAGGAATAGAATCAAATGGAATCTTGGGAGTAATTACCAATTTAAGCATGGTAAAAAGAATAATGAATATAGCTATCAACTTGATGATATTTTAAACGGATTACAAATTTGATAAGCATTTTAAAAGATATTCTGGTTTTGAGAGATCACTGTTTACTTGGAACTAGGTATTAAAGTAGGATTAGTTGCCTTGATCACCAACAGGCAACCGCTGCGCTCAAGTCTGGCTAACCACGGAGGAGCTACGCACTGAGGACCTGGTCAAGACACAGACACAGAGCGTCTCAATCTGATGTTGTCGTGCGCGTGGGAGCGATCATGCAGATAGGCCCACCACGATCTTCACGCAGTAGACTAATAAATAAGGAGACTGGTAAAAATTATAAGTATGGATACTGAAAGCAATTTTGATACGAAATTTAGCTCTGAGGATGTGGAAAATATAGACTTGGGAGTAATGACCGAAAGATGTCTTGTTTAATTTAGTTTGGGGCCTGTGACTCATTTGCATAAACTCTATGCAACGAAGTCCTGTCTCTCCCCGCGTCCCTCTCGCGCGGGCGACTCGGGGGGCGAAAACCCTAGCCGCCCGCGCCGCCGCTCCACCTCCCCCACCTCGCCGCCGCTGGAGCTCGCCGGCGGCAAAGCCGGCAGCGAGCAGGGAAGGCAGCGGCGAGGCCCAACAACTCCACGGCCTCCACCTCGGCGCGACGAGGGCAGAGAAAGCCGACGAGGTACTCCGCCGCAACCACGCGAGGAGACGGTGAAGCGGCTTGGGGAGGCGGCGAATCCGGCTCCTCTGAGGCTGGATCTGGCCCTCCCACGCCTGGATCCGGCCGGAGCAGGTGGCTGGGAGCTTCGGCGGCGATGCGAAGGCGGCGGAACAGCCCGGGCGCGGCGGCGGCTCGGCGACGGTGCGGCAGCCTGCGTGCGGCGGCGACGGTGGCACATGGCGGCTTGGAGCGTCGGACGCGGTGGCGGCGGCACGAGGCGGCTACTCGGCGACGGTCCGGCTGCCCTCGGACGCGGTGGCGGCTCGGCGGGCCGAAGGAGGTGACGGCGTGCTGCCGGCGACCTCAGCCGGCGGAGATGGAGGCGAATGGCGACAGTGGCGCGGGGGTTGGGTGGCGAGGTGGCTAGACCCACCTCCCCTGCCCAGACTCGGCGCACAGCGGTGCTTTTTACAGCGGTGGTGAGGAGGCGGGATGCGGCTGCGTGGAGGAAACGGGGAGGCCGACTCCCATGTGGCGACGGCGGCGGCGTCTGAGGCGGCTGGCGGTGGCTGTGGCTGAGGTGGTGGCCGTCGCGGCGCGCGGCGCCGGGCGGTGGTGGTTGAAGGCGGCGGGGATGACGATGGCGGCGGGGATGGAGTCGGCCGAGGACGTGCGTGGAGGCGGTGGCGACGTCGGCGGCGGGGAAGGAGTCGGATGTGAGGTGAGGATGGCGATGGTGAGGTGGCTGGGCGTTGGGCGTTCGGCAGCAGCGGCTGCGGTGGTGGTGACCGTGTCTGCGGTCACCGGAGGCATGACGGCCTCGGACGGCTGCATCTGGCTGGCGCGGCATCGTTTGGTGGAGGGGTCGGAGACCGGCTTGGCGCAGAGTGGCGCAGCCGATAGCAGCGGTGGCCGGCTCGGCGCGAGAGGCGCGGGCGGCGGAGAAGGAGGCCGGATTGGCGCGAGAGGTGCGTCCGGTGGAGGAGGCCGGGCTGGCGCGAGAGGCGCGGCCGGCGGTGGAGGAGGCGACCTAGGAGTGAGGAGGATCTGCCGGTGAGTGTGGCGCGGTCTTCAGCGCACAAAGGCTGGCCGACGGAGGACGCCGGTGCAGGGGTCCCACATGTCGGCAGAGCTTGTGTGGTGGTGGAGCATCGGTGCTTTAGCCGTGGTTTCGCAGGTGGTGAGCGGCGGGCGAAAACCCAGTTCCGGCCTTGGCCGGACCGACAACGATGATTCCCCCTCCTGAGGGCGTTATCGTGCTGTCTCACCCCTCAAGGGTGATTGCCGGGCGAAAACCCAGTCTTGGCTCGTTTGAGTCCCGACGGACGGCGGCGGCGGTTCTTCCGTCGCTTCTCTTCTTGAAGATGTCGTTTTTGGCATCCCCTAGGGGGCGATCTCGTCTGAGTCCCTTTGTTGGTCTAGTGGCGGTCGGTCACGCTTAGCGGCGACCGGTCCGGTGTTAGCCTTCTCCTGGGCTTGCGTGTTGGCGATGTCGGTGTGTGGATGGTGGTTTATTTCTTTTCTTTTCCTTTTTCCTGGTTACAACCCTCCAGGGTTATAATCTTGTAATTTTTTCCTGCTCTATCAATAGAACTTCGCACCGTCTCGTGCGAGTCGTTCAAAAAAAAAAATTTGCATAAACTCTAGCCTCTAGTTCTATCCTAACGGCTGGAACTTTAGGACAGTAGCATAGCAAAGCTACTCAAAATCATGCCCCACTGTGCCACATAGGGACACAGTGGCGTAACGAATCCACGCGACACAGTGGCGCACCAGTCCGTAGTGCATGCTGCATGCATACATGAAACTCTCACCTGACAAATCAATTATTGGCGCTTTTGGCAATCAGCAGCAATGCAGCATGATCAATGACACGCCATGCTTTTCCATCACGTATGCTGACTACTCCCCTCCGGCCTATAATATAAGGGATTTTAAGTTTTTACCTGTACTGTTTAACCACTCGTCTTATTCAAAAAATCTGTGCAAATATAAAAAACGAAAAGTTGTGCTTAAAGTACTTTGGATAATAAAGTAAGTCAAAAAAAATAAATAATAATTCTAAATTTTTTTTGAATATTATAGTACGGAGACAGTAGAATCGAAGAAAGGCTTGACGATGCAAAGACATGATCGTAATGATCCGGATAGGCATGTACGGTCCTTGGGGCCACGCGACACGCGAGGCGGGGACAGAACACAGAGAGATAACATGGGCGAGGAGGGGGAGGATAGGCCTCTCACAGTGTTCCTAGCTTGGAACGTTCCTTGGAAGTGCCACGGAGGATTCGTGTCGACGTGGAGCGGGCGACCGCGTCTTAGCTAGGTTTCTCGCTCTACGCGAAACTTCGTTGCGGTGAGGGCGCGAGCGGACAGGGAAAAGCGAGGCACGCGCGCTGTGGGCAGCGTTTCTTTGCTGCCCCGTGCCCTCGCGCGCCTGTGGAGGGGTAAATCCCCAAATCACCCTCCAAAATCCCCACGACATCAGACATATCAGACATGCTAGCAATTTCAGATAAAAAAACATCCATCTCCGAAAGAACAATCAAGAACAGAAACAGATTGAATCACAATTATTCTTCATTAAAATCTGAGAAAGAGAACACAAAATCCTTTGGTAGAGGAAAGAAAGAAAACCACCACAGATGCATACCAAACCAACAAAATTTCTCGAGTAATTTGGTAGAGAAAAGGAAGGGGAAATCGGCGAGGAGAAGAAGCCGTCCGCTCCCGCCGCCGGCCGCCGTCGGCTTCGAGCCATCCACTCCCGCTGACCCCGGCTAGATCCAACGTTGAACTCCGCCCCCTCCGCTCCTCGGCCCCAAGGACGACGACGCCGCACTCGCCAGAGGAGGGGAGAGCCAACGAAGGGGGGGGGGGGGGAAGCTGGCGAAGACTGCGCCGCGGAAGCCGCCGACGACGACAAGAAGAAGCAGGCGCAGGTCAAGCCCCCGCCGCACCTGCACCCGCACCTCCTCCGCACCGCCGCCGCCGGCCCGGCCCACCCGCTCCTCCTCCTCGCGGCGGTGGTGGTTGCTCGAGGTAGAGGCGTCCCTCGGTGAGGTCGCCGTGGTGGAGCCGCCTAAGCAGTAGTAGCCGAAGAAGGAGGCGCGGCGAGGGAGGCGACGAGGACAACGGGAGGCGAGGAGGACGCCAGAGCTGCAGCCTTTCCCCTCCTCCTCCGCCGCTCCCACCGTCAGGAAAGGCGCGCCGGCGGACCGGGAGGAGGAGTGGCGGCGGACCGAGAGGGGAGCGGCGTGGGAGGCGAGGAGACGGGAGAAGGGGTAGGTGAAGGAATAAATTTCCTTCACTCACCCGTGTCTTTGAAACCGGGTCACGAGTGTTGTGGGGTTTGTTCCCTTGTACAGTACCTCCATCCAATTAGGTCACGCAAAATAGGATACTTGCACTGTAGGAATGAGTGTCTTTGGGGCCTTTTTCCGAACTAAGCTACGGGGACCGGTGCTTGCACTGTGAATGGCCTAAGCGATCTCTTGCCACAGGCGAGAAAAAGATGGTGACGCTTGGACGAGGGATGTAGGGACTCTGCATCGCACGTTCGGATATCCTGTGTAGTGCGCACTACTACAAAAATCGTTTTTCTGTACGAGGGGGTCGGTAGGTTCCATGCGGGCCGCTTGTGGCGGCGCCTGCAAAAACCGCCCCCTCGAGGGCGGGTCGATGAGCCGCATGCGAAGATCCATTATCGCATGCGGTTGCTTAAGACAGCCGCATGTGATAATAGGTCTATTTTCGCATGCGGCTGTCTTAAGAGGCCGCATGTACTAGGGCATGCTGCTGCTTAAGACGGCCGCATGCGAAAATAGGCCCATTATCGCATGCGGCTGTCGTAAGCAGCCGCATGCGATAATGGATCTTCGCATGCGGCTGGCTTAAGGGACCGCATGCGATGATCGGCCATATATGCTCCTCCAGGCCCGAGCTTGACCATTTGAAAACGAAGCTCTCTCTCTCCTAAAGCAAGCACCAATTAGGGGGGAGGTTTTCAACTCGAAATTTTTGCTTGAACTCTATACGAAAGGTGAAGAACTCTCTATCCTCCTTCATTTGGCTCTATTTTTGTTATATTTCGTTGGTGGAAAGTGGAGCTTTTTTAATATTTTGACAAGGTTTGTTCTAACTAGTTTTTGCAAAATCTAGCTTCAAAATATATGTTTTGATGGGCAAATTTTGCATGTAATCACTTGTACATACTAGTTACATGTATTATTGTAATTTTTTTTGGGAGACAAATGCATTTAAACTTTTTTATGAAATACCTGCAGTCTATTTTTTTATCTGTAACTTTTTTGTCTTTATATAATTAGATGGATCGGTCGTCATGGATGTATGAGATGCGGAGAACACAGCTGATATTTATTAAGGAATCATCTAAATTTATTGATCAGGCTAAGGCGCATGCTTTGAGGGAGAATATGACAAAGATCTTTTGTCCGTGCCGTCATTGCAAGAATCAGAAATTGTTGGTAGATCCTGGTGAAATATTGGGTCACATAATGGAGTTTCTGTTATTCGTATTAACAGCTACTCTAGGGGGAATGTTTTTATGCGGTGCTAACGATTTAATAACTATCTTTGTAGCTCCAGAATGTTTCAGTTTATGTTCCTACCTATTGTCTGGATATACCAAGAGAGATCTACGATCTAATGAGGCTACTATGAAATATTTACTCATTTCGTGCTAGCTTCATCGATGTTACCCACCAAATAAAAAGCCTGTTCGGGTAGGCCGTCTAATTCTCCAGAAAGGATTAGTTGAAATCCCCTAATAGTTTCTGCAAGACCAACATACTTTCCCGGAGAACCGGTAAAAACTTCTGCCACAAAAAACTGTTGTGATAAGAAGCGCTCAATTTTTCGTGCTCTTGCTACAGTTAAACGATCCTCCTCCGAAAATTGCGATAATGTCCTGAAGTTCTTTGTAACGTTGTAAAGTTTGCTTAACTCTTTGCCAATGATCCGAGGTTGTAACATAGTTGAGGTTGAATCTAAAGGATCTACTGCAGGATGAATCCCTTTGGAAGCCCGAATAAAGCGGATTCATTAACAACTCAATTTACAGATCAAAAATGAAAAAAAAGAAAGCATTGCCTTCTTTCCTATATCTTGGTATTTATCGCACTTTTGCCTTGGGGAGTCTCTTTCTCTTTTAACAAATGTCTGGAACTTTGGATTAAGAATTGGTGGAATACCAGGCAATCCCAAACTCTCTTAACTGCTATTCAAGAGAAAAGAGTTCTAGAAAGATTCATGGAATTAGAAGACCTTTTTATCTTGGACGAAATGATAAAAGAGAAACCGGGTTGCTTCGACTACTGAACCATGCCTGGATCGTCGGAGCGAATTGGATGATCGGGCCGAGGGCTGCGCCCTCTTCCCCTCGCTCTCCTTTCCTTAATATTCACCGTCGAGTCATCAAAGCCGTCAACTAATTCAGAGGGGCTCGGCTGGCCCGGTCGCCCTACGCTACTGGCGCTTCCAAAGGCGAAGCTCTCGTCTTTGGCGACCAGCAAACTCTGGGCTAAAACCTGTAGTTTTGAAGCAAGGGATGAGCGCGAAAGCCGTTGCACTTCCGTACACGCGCATACATTTTCTTGCTCCGTCGCGCGTTAGTACAATAACGCGCAGCCGTTTTCTTGCTGGGGCGGACACGGATTTCTCGATGAAGAAAATAGACTTTAGGCAAGTGGTTCTGGTAGCTCAGCTGGTTAGAGCAAGGGACTGCAAATCCTTTTTTGCTTGTTTCAGTGGGAAGAGCAAGGGGCATTGCCCTTGAAATCCTTCAGTGGTTCGATTCCACCTCAGAACGAAAGAAAATGCAAGTGAAAGAGAAGATTCACCGCCAACTACAAGGTTTGGACCTATCACGGGGAATTCGCCAATCCGGAAGATGACGATGAAGAGTTAAGTTTCGAGATGAATGAGGCAGAGAATTTTATAATCAAAGACATGTCCCGTGAAAGAATGGATGTCGATGTTTCCACCGATAGTGATGATTTCGATGGTGGTTTTGATTTAGAGGATATGTTACGCCATGTTGAACCAGAGGTGCTAGCAGGCAGGTCACGAGGATTGGAGAATTGGCAGGCATTAGAGAAGGCATCAAAGGATCTTCTTTACGATGAAACGAAGGGATGTGATAAGGATTTCATAGTCTTGCGTTCAGTGCTTGAACTTCTGAGATTGAAGGCTAAACATGGATGGTCGGACACAAGTTTTAATGATCTGATGAGTTTGTTGCGTGTGTTTCTTCCTAAGCCTAACTTTGTACCATCAAACACGTATCAAGCGAAGAAACTCATATTTCCTTTATCTCTTGGTGTAGAAAAGATTCATGCTTGTAAGAATCACTGCATATTATACCGTAAAGAATATGCGGACTTGGAAAGTTGCCCAACGTGTGGCACAAGTTGGTATAAAACGGGGAATGGGCCCATAGATTCAGAGTGTACCGATCCAGATTCTGATAAGGGTAAGCGCGGAAAGATTCCCTCAATGGTGATGTGGTACCTACCAATTAAGGACCGCCTGAAGCGTCTGTACTCAAACCCGACTGATGCTGAGTTGATGAGATGGCATCAAGAGAGCCGGAAGATAGATGGTATGATTCGACATCCCGCCGACACTCGCCAGTGGAAGACATTTGATGCAAAACACCCAGAATTTGCTAAAGATCCCAGGAATGTAAGGTTTGCGTTGAGCACTGACGGAATGAACCCGTTTGGTGACTTAAGCAGCTCGCACAGCACATGGCCAGTCCTTCTCACAATGTATAATCTTCCAACATGGATATGTCAGAAACAAAAGTACATTCTTCTCACTATCCTCATACAAGGTCCAAACCAACCTGGAATCGACATAGATGTTTTCCTTGAGCCTTTGATGGAGGACACGGAGGAGCTTTGGAAAGAGGGGTTACGACTATGGGATGAGTTTAAGCGGGAGCACTTCAATCTATGTGCGATCATATTCGTTACCATCAATGACCTACCCGCAAACTTTGCATCATCTGGGCAGATTAAAGGGAAGACTGGATGTCTGATATGTCTGGAGAAAACTTCGTACAAATACCTGACGTCGTCTTTGAAGACAGTGTACAGTCGGCATCGACGGTTCCTACCACAAAGACATAGGTACCGTAAGATGGCTAGATTGTTCGATAATACAGTGGAAAATGACACTGCCCCAGCAGCAAGAGGTGGTACATATGTGTATGAGATAACAAAGAAGATTAAGGTTGTTTATGGAAAGGGAAAGAAGAAGACAGTAAAGTGGAAGAAAGCTGATGGTGACAACGGTACTGCGTCGCCTTTCAAGAAGCACTCAATTTTCTTCAAATACTTAGATTACTGGAAGGACCTAGAGATTCGACATGCAATTGATGTTATGCACCTCGAGAAGAACGTGTTTGATAGCACCATTGGCACATTGCTGGATATCCCGAGTAAAACGAAGGATGGATTGAAGTCATGTAACGACCTTGTAGATTTGGCCATACGGCATGACCTTCACCCAGTAGTGCTGCCAAATGGGAAGACCGAGATTCCTCCTGCTTGTTACTCGTTCACACTTGAAGAGAAAAAAGCCTTGTGTAAATGTTTATAAGGGGTTAGAGTGCCTACTGGTTTCGCATCGAACATCAGGAAGCTAGTATCAATGAAGGATTTGACCATTTCTGGATATAATGCGCATGACTATCATAGGTTGCTAACGGTATTCCTACCAATTGCTATAAGGGCAGTCAAACCAGTCCATACAAAGGTAGTTATAACAAAGTTGTGCTACTTTTTCAATCGAATTTCGTAGAAGGTATTTGATCCTCTGAAATTAGGTCCGCTTCAGACATTTGCCGTCGAGACTGTATGCCAGCTTGAGATGTATTTCCCACCATCATTTTTAGATATGATGGAGCATTTGATCGTTCACATCGTCCCTCAGATTATTGAACTTGGTCCTTTATACTTACATCAGATGTGGGCCTATGAGCGTTACATGTCGATCCTCAAAGGCTATGTACGCAATCGCGCCCACCCGGAAGGATCAATGATAGAAGATACACAACTGAAGAGGCAGTCGAATGTTGTATGGACTACATAAAGGATGCTAATGCCATTGGCATTCCTGTTCATCGACATGAAGGGAGATTGTCTGGAAGGGGTACTGTTGGTAGGAAGCAGTTCTTCGATAATGATTACAAAAAAGTGTTCGCGGCACACAACAGCGTTCTTCAACAGCTCACTATCATTGAGCCATTCATTGAGCGACACCTAGAAGAAATCAAAGCCTGCTTCCCAGGGCGGTCCAATGATTGGGTATCAAGAGAGCACAAGCGTCACTTTCCTCTGTGGTTCAAAGATCTAAACCTGCCAGTTGGTGATTCTGTGGAGGAACTTACTTTACAAAGACTGGCATGTGGGCCTTCAAGTATTGTCAATTCATGGCAAGGTTACGACATCAATTGATTTACCTTGAGTACGACTACGAAGGACATGAAAAACACCGCACAAAACAGTGGGATCCGTGTCGAAGCGATTGACAAGAGTGGTGAAAAGAGGTCGTATTATGGGACCATACAGGAAATATGGGAACTGGACTATGGCCTGAACATCCAGATCCCTGTGCTCCGTTGTGAATGGGTTAAAGACACAACAGGGGTTTCCGTTGATGACTACGGGCTAACGATAGTCGATCACAGTAAAACAGGCCACAAGGATGATCCATGGGTTTTAGCATAGCGTGTGGCTCAAGTGTTTTATGTGAAGGACCCTTCGGATGAAAGAAAAACTATTGTCATATCCGGAAAGCAATAGATCATCGGCATCGACAACATCGAAGACCCCAATGATTACAACCAGTTCGACGATGTACCATTGTTTACTGATCTTCCAATGCGAATTAAGAAGGTTGAGAGAACAATTGATGAAGCGAATATGTCGTACGTTCGAGCAGATGGTGTTGCCAAGGTTATTAAGTCATAGTTATTTTGTAATCTTTAGTTCTCATTGTGTTCCAAATGTACGTGCATGAATTTAAGTCCCCCTTATATTGTATTCATTAGCATGTAACATTTGGTTACGAGTTTTGAGCAATTTTCATGAGTTTTCTTAGTGCCAAAAATATTTGGAATTTTTGTTGTACCGAAATATTGGAAAATAATATATATGTACAATATATTTAGAGGAAAGAAAAAATATGAGTTTATTTGGTAAAAAGATCTTTCCATGCGGGCGACTTAAGCCAGCCGGATGGCAATATCTTTTTCACATGCAGCCGGCTTTATGGCCCGCACGGAAATATCTTTTTCGCATGCGGCTGGCTTAACGGCCCGCATGGAAAGATAATTTTCGCATGTGGCCGGCTTAAGTCGCCCGCATGGAAAGATCATTTTTCCATGCGGGCTCTTAAGCTGCCCGCATGCGATGATCTGCGCCTATATACACGGAGCGCGGGGAGCCAAAATTTTCTAAGTCCCGGTGCCCGCAAAACCCTAGCCGCCAGGCTGCCAAAATTTTCTAAGTCGCCGTCATCGTCGCCGTCGTCGCCACCAAGTCGTCCCCGCCACCGCCGGCTCCTCCCCGAAGTCGCCCCCCTCGCCGTCGCCGTCGCCACCACCCGGACGTCTGCCCCCTCGCCGCCGCCAAGTCGTCCCCGCCACCGCCGGCTCCTCCCCGAAGTCGCCCCCCTCACCGTCGCCATCGCCGCTGCCCGGACCTCTACCCCCTCGCCGTCGCCAAGTCGTGGCTGCCGGCCGCCAAGTTGTCCCCGCCACCGCCGTCTCCTCCCCGAAGTCACCCCCCTCGCCGTCGCCGTCGCCGCCGACAGCACCTCTTCCCCCTCGCGCGTCGCCGCCGCCATGTCCTTCCCGCCACCGCCGGCAATACCTCCTCCGGTCCAAAGTCCCCCGGTAACATTTACTTTAAAAAAAAGAAATGTGAAATGTGCAATTGTGGATTGTGGATTGTTTAATTGTGGATCGTGGATTGTGATATGTGCAACTGTGGATTGTGGATTGTTTAATTTTGAGAATGTTTAATTGTGGATTGTTAAATTGGGACTTATGTTAAATGGAGATTTATGTTTAATTGGGAGTGATGTTAAATTGGGACATATGTTAAATTGTGACTTATGTTTAAATTGAAACTTATGTTAAATTGGGATTTATGTCAAATTGGGACTTATGTTAAATTGGGACCTATGTTAAATGGAGATTTATGTTTAATTGGGACTTATGTTAAATTTGAACCTATGTTAAATTGTATGCGATGTTAAATTGAGACTTCTGTTAAATTGGGATTTATGTCAAATTGAGACTTATGTTAAATTGAGATTTATGTATAATTGGGACTTATGTTAAATTGGGACTTATGTTAAATTAAGTTAAATTGGGACTTATGTGAAATTAAGTTAAATTGGGACTTATGTTAAATTGAGATTTATGTATAATTGGGACTTATGTTAAATTGGGACTTATGTCAAATTGAGATTTATGTGAAATTAAGTTAAATTGGGACTTACGTAAAATTGGGACTTATGTCAAATTTTTTTACGTCAAGTTGGAAGATGTCGAACGATAAGGTTCCATCGAACGCACCAATAGCGCCTCAAGAAGGTAACGCTCCTCAAAAATCCGGTAGCAACAAGCAGCCAGACGCTTCTAGTGAAGAAACGTGGCGCACACCAAGTGACCCGTTTCCAATGGAAATAACACAAGTCGCCCCTCGCGATGATGATCCGGACTACATACCTATGGAACAGGCCGTAAGTGCTGAAAATCGTTTGCCATGTATTATTTCCTAACTATGATGTGACATGAACCTAATGGTGTACAGAGTTACCTATTCTGTGCAGATGGTAGTCCGACGCCGCTCAAAACGTAAAGCCGGGAGGAACAGAAGAGAGGAAGAAGTTCAGATGGACACCGCTACGTCTGCACCTGAGCGTACGGAGACATCTACAAGTGCAGGCGGGAGTGGGAAAAAAAGACATGGTGAGAGAAGCAAGAATAAATTACCCAAGGAAACTTACAATGTGATTGCTCTCGATCAGGATGGGAAGCCCGTCGAGCCACCGATAGTGCAGTCCAAGTTTAGCAACGCCTGTGGCACTCTAGTCAGGACGCGTTGTCCCATTAATGTCAAGTTGTGGGAAACGGTGGACGACAACATCAAGACACTTCTCTGGAATGAGTTGCAGAGGTATTTTGTGTTCCCTCCTGGATCAGAGGTCAAGGGGAGAGATTACGCACTTAAAAAGATGGGAGATCGATGGCGACAGTGGAAGTCCGATCTAAATCGGGATTATGTTCAGAAGAATCTCCCACCGTTCACGGATTATGGACATATATCGCAGGCTGACTGGGATACGTTTGTTGCAGATCATACAACAGCTGAAACATTGGCTTTGAGGAAAAAAATGTCCGAGCTCGCGAAGAAGAACAGATATCCCCATAGGCTGGGGTCGAGCGGATACGCTGGTCACGTCGATCAATGGCGGGAGATCGAGCAAAGATTTGCCGTTGTCGCGACCGGGAAAATTGCCTTTTCCCGAACGCTAGTGTATTAATCCCCGTCCCAGGAAAAGCCGGGGTACACCACACAAACATGATATAAAAGACACATCTTTATTATATCGATAATATTTACATTATTACAAAGGCGCTTCAGGCCTGGCAATCAAAATAAACAGCAGCGGACTAGCGGGCCTACGGCTCCATCTTCACAGGCGCTCAACTGGGGTATAAGCCAGGACTCCACCTAAGACATCTTCTCCAAAGCTTCTCTTACTGAAGAGGGGAAAGATTGAGCAAGAATGAGTACAACCACAGTACTCAGCAAGCCACACCGGAGATGCATAATTAATGCAAGGGAATACAAGGGGATAATATTATAGAGGTTAAGTTTTGCAGTAAACAGCATTTAAAAGTCACTTAGTTGCCCAAAGCCATTTTATAAAGACGATCCTAGAGCTACACAGTATTATTAAACAAGGCCGTGAACCCTCACGAACCTGCCTTAACCCAAGGCCTACGATGATTCAGACCGAACTGGCAACCCGACCCTGGGTCCCAGCTCGTCCCAAGCCAACCCAGGCCAACCATTCCACATTTTAGTTGTTGAGCAAATTTTAAAAATTAAAACACTGACTTGGGTACATTGCTCGGCTTGCCCATAACCGAGGGCGCGGCTATTCGAATAGATTATACTCTGATCAGAGGTGTACATCTTTACCCACAAGACACATCTTTCTCACGTGCAACCACGTGCCACATACCACCACGGTATACAGACGAAAGACGTGACATAGTTTCCAACCCATCCTAGCCATAGACAAGAGTACCGACCCAATCCCCCTACGGCCGGGACACCCGGGACAGGCAGGCAGGACTGAGCCCCCTAGCAGCAGGGCACCAACCCTCTGCCATGACATCTCGACTACCGGGCCGCAGCTCGTGTAGCCTTCATTTGCCCTGGAGAATGTCCATCGACCCCCGACTTCATCCATCTCCAATCCGTGTACTTTTGTTTATGACCAGACTGAGCCACAAACTAAGCCTTACCCACTAGACATGTGGAAGTACGGTAGTGCTTTGCAACAGAGGCCCGAAGACCGGTCCTTAAACGGCCGAGGTGCTACCATCAAAACCATGCACCCCGAGCCCAGCCTAAAACCATTTTGGGGATTTTGAATAAAGGGGGATGGTGTGAATCCAATTCCACAACACTCCAACATTTCCAAGTGTCCAAGAGATATGAGTATTCCCAAAGTCTAGAGTTATAAAACCACCTATTGTTGCCTAATTAAATTGCGAAGCATCTACCTAAAATTATACTAGTGGTACCATGAACAGAGTGTCCACTAGTTGGGGTTTTGTTTGATCTAGGGTGAACAAGGTAATAATAACAATAACAATAATAATATGGTCATAACAAAGGTAAATAGGCATGGCTAAATAAAACAGTGATAACGCGGGAATTTAAATAAAGCGATAATGCATTAATTTAAATTAAAATAATTTTATAAACTGGGATTCAATATGCTCAAGGATGATGTGACTTGCCTTGCTCGCTTTCCCAAACACCGGCTTCAACTTCCACGAAGGGCGGATCTTCCGAAGCTGCAGCGTCTACGCGACCAACGGAAAGGAAAAGCCTTAAACTCTAATAAACTCCACACAACAACAGAAACAAAGCACAAAAATGGGTTCTTTACATCTTAAGGAAAAATTAGAGACTTGAACGGTCCAAATCCGAGTTCAAACGGCCAAGATATGGCCATTTGAAGTTTATATGCTCTTTAAATGGATATTTGCGAATTTCTTCATTTAAATTTTAATTTAAAATCGGTTTATTGCGTCAGCCGGGAGAGAGGGCGCGCGGACCGGGTCCACGGGAGTGGGGCCCACGCGGCAGCCTCTCGGTCCACGGTGGACCGGGAGCACGCGGCTGGCGGCGGTCGGCGCCGTGGGTCCCGCGCGTCAGCCGCACCCGCGGGCGCGGGCGGCTGACGGCCGGGCCCACCTGGCAGCCGCGGGAGGCGGCCGAAGGCGGCCTCGCCGGCACGGCCGACGGGAGCGGCGCGCCCGCGCCCCGATGGTCACCGCCGGCGACCACCGGCGCGGCGGAGCGGCGCCCGAGAGAGCGGAGGGAAGGGGGAAAGCGAACGGCGGTCCTCGGCTCACCCCGGGACTACAACGACGACGGAAACGGCGGCCGAAGCGGAGGAAGGCGGCGGCGCGGTTCGGGACGGCGAGGACGGCGGCGCTCCGACGGTCGGCGGGTGAAGCGGAGCGGCGGACGGGGTCGACGGCGATGCGGCGAAGCCGATGGAGGTGGCGCCGAGTCGGGAGGACGACCGGAGCGACGACGGCGGCGAACCGAAGGTCGACGGCGACGGCGGAGAGAGAGGAGCACGGCGCGAGCACGAATCCGACGGCGAGAGCGAGCGGCGAGTGGCGGAAACGGAGGAGCGGAGCTCGGGGATTGATTTTATAGCGACGGGAGAGAGAGAGGGCGGCCGGAGAGGAAGGAAACCGGCCGCGGAGTTCTCGGGCTCCATAGATGCGCCGGCGACGAATGCGGGACGGAGATCGGACGAATCCGAGGGAGAGAGAGAGGGAAAATAGGGGGGAAATGGCGAGGGAATCACGGGGAGTAATTCCCCCCACTTCAATGCGCGCGGGGATGGCGGGAGGCGGCGGATTCCGCGGCGGCGGCGGCGCTAGGGCACGGGCGAGCGGCGGGCGCGGCGGGAGGAAGGCGATGACAGGTGGGTCCCACCCGTCAGCGAGAGTGGCGGGCGGGCCCGCCTGTCAGCGGCGCGCGCGCGGGGGAGGCCGATGGGCCGCGGGGGAGAGGAGAGAGAGGGAGGGAATGGGCCGAGCCGGCCCAAGAGGGAAAAAGGGGGGGGGAAACAGACTTTTAGGGGTTTTTCTTTTTATAAAACCCTTTTTAACTTTGTTTATTTCTTTTCACTTATTATTTGTGCTCTGAAAATTCCACTAAAATTTAAGGGCTCCTTTTAGACCAAGGAGAATTTAACAAAAATTCCCCGGGCCACATTTGAATTTTTCTTGTACGTATTTTAATGTTTGCCAATTTCTTTTCGAATTTTAATTGATTCTATTATTCCTTTTAGAAAATGATTTTTATTTCGGGATGAATTTATCAGGACGTGACAAATCCACCCCCCTTACAAGAATCTCGTCCCCGAGATTCGAGGAGGCTAGCAAGAAGATAGGTTGGGCGGTCTTCTCTTCTTGTCTGACTTCTTCCGCTCCGTCTTCCATAACAAACTTGCCTAGCCAAACTTCTCCACTCTGGACTGCTTGGCTCGATCTCCTGTTGCGGATGGAATCTTCTCTTCACCTGACTTGAACCAGGGTGCACCTTTTAGCTGACTCAGACTAGGTTGCGGTAGCTTAATGATGCTTCCGTTCCAGGACTTCTCACGATTCATATCTTCGGCTTCAACCTTACACAAGTTATCAACTTCATGTCATGTGTCGTAACCTGCTTGTCATTACCAGGATACCATGCTTGTCATCATGAGAATACCATGCTTGGCGTTTCCTTCCAGCTTACCACCATAGGCTTTAGACTATGATATCCCGCTTACTAAGGATACCATGATTGACAACTTGCCATTAACTATCCCATATTAGCTTTCCTGGTCTCCGGTGCTAGGTACTTCTGCTATTCAATGCAAGGGTCGATAATTTTCGCCCTTCAGTTATGTTTCTCAACAGAGCCAACTTATCCCACTTGACATGCTTTGACGCCTTTCCAGATGACTTTACTGCTGGACTTGTTATTGTCTGATCGTGATCCTGCCAGATCTGAGGCTTCGTTGTTAGATGTGATTTTAATCTGACCTCTGTAGATTATCTTCGAACATATCACTTGATTCATAACTGGGAATAGCTCTCATGAACGAGCAACTCGGATTCACTTTCTTTATGTTCAGTTTACTTTCCACTATTCTCTTCATGTTGTCATCATTTAGCATTCAACGTACTCCTTTGCACCTTTAGCCTTGATGTGTTCTTTCTTGATGGATCGATTGCTAGGAAAGTGCGTTGGACGATGCAGGTGCTTTTATTCTAGTAGCATCTGATACAAAGCCCAATGTTGACCCGAGCTTTAGATGCCACTGTTCAGGTTTTACTTCTTGACTTCTTGGTCATGTCACAAAAGTTTCCATCCTTGTCCCCATAGAATTACTTCTACCTGTGGTCATCTCTCTTACTCATGAATTCACCTCCTTTAATGACAGGGCAACTGTTGTAGGGTTGATTGCTATCGGGAGTCTTCCTCGAGTGATGCAGAGCATGTTTCTGTTTATCAATCACCTTTCGGCCTACTTCTTTCATGCTAGAGAACATCTTTGCCAATCTCTTTTATCAATCTTCTTTCGGTTTATCTCTAACAGGTGGTATTCTTTAATGTGGATAACGGACGCTTCTGAGGACGATGAGGTCCTTTGGCTTGCTGCCTTTCAGTGAAACCTTGATGTGGTTCGTCAAAAGCTGCGTTGACTACCTTCAGGGAAATACATTGCTTGATATCTGTATCTATGCCACTAGGGTTTAATTGCCGATGATCATCTTTAGTGCTTCCTCGAGATGGGGAGCATCCAAATTGTTCTTCTGCCATATCACCTTTGACCCTTTTCTGATACCTGATAGACTAGTTACCAACCATCGACTACTATGTTCTCAAAGATTGATGTCTCCTGGATCTTCTTAACTGTTTGTAGGTATATCCGAACTTATCAATATAGAGGCATGGCTGGTACCCTTATGGGTTTCATCCAACAATCACTTTTCTCGATCTGTAAAAGGCGTATCCAAACTCCTATCCCCAACTACTGTCTCATTGGCTTTTTAACCCAGAACTTGTCTGTATTACACTTTTCTCCCTTATTACACGAATACAAAGCACTGCCTTAAACAAAAAAAGGGAAGGTACTTATCATCGGTACATTGTATCCCCAACATGAATCATCCATAAACATAGCAAGCTCACTGTTTACAGACATGAATATATTTATTGATTACATGATTGCTGCAAACTTTCGACTGCACAATGATAGGTAGCGAACTGAAAACCACAAGCGTGGCTGCTCGTTTTGACTCTGGAGAGATATAGCGGGCATTGTTCTAGTGACTGCATCATCCTTGATTGGTTCTGTGATGACGTGATAGGACTGCATATTGCTATTATTCACCGGAGAAGCTTCCTTCTGATTGCTATTTGAAGCAGATAACGGTCTTCTGCTTGGTATCGCACTCCTGAGATTGATTGCCCTTCGCTCGGCCTGGAGTAGGTCGGGGAGAGACACAACTTCTTCCATCGACGACAATTCTTTGCTGAGGCTGTCGGTGCAGAGAATGGTTGGTGCTGAAGGTATTATTGCTATGATTTATTGCAGAGTCAGGTGTAGCAGGAGGAGCATTGGTGCTGTGGATGATATCGTCGATGTTGTTGTTGGAGCTAACTAGCTGATGAGACAATTGTAGGGTTGTTCGTTGGATTTCTGCGGTCTTGGTCAACAATACACTGAGTTGGCAATCCTTGAGCACATGGTTTGTACCTTCGCATAGAAAACGTGTCACCTGCGAGTGGGACACTCCCCTGGTGGGTGGTCTTCTTCAGAGTGAGTGCAGAGTGTGAGACACATGCTAGCAACGTGTCCAGTTTCTCCATAACGGGTGCATGCCTTTGATCCGAAGAAGTCACATCTGAAACTCTTAATCCAAACAAATGTCTCTTTGGTTGACCACTTGATTTTCTTCGCCCTCAATCACTAGGTTATTTGATTCATAACAGATTATGGGTTTACGGAAATGAGACCCTAGGTCTCCTTAATCATCAACCAGATGTACACATCACACAACACTTGCAATCTTAATATGGACCCTCCATAAACTTGCTAAACTCATTCATTATCTCATGTTTCTCTGTTATTACATGATTGACGGGGAACAACTATAAAACAAAAGTATTTGAACACTGATATAAGAGTATTATGGTTGCTTCTGACTGGCGCTAGGCTGGACAGATACTGCATTTACTCCAGTGACCACTTGGCGATTGGCATGTCTGCTTCCTTAACAGGTACTACAGTTGTAACGGACAGTAACTTTCTTACGCTCGGGTTCTTTATCTTGTACTTGATTTCTTGGCTGCTGTGCTGGGACATCCAAAGGTACACTGCCGATACTGGCCTCTGTCTTGTCAACTGGTGGCTGGGGCTGAAATTGAGCATTGACACCTTGTGGTAATGTACTCGTTGGAGTTGGAGCTGTTGCAATGCGGGCTATAGGACTGCTTCGGGATGCATGGATGACAATTCGCTGAGGAGCAAGCTTCTGATTGCAGGGAGTTGCGTGGACTGACGTGCTGGCAGCTATGTTTCTCGGTTTTGGGCACTTGTCGGCGAAATGACCCATTCCTTGACAATTGAAGCAACAGATATCTTCCCGGACTCGGCATTTTCTTTTCTCATTTTGATTCCTCTGTCCTGGCACTGGAGTTAGGCTGAAACTGTAATCTTGGCGAGGATTTGTGTTGCCTTGGTGCTTCTCTCCGTTGGAACTGGTGGGTTGGTTGGCCATCTTCTTTGTTAGCAGAAAACTGAATGGACAATCTTTTGGTACATGATCAGTTCCTTCACAAAAGAAACAAGTGACCCTGCTCGTTGGACACCTGTCGGGTGGATGGTCTTCCTCACAATGAACGCATGTAGTGGCACACGAGCTAGCAACATGACCGATTTCTCCACAACGAGAGCATGCCTTACGTTCCATTTCATCTTCATCATCTGAGGAGACTTGATCTGAATCTTCACTATCAGACACTCTACCTCCATTAGCTAAAAGATGCTCTGTCAACTGTGGTGCACCTCGGAAGGTATTTCTTCTCTGACGTTTTGTCATTCCTGGTGGAGGCCATTCTGTGCTGGTAATGATCATCTTACGGACTTCATCTTCGGTTCGCATTGATGTTTTTCTTTTCTGCTGAGGACACTCCCTTGCATAGTGCCCTTGCTCATCACACATAAAACAAATGATACTTGCTTCTTTTGAGTCAACATGTGGCACGTCACCATGGGTCCTTCGGGATGCTGGCGGCATGCTGACTTGTGGTGTGAGTGCTTGGACTGCCTCCAACTGCACTTGAGGTTGTATCTGACTCAGGTTCAGAATTGGCGTCTGATGTTGCTGTAGTATCTCTATAAGCAATCGGTTCTGGTTAATCAGGTGTTGGATCAGTGTCACACAACTGGTGTCTGGTGCTTCATTCACTCGGGAGCTTGAGGTACCCCTGTCCTGACTTCTGACCTTATTGCCTTTCTCATTGTCAGTCATCTGTTGCAAAGGTTTGGAGAGGGAGAGAGGGAAAACAAAGGGGAGAGACAGATTAGAAGCTAAGGATAGGACCTTAACAGATCTAAGTCTTTTGCTGGTCTGATGTATGTTAGGCTTATTCTGCAAGTTGATTAAGCAAACAACCTAGCATGGTCACATCACACCCCACTGATGCAAACCACGCGCTACACACACAAGCAAGGAACACACGACTAACAACACTACCCTATAGGGTGGCTTAGGTTCTGCGACGGGTTCTCCAAGATCTTCACCCTTGCTTCACATCTGGCTTCACTGCTTCCTTTGCTGTGCCGACGGATCCAGCAGTCTTCTGGAGCTTCGACAGACAACTGACGACATCTTCTTCTTCGCAAAGCTGACCATCTAGTACTAGTTGAAATTTGAAGAAGGAAGGAAAGAGTAAACCCTTTTGCAAATAGCATTAGGGGAAGGAGAAAAAGAGGAACTTTCGCAAATAGTTTTATTTATAAAATATGTCCGTAGGTTTTATCCACTTGGCTTATCCTACAGTCGAGATGGCTCTGATACCAGCTTGTCGCGACCGGGAAAATTGCCTTTTCCCGAACGCTAGTGTATTAATCCCCGTCCCAGGAAAAGCCGGGGTACACCACACAAACATGATATAAAAGACACATCTTTATTATATCGATAATATTTACATTATTACAAAGGCGCTTCAGGCCTGGCAATCAAAATAAACAGCAGCGGACTAGCGGGCCTACGGCTCCATCTTCACAGGCGCTCAACTGGGGTATAAGCCAGGACTCCACCTAAGACATCTTCTCCAAAGCTTCTCTTACTGAAGAGGGGAAAGATTGAGCAAGAATGAGTACAACCACAGTACTCAGCAAGCCACACCGGAGATGCATAATTAATGCAAGGGAATACAAGGGGATAATATTATAGAGGTTAAGTTTTGCAGTAAACAGCATTTAAAAGTCACTTAGTTGCCCAAAGCCATTTTATAAAGACGATCCTAGAGCTACACAGTATTATTAAACAAGGCCGTGAACCCTCACGAACCTGCCTTAACCCAAGGCCTACGATGATTCAGACCGAACTGGCAACCCGACCCTGGGTCCCAGCTCGTCCCAAGCCAACCCAGGCCAACCATTCCACATTTTAGTTGTTGAGCAAATTTTAAAAATTAAAACACTGACTTGGGTACATTGCTCGGCTTGCCCATAACCGAGGGCGCGGCTATTCGAATAGATTATACTCTGATCAGAGGTGTACATCTTTACCCACAAGACACATCTTTCTCACGTGCAACCACGTGCCACATACCACCACGGTATACAGACGAAAGACGTGACATAGTTTCCAACCCATCCTAGCCATAGACAAGAGTACCGACCCAATCCCCCTACGGCCGGGACACCCGGGACAGGCAGGCAGGACTGAGCCCCCTAGCAGCAGGGCACCAACCCTCTGCCATGACATCTCGACTACCGGGCCGCAGCTCGTGTAGCCTTCATTTGCCCTGGAGAATGTCCATCGACCCCCGACTTCATCCATCTCCAATCCGTGTACTTTTGTTTATGACCAGACTGAGCCACAAACTAAGCCTTACCCACTAGACATGTGGAAGTACGGTAGTGCTTTGCAACAGAGGCCCGAAGACCGGTCCTTAAACGGCCGAGGTGCTACCATCAAAACCATGCACCCCGAGCCCAGCCTAAAACCATTTTGGGGATTTTGAATAAAGGGGGATGGTGTGAATCCAATTCCACAACACTCCAACATTTCCAAGTGTCCAAGAGATATGAGTATTCCCAAAGTCTAGAGTTATAAAACCACCTATTGTTGCCTAATTAAATTGCGAAGCATCTACCTAAAATTATACTAGTGGTACCATGAACAGAGTGTCCACTAGTTGGGGTTTTGTTTGATCTAGGGTGAACAAGGTAATAATAACAATAACAATAATAATATGGTCATAACAAAGGTAAATAGGCATGGCTAAATAAAACAGTGATAACGCGGGAATTTAAATAAAGCGATAATGCATTAATTTAAATTAAAATAATTTTATAAACTGGGATTCAATATGCTCAAGGATGATGTGACTTGCCTTGCTCGCTTTCCCAAACACCGGCTTCAACTTCCACGAAGGGCGGATCTTCCGAAGCTGCAGCGTCTACGCGACCAACGGAAAGGAAAAGCCTTAAACTCTAATAAACTCCACACAACAACAGAAACAAAGCACAAAAATGGGTTCTTTACATCTTAAGGAAAAATTAGAGACTTGAACGGTCCAAATCCGAGTTCAAACGGCCAAGATATGGCCATTTGAAGTTTATATGCTCTTTAAATGGATATTTGCGAATTTCTTCATTTAAATTTTAATTTAAAATCGGTTTATTGCGTCAGCCGGGAGAGAGGGCGCGCGGACCGGGTCCACGGGAGTGGGGCCCACGCGGCAGCCTCTCGGTCCACGGTGGACCGGGAGCACGCGGCTGGCGGCGGTCGGCGCCGTGGGTCCCGCGCGTCAGCCGCACCCGCGGGCGCGGGCGGCTGACGGCCGGGCCCACCTGGCAGCCGCGGGAGGCGGCCGAAGGCGGCCTCGCCGGCACGGCCGACGGGAGCGGCGCGCCCGCACCCCGATGGTCACCGCCGGCGACCACCGGCGCGGCGGAGCGGCGCCCGAGAGAGCGGAGGGAAGGGGGAAAGCGAACGGCGGTCCTCGGCTCACCCCGGGACTACAACGACGACGGAAACGGCGGCCGAAGCGGAGGAAGGCGGCGGCGCGGTTCGGGACGGCGTGGACGGCGGCGCTCCGACGGTCGGCGGGTGAAGCGGAGCGGCGGACGGGGTCGACGGCGATGCGGTGAAACCGATGGAGGTGGCGCCGAGTCGGGAGGACGACCGGTGCGACGACGGCGGCAAACCGAAGGTCGACGGCGACGGCGGAGAGAGAGGAGCACGGCGCGAGCACGAATCCGACGGCGAGAGCGAGCGGCGAGTGGTGGAAACGGAGGAGCGGAGCTCAGGGATTGATTTTATAGCGACGGGAGAGAGAGAGGGCGGCCGGAGAGGAAGGAAACCGGCCGCGGAGTTCTCGGGCTCCATAGATGCGCCGGCGACGAATGCGGGACGGAGATCGGACGAATCCGAGGGAGAGAGAGAGGGAAAATAGGGGGGGAAATGGCGAGGGAATCACGGGGAGTAATTCCCCCCACTTCAATGCGCGCGGGGATGGCGGGAGGCGGCGGATTCCGCGGCGGCGGCGGCGCTAGGGCACGGGCGAGCGGCGGGCGCGGCGGGAGGAAGGCGATGACAGGTGGGTCCCACCCGTCAGCGAGAGTGGCGGGCGGGCCCGCCTGTCAGCGGCGCGCGCGCGGGGGAGGCCGATGGGCCGCGGGGGAGAGGAGAGAGAGGGAGGGAATGGGCCGAGCCGGCCCAAGAGGGAAAAAGGGGGGGGGGAAACAGACTTTTAGGGGTTTTTCTTTTTATAAAACCCTTTTTAACTTTGTTTATTTCTTTTCACTTATTATTTGTGCTCTGAAAATTCCACTAAAATTTAAGGGCTCCTTTTAGACCAAGGAGAATTTAACAAAAATTCCCCGGGCCACATTTGAATTTTTCTTGTACGTATTTTAATGTTTGCCAATTTCTTTTCGAATTTTAATTGATTCTATTATTCCTTTTAGAAAATGATTTTTATTTCGGGATGAATTTATCAGGACGTGACAGCCGTGGCCGGCAAACCCCTGCTGGTAGACCCCATGGTTGAACGTAGCAAGAATTGGGTTTGGGCGCGCAGCACAGGTCAAGTCTCGGATGAGGGAGACATACTATTCGAGACTCCAGATATAGAAGAAGTGACTACTAATTTACAGCAGATAGTTGAGAAAGAAAGATCAGGACAGTTCGTCCCACGGAGGGAGCGAGACCAGCTTACTGCGGCGTTGGGGACCGCCGAACACTGTGGACGTGTAAGGGGTTTGTACTCAAAGATGAGTTGGAAGATAGGGTTTCCACAAGACGCACCAAGTTATAAGAAGAGAGACAAATACAAAAAACAACTATCAGACAAAATCTATGCGCAAGTGAAGGAACACTTCTACTCGTTGGCAGCTGAAAACCCGACAGCCTTTCCAAGGTTATTCCCTGATGGCCAGCAACCCACACAATCCGCACAGCAAACAACTAATGTACCCAGCAGTGTAGGCTCAGTGCAGACAACTCCCTTCCCTGTGGATAGTATAACTGGACCAACTCCGTGCAGTCTCGTCGTACCAATCGGCCGCGCTGGAAAGACTAAGGAGGTTGCAACGGGTTTAGCGATACCCGGACGTCAATTCCACAACACGGCAATCCTTGAGGATTATGCAAGGGTACAGGTCGCCAAGGTTCATAGCGACCACGTTTCCTTGGAACTAGACATACCTGCACCTGAGGGGATTGAACTTCTCGGTGATGTAGTGAGTCAGTTTATCTTGTGGCACCGCAGAGACATAATCCTGACCGCGGCCATTCCAGCAGCAGGATCTTCAACTCCATCCTCATAGCAGGCAAGGACAGCTGCCGCTCCTGCACCACCGTTGCCTCCTGAACCACCGTCACCTCGACATCCGTCGTCACCACCATCGCTTAGGTCACCACCTCGCCAACCTACACCACCACCGTCCCCTTCTCAACAGCCGCCTCTCCCGGCCCCGCAACCAGTTCAAGCCTCTCCCACCTCCCCAGCTAAACAGCATGCTCCCCCGGCTCCGTCCTCAGTTCAAACCTCTCCACCTACACCCCAATCTGCTCTGGTAGAACAAGTGCACATACCAGAAGGTACTACATCCGAACCGAAGTCTAATCCTTTGGAACCTCGTCGTATAATTCCAAAGTTGATATCGACATACGACCCAAAGGAGATTGACAAGGATAAGGAAAAGTTCATGTTTTCAGCTTTCAGGAATTCTGAGAAGAGAAAAGAACTTGCTCACGTCTTGTCAGACTCCCAGAAGTCAGTAATAGCGGCCCAAGATGAAGTGCAATCCTGGTTATCTGCCGATGTGCCTGAAACTTATGAGTATGGCAAGCCATTCTTGCCAACTTATCTTATGAACAAGCTACCATGGGAAATGAGGGTAATGCACGAATGGTATATGAAGGCATCTAGGAAAGGTCTCGGTTTCATAAGCGTCGCCGTCCCGGAAGGCGCTTTCATGAGTGGTGCTAATGGGATATTTTTTATCTGGCAAAATTTGCTACAGGACACCCCAAAATCGTGTAATTGGCTGTGGGACACCGCAAAATCTTGGCTTTGCCCACGGACACTACGAAAGTTGTGAAATTGGTTGTGAGACACCGAAGGCAATATTTTATAATTTCCGAGGCAAAAGAGGTCAGAAAATTTTCTAAATGACCAATCTACCCTTGCGCGCCGCTACCTCTAAGCCTGACTGGGTCTGGTCGAACCAGACCCAGCCGGCGCTGTTTCCATCCTCCCTCCCTCCACAGCCTGATTCCCCATTCCCAAACCTAACCCTAGGCGACGGCGGCGGCGGCGGTGGCGGGGCCAGCGGCGACAGCGGCGGTTGCGGGGCCGACGGCGGAGGCGGCAGTGTTGAGGACGGCGACGACGGCGGCCTAGTCGGCTTCGGTTGGTGCAGCGATGGACAGCTCGGCGTCATCTTCAGTGGTACGGCACCGTGGTGGTGGCGAGTTGCCCTTGGGCAAATGTCCATTGTGCCACTGATGGGGATTGTTGGCTCAGAAATGAAGGGAGTTGAAGGAGTGGGACGAATTTTAGTGTACCTTGGAGTTGTGCAAGCTTTATTATTACTGTTGATTTTGGTAGTTGTCATTAGCAAGTAATATGGACTGTAATAGGCAATTTAGTATTTGGAAGCAATGTAATGTTGAACTTATGAATGCCCTGTGGAATTAATGAATGTAGTATGGTTTTCAGATGAAATGCAGCCATTCGAATTTGGTTTGATATGGCATCTGAGCAATGGGAATTTTTGCAGTACTCTGTGATGTTGCTTTGATATGGCATTGAGTAATAGTGCACAGCATTTGCAGTAGTATATGGCATCTGAGCAATTTGGACAACATGTTGACAAAATTTGGCCAGAGAAAAATTTGGACAGCATGTTGGCAAAATTTGGCCAGACAAAAAATTGGACAGCATGTTGGCATCTGAGCAGTAAATGTTTGCTGTCTGAAACATTGGCAAAAAATTTGCCCAGACAGCAAATTGACAGTTTGGCAAAATTTCAGACAGCAAACTGGCATACATCCATACAACAAACATTTACAAGCATGTTGGACAGTAAACAAAATTTTAGACAGCAATAATTTAGAAGCCATTCCAGAAATACTCACTGCCATTCCACATCAACTAGTGCCATACATCCAGTGCCACACATGGTACTGCCACTGCCATTAAGCTTGGTCTATACAAAAGCCATACATGAAAGTCTTTAGGCACATTTTGCCTAGCAAATATGAGTAGTACTGCCCATTGGCTCCATAACAAAAGCAGTGCACTTAGCACATAAAGGAGTCCATGCCATTAAAAGCTAACATCAGTGAACATAGCATCCTACATTTAACAAAAGCAAATTTCATGTCATTGAACTTCAGTCTTCAGATGGCACCAGCTGCCTTGTTGCTTGGAGCATCAACATCCAAATTGAGAGCTCTAGCCCTGCTCCTTGTTATTGGGCTTGTTTGAGTTACCCCAGATGCTTGTGATCTTGAAGGTGTGGACCTGCAAAAAAATGAAAATCAACATAAATATGTAGAGTAAATATAGCAAATGTATGGCATAAAAAAGAAATTTTGCTGTTGACAACATACACAGTAGCTGTTGGGACTTGTATAACAGGATCTTGCACAGAAAGCACAACTTTCTTCACTCTTTTTCTCTTAGGCTTTGGTGGGGCTGGTGGAGGGGCAGATGGATCAGCAACTGGTTCATTGCAAGTCTTCTTGATATGGCCAAACTGACCACACCTCTTGCATCTATACTTTCTTTTTCCTGAACCTCCTTCTTCCATTCCTTTAATCCTTCTGCTTCTAGGTCTGCCTGCTGACCTCTTCAACAGAGGTGGATATAACTTGAATCCTACATTAATCTTGGCCCATTGAGACTTGTCTGTCATTGGAACTACATGTCCTGCATATGCCTTCTTGAATGTTGCAACAGAGTAGCAGTCATCCACAAACTGTTCCAATTCTAGCCCCCTCCGTGAAATGACTAGAAAAATGGCATGTGTGCAAGGTATACCTGTTACCTGCCATTGCCTACAACTGCATTCTCGAGTGTTCAAGTCAACAGTGTGCCTCCATGTCTTCAAATCCCTACCAGTCCCTCATATTTCTCCTAGGTGACTGTGGGCTGAGTACAGTTTGTATCCAAGGTCCCTGCTCCTAGCATACAGGGACTTCATTACACTAGGAAGAATAGTACCAGTCAACTTGACAGCAAGCCTTTTCCTAACAGACATTCTCTCCATGATCATTTGCCTAATCTTATCCATCAAATCAACTACAGGCAGTGATTTCTCATGCCTGATCCAACTATTGAAGGTCTCTGCTATATTGTTTGTGACATAGTCACATTTACTGAGAGTAGAGAACTGACATCTAGTCCAAATGTGCTTATGGAAGTTATCAATCCATTCTGTAGCTTTTGGACATGCCTTTTTCATCTCATTATAGTGACTCTCGAATATGTCCTGCCTATAGGCCCTTGATGCAGGCCACAGATTCCTCTCAAATACCTCACCACTGAACCTCTTCTGAAAGTTCTTCACCAAGTGTCTCATGCATTCCCTATGCTCTACTCCATTGGTGAAGACTCTGGTGACTGCTGTGTCAATGCCTTTACCAGCATCTGTGGACAGAACCAACCCCTCTGGGGACCCAATTGCCGAGTGAAGCTTATCCATGAACCAAGCCCAATTATCTGTACTTTCTGACCCAAAGACTCCATATGCTACAGGAAACATCCAGTTATGGCCATCAATCCCAATTGCTGATGCCAATTGCCCTCTCCATTTGCCAGTCAGTACAGTTGAGTCAATACCTAAATATGGCCTGCAACCGTTAAGAAACCCATCAACACATGGTTTCAGTGCTACAAACATCTTGCTGAAATGATTCTTCCCATCCACTGTCACATGATCAACCTCCACAATTGATCCGGGACTTGTCCTCTCCAACTCTGCTTTGAAGTTGTAAGCTGCATCGAAGCTATCTTCCCATTTGCCAAGGATTTCATCAAGTGCCATCTACCTACCGTCCCAAACAACGTAGTAAGAAATATTGATCTTGTACTTCTCTTCCAAGAACTTCTTTAAAGCAGTAGCACCAAGGGTTGGTTCTTGTCTCAACTTGTTGATCACACGATCTCTCACCCATGAATTGGTGGCCATGCAATTGTTCTCCAAACCAGCTGTGCTAGCACAATTATGTGCGTAAAGAAGCTTCTTTATCTGAAATGAAATAGCAAAAAAGTTATAAATGGCAGAAAACACAATGAATAGACAAATTAGTGAACATCAATTATGTGGGCCTACTTACTTGCCAAGTTCTCCCATCCGGTAGTCTAGAAGCATGTATCCTCCACTTGCACCGCTTAGCCTTACAGTATGCCCTATACCTCCTTGATTCGCTATATGGCACTGCAAGTTCAACCTCTTTTAGTACTGCATATTGTTTAATGCACCTTTTAAAGCAATTGCCATCTTTAAAAGTTACACCAACGGCTATCTTAGGATTGTCTACATCAGTTACATGAGCCACTGACTCACAACCCTCCTCATCGTCAACGGCTAAATCGTCTTGATCTTCGTCAGAACCAGGGTCATAGTCTGCGTCAACTGCCTCATCATCTGAAACCAAGTCGTTGTATTTCTCTTTCTCATCATCTACACCAACATACTCAACCTCATCACTCTCACCCCAATCATCAACCTTTTCCTTAGGCTTCGTAGGTTTGCTAGGTTTGCTACGTTTAGATGCAATGACTTGGCTCTCTTGAGTGGCTAATACAATGTCAGTACAAGCAACTTGTCCATCTCCTGCAACAGTACTAGCCGGCCCATCAATGCTGCCTTGATCCATACAAGGCTCGGTCCTATTTCGTGGGTCATCACTCACATTAACAAGCAAAGGGAGCCTCCTCATCTCCCAGTACATATCAAATGCATCAAGCAATGAACTATCTGAAGCTATCTCTGCATACCTCCCAACATTTTTGTCCCAATAGGTTACAGTTATCTCCTGAAGATAACTATGTTTTACCTCCCCATCAAGATCATTAATAAGGTCAATCCAACAAATTGTATCCTTGTCTATTACCCACTTAATATCACGAGAGACATGATAATCCGGTCTACCGTTCTCATCAAACTCAACGTATGGACCAACTCGAACATCAACTCTGCAAGCTGCGCTAGCGTCCATCCTACGCGACAAAAACGCAGCAATAAAATCACCAAATTTCAATCACTGTAAATTGCAACAAAAACTCTACAACTCGCAACACATATCACTGCAAACAATTCCACTCATAATGCGAGGCAAAAAGGAATCAAGCTTACCCTTGAGGAACCCAAGACATGTCCAATTCCTTCAATGGAACCTCACTGCTCGTCAGCCGCAGGGACGATTTCTTCCCAGCACACTTCTTCCTTGGCGACATCTTCCTAGCTGCCGCTCGGCCGCCTACCAATATGACAGCTCCATCGGCCACCGTCGTCGTCGCCGTCCTTAACACCGTCGCCAGCGCCGAAACTGCCTCCGCCGGCGCCGCCGCCGCCGGCCCCGCCACCACCGCCGCCGCCTCCGCCGCTGCTGCCGCCGCCGCCTCCGCCGCCGCCGTCGCCTAGGGTTAGGTTTGGGAATGGGGAATCGGGCTGTGGAGGGAGGGGGGATGGAAACAGCGCCGGCTGGGTCTGGTTCGACCAGACCCAGTCAGGCTTAGAGGTAGCGGCGCGCAGGGGTAGATTGGTCATTTAGAAAATTTTCTGACCTCTTTTGCCTCGGAAATTATAAAATATTGCCTCCGGTGTCTCACAGCCAATTTCACAACTTTCGTAGTGTCCGTGGGCAAAGCCAAGATTTTGCGGTGTCCCACAGCCAATTACACGATTTTAGGGTGTCCTGTAGCAAATTTTCCCTTTTTATCTCTTTCCGAGACCTTTACGCCCTCTACAAGCTAGATAAAATGGACGTTAATCTCGTTGCGGCGCTCTGTCTGTAAGTCTGAACTCTTTATTACATGTTACACGTATCATTCTATTTACAGAAAACACGAGACCTGGGAGATCTGCTTAACTCCAGTGCAGGTCCAAAGCTCGCCTTCAGGCGTGCTAGCGTGCCAGTTGATTTGATCCTGTAATCAACAAGAGATAAAAACAAAGAAACCGCGGTTAAGTCTATAAATGATAGCCGATCGGCTAGGTGCCGATGCCATATCATTTATCTTTGAGCCGATGTCATATGTGAATCGATCGGCAGTTGTAAATAGATAATAAAGAACTAAATCTATTCGATCGGCTGTAGATATTTCCAGTATATAATTCTTATATCGATATATACTTAAATCAAGTGATTGGGGTAGATTGGTCGCCATGCTGAGATAGTATAAATCACTTAGATCGAAATATATATTAATAACAGGACTATATATGTTTATAGCATAGCCAATCAGATAGATCTAGCATGTATCGGCTAATACTCCGATACTACTCTATATCAGGATATTAAAACAGGTATGATATATCAAACAAAGGCTTAATATACTTAAATACAGCAATATCTTGACATAAATGGCAGATTTAACATGTTAATGAAACATATAGAGCAAATGTAGTTAAATCAGATAAGATCGGCTGAAACTCCGATGCTACCCTAATCGGCAACCAGAAGACAGGCTAGAGATTGATATTCTAAGCACGACTTAATAGATCAAACTCAACTGATGCAGCATTAAGTATGAAAAGAAGAACAAGATCTAGACAATCAAGCCGCTGGAAGTTTCATATAATGGTAGTTATCTTATATAATCTAAATCAACGTCGAAATCTAACCTAATCGGCTGCCCTCTACCGACAGATGTTAGCCGATTGTAGATTAGATAGCGGTATTGCTGTAGATTATGTAAGATATATGATAACTCGACGAATTACATAAACGAGATTAGAGTATCATAAAGATGGAAGCACTAATCTCAAGAACGCAAGCCGTCGTAACAAGTTTTACCTCTTGTTGAAGATCGAAACCGATGCAGCTCAACCCGAAAGCAAGAACTCGTCGAAACAAAACTAAAGTAAAAGGGTGGCGATGCCCCGAGATTGTATTGAACGTGTATATATTTTAGTTACATAGGGCTCGGGTCTATTTATACCCGAGAATTACAAGATATGTCCATAACGGACACGACTACTATCTCTAACAAACTCTAAAATACTATAAGTCTTTGCGGCAGACTTTTGTCCAATCATATCTCTAAGGAAATTACATAAAACATCCTAATTAATAGATACAATTGCCTCCTCAGGACTCTATCCATATGCGGCAATCACCTTGAAGCACCTTAATCCAACCCGACATCACACATCAAGTTGTATTGCCAGGATCGGCTACATCGGCTTACCTAGTTCGACTCAGACTCAGCCGATCTTATCGTAGCCGATCTGGACTCCAGCCGATTCCTGCTCTGTTTTCGAACTCGATCTCCGCCTCCGACTTCGCTTCGATCTAATCTTCTTTCCCGATGCCGATATTACCAAATTTGGTTGTTAACACATTCCAAACAAATAAACCAAATCTCATTTCTTCTTTGTTCATTGTACAGTATGCAATTCCACGAAGCTGATAGAACTGGAGCAAAGGTTGGATACGTCGATCCAACAAGAATATGCAAAACACAACACACCATAGAGCTGAGAGAGGACTGCGAGCAATTGGTTGGCAAGACCCCTGAAGAAAAGGAAGAATATGTGAAGACATTGCACAAGAGGAAGAAGCTAGAAGTAGCAACATACTTGGCAATAGCAATGTTGGTGCACGCCGACAAAGATGTCTTAATGGTCCCCTACGCGTTCACGTAAGCTTTCTCTTCTTTTTGTTTAATTAATTTATCTTCTTCGGAATTTTCTGTCTCCAATAAACCTATCTTATATGCAGAGACCACTACATATTATTCCTTGTATATCCGAAAGACCAATTGATCATATCATTTGACCCCGCACACTATGACAAGGAGACATTTATGGAATTCCTTACTATTTTGAATTTGTAAGTGATAAACATTTCATTACTATAAATTGTTTAGGTCGATCACCAGTCTTCTAACTACTAATAAAACAATTGTTTCCTTCAAACAGAGCACACAAGTACTACCGCAAAAGAGGTGGACCAATACATATTCCATCCCAGAAGTAGTTATCCGTCAGGACTAGTTGGCCGGTACTATTAAATCTATACAAATACAACTAATTATCGAAAAATACATATATACTAAATATATCTACTGAGATCGGTCCCCATAATTATATCGCAGTGCTACAAACAACCACCAGGAACCAACTTGTACGGTTATTACGTGTGCGAGATGCTCAGAGTAAATGGGATGTACAAAACAACCAGTAACCGAGTAAGTCATCGAACTCTTCTCTACAAAGAAACCCATCTTGCACACACTTCTCACTTAGTACCATTTTATTTTCCTTTCTGTGCGCAGATCCCTGAAATCCCATATATTGCACAACGATTCAACGACACTACTATCTTGAACGTGGCCGCTGACCTCTGCCGATTCATCCGTCGTGATGTCTACAACGCAAGAGGTCTCTTCTACGACAACCAGAGTGAACTCGCAATGGACGACAAATTTAAACCTCTCAGAGAGTGGGAGAAAAAACATATGCAATGACATGTACACTACTTATACATATGATGAAAAAACTGTGGCACTTGTATTATATATTTCGTATGTAAATTACGATTGAATTAATGGTTATGTATTACAGTTTGTTACTGCGGCACTTGTCTTATCTCATATGCTTACTATTCCAAAATACGATAATAAATCCCTCAACAATTTAATATTAATTACGAGACACATCTCACCAAAAGGCTAGAATAAATATTATTTGAGCTATTCAGAAATTGAATTTCGCATGCGGTCTTCTTAAGACGTCCGCATGCGAAAATAGATCTTCGCATGCGGTCTTGTTAGGTCGACCGCATGAGAAAATATATCTTCGCATGCGGCTTCTTAGATGGACCGCATGCGAAGATCTATTTTCGCATGCGGCCGTCTTAAGTGACTGCATGATCTTCGCATGCGGCTGGGCCGGCCACATGCGCAAATGGTGATCTTTGCAGACCATTTTGCGCATGCGGGCCGGCCAACCGCATGTGAAGATCGATTCCGCCCGTATGCAAAAACGCTTTTTTAGTAATGGCGGACGAGCCAAGCCTAAACCGAATAGAAATTGAAGACAGACCGACCTGCAGTTAGCGGACCTAGAAAAATTATACTGGGTGTGTATATTCTAGCAATCGCTCCATCATATATTTTTTAAAAGAAAAATACCCAATTCTAAGTAAAATTTTGGTCGGGTTTTCCAAAAATTTATTAAAATGTGGTCTATAATTCATGAAAAAAATATAAAATTCAGAACAAATAAATCCCATGTCCATTTTCATGTTATATTGATTTTATTTGATCAAAGCACACTGTCCATTTTCGTATTGTAGTGATTTTATTTGAACTAAGCACGCCTTTTGATCGGTTTTTCATTCATCTGAACCCACATCCAAATACTGTCCGGTGTTCAGTCAGTGTTTACACGTACATTCATATTGTTATCCCATCGATCAAACTTGAGTCCTCTCTCTCCTGATTCCTTCCTCTTCTAGTCTCATTGCTTTTGTTGCTAATGCGCACATCAGCATGATGAGTGCCGGGGCAGTGTGGATGCACAGCGAGCTCCCAATTGCACGAGCCAACTATGCATCATCACATCATGCTCTAATCTATCTAGCTATTATTCTTTCTCTTTTTTCAATTGTTTTTTTTCATCTAGTTCTTTTCTCTTCCCCTAATTTGATTTCTCGATGATTACAGGACTACCAGACAAACAATGATCACTGTTACGTTATACTCCCTCCGTTTCAAAATGTTTGACACCGTTGACTTTTTAGCACGTGTTTGACCATTCGTCTTATTCAAAAAATTTAAGTAATTATTTATTCTTTTTATATCATTTGATTCATTATTAAATATACTTTCATGCACACATATAGTTTTATATATTTCACAAAATTTTTTGAATAAGACAAACGGTCAAACATGTGCTAAAAAGTCAACGGTGTCAAACATTTTGAAACAGAGGGAGTATTTTCTAAGAGAATTTTATTTTTATGTCCTTTAATTGCATATTGCATCATAGTATTTTACAAAAAAATAAGGTATGCCAGTGCTCACCCGGCACACCCCTAAACTGACTGTTGGAGTGTATAAAGTGAATTGCCCGCCTTTTCCTATCAGCTTAGGCTTTTATGTGCAACTGGCTGGTGCATGTAACTTAGGCCCTATTTGTTTCAGCTTAAAATTATTGTAATCTAGATTATTAAATCAGATTATTCTAAGCTGGATTATAATAAGCTGACATAAAATAAGCTACGTGTTGTTTGTTTCTCTGGATTATTAGAGGCATCTAAGACTAGTGGGTCTTTAGCCACTCAATAATCCAGATTATAATAATCCTAAGCTGAATCAAACAGGGCCTTAATATGGTATCAGAGCCAGAGGTCTCGAGTTCGAATCCTGGCTGGCGCGCAATTAAATAAAATAATTGCAGCCCACTCCAATATTCCACGCTTGAGACTTGAGAGGGTCTCGCGTGAGGGGGAGTGTATAAAGTGAATTGCCCGCCTTTTCCTATCAGCTTAGGCTTTTAGGTGCAACTGGCTGGTGCATGTAACTTAATACTGACGACTACAAAGTTTTTGATAAAATGCTTTTAATTTTTATAATAGTAAAGATAAAGATGGGATTTATGATATGCGATACTCTTCTACAAATCAAATGGTGGCAATATATTTGTCGTATAGGTGTTGTGCATAACCAAGAAGCTGATTAGAGAAGAAAATTGAAGCTAATGTTTCCTTCTGTTCGAAAAGCTGATGTTTCCTCTCTCTGTCTCTGTTCTGCACGCGCACTCACATCAAAGCATATGCACTCAGTGTCGCGACCGGGAAAATTTGCCTTTTCCCGAACGCTAGTGTATTAATCCCCGTCCCAGGAAAAGCCGGGGTACACCACACAAACATGATATAAAAGACACATCTTTATTATATCGATAATATTTACATTATTACAAAGGCGCTTCAGGCCTGACAATCAAAAATAAACAGCAGCGGACTAGCGGGCCTACGGCTCCATCTTCACAGGCGCTCAACTGGGGTATAAGCCAGGACTCCACCTAAAACATCTTCTCCAAAGCTTCTCTTACTGAAGAGGGGAAAGATTGAGCAAGAATGAGTACAACCACAGTACTCAGCAAGCCACACCGGAGATGCATAATTAATGCAAGGGGGGTACAAGGGGATAAAAATAGGGGTTAAGTTTTGCAGTAAACAGCATTTAAAAATCACTTAGTTGCCCAAAGCCATTTTATAAAGACGATCCTAGAGCTACACAGGATTATTACACAAGGCCGTGAACCCTCACGAACCTGCCTTAACCCAAGGCCTACGATGATTCAGACCGAACTGGCAACCCGACCCTGGGTTCCAGCTCGTCCCAAGCCAACCCAGGCCAACCATTCCACATTTTAGTTGTTGAGCAAATTTTAAGAATTAAAACACTGACTTGGGTACATTGCTCGGCTTGCCCATAACCGAGGGCGCGGCTATTCGAATAGATTATACTCTGATCAGAGGTGTACATCTTTACCCACAAGACACATCTTCCTCACGTGCAACCACGTGCCACATACCACCACGGTATACAGACGGAAGACGTGACATAGTTTCCAACCCATCCTAGCCATAGACAAGAGTACCGACCCAATCCCCCTACGGCCGGAACCTCCGGGACAGGCAGGCGGGACTGGGCCCCCTAGCAGCAGGGCACCAACCCTCTGCAATGACATCTCGACTACCGGCCGCAGCTCGTGTAGCCTTCATTTGCCCTGGAGAATGTCCATCGACCCCCGACTTCATCCATCTCCAATCTGTGTACTTTTGTTTATAACTAGACTGAGCCACAAACTAAGCCTTACCCACTAGACATGTGGAAGTACGGTAGTGCTTTGCAACAGAGGCCCGAAGACCGGTCCTTAAACGGCCGAGGTGCTACCATCAAAACCATGCACCCCGAGCCCAGCCTAAAACCATTTTGGGGATTTTGAATAAAGGGGGATGGTGTGAATCCAATTCCACAATACTCCAACATTTCCAAGTGTCCAAGAGATACGAGTATTCCCAAAGTCTAGAGTTATAAAACCACCTATTGTTGCCTAATTAAATTGCGAAGCATCTACCTAAAATTATACTAGTGGTACCATGAATAGAGTGTCCACTAGTTGGGGTTTTGTTTGATCTAGGGTGAACAAGGTAATAATAACAATAACAATAATAATAAGGTCATAACAAAGGTAAATAGGCATGGCTAAATAAAACAGTGATAACGCGGGAATTTAAATAAAGCGATAATGCATTAATTTAAATTAAAATAATTTTATAAACTGGGATTCAATATGCTCAAGGATGATGTGACTTGCCTTGCTCGCTTTCCCAAACACCGGCTTCAACTTCCACGAAGAGCGGATCTCCCGAAGCTGCAGCGTCAACACTACCAACGGAAAAGAAAAGGCTTAAACTCTAATAAAATCCACATAACAGCGGAAACAAAGCACAAAAATGGGTTCTTTACATCTTAAGGAAAAATTAGAGACTTGAACGGTCCAATTCCGAGTTCAAATGGGCAAGATATGGCCATTTGAAGTTTATATGCTCTTTAAATGGATATTTGCGAATTTCTTCATTTAAATTTTAATTAAAAACCTCATTTATTGCGTCAGCCGAGGGAGAGGGCGCGCGGACCGGGTCCACGGGAGTGGGGCCCACGCGTCAGCCTCTCGGTCCACGGTGGACCGGGAGCACGCGGCTGGCGGCGGTCGGCGCCGTGGGTCCCGCGCGTCAGCCGCACCCGCGGGCGCGGGCGGCTGACGGCCGGGCCCACCTGGCAGCCGTGGGAGGCGGCCGAAGGCGGCCTCGCCGGCACGGCCGACGGGAGCGGCGCGCCCGCGCCCCGATGGTCACCGCCGGCGACCACCGGCGCGGCGGAGCGGCGCCCGAGAGAGCGGAGGGAAGGGGGAAAGCGAACGGCGGTCCTCGGCTCACCCCGGGACTACAACGATGACGGAAACGGCGGCCGAAGCGGAGGAAGGCGGCGGCGCGGTTCGGGACGGCGAGGACGGCGGCGCTCCGACGGTCGGCGGGCGAAGCGGAGCGGCGGACGGGGTCGACGGCGATGCGGCGAAGCCAATGGAGGTGGCGCCGAGTCGGGAGGACGACCGGAGTGACGACGGCGGCGAACCGAAGGTCGACGGCGACGGCGGAGAGAGAGGAGCACGGCGCGAGCACGAATCCGGCGGCGAGAGCGAGCGGCGAGCGGCGGAAACGGAGGAGAGAGGCACGGGGAGCGATTTTATAGCGACGGGAGGGAGAGAGGGCGGCCGGAGAGGAAGGAAACCGGCCGCGGAGTTCTCGGGCTCCAATGAAGACGCCGGCGACGATTGCGGGATGAATCCAGACGAATCCGAGGGAGAGAGAGAGGGAAAGGAGGGGGAAACGGGAGAGGGAATCGCGGGGAGTAATTCCCCCCACTTCAATGCGCGCGGGGATGGCGGGAGGCGGCGGATTCGGCGGCGGCGGCGGCGCTAGGGCACGGGCGGCGGCGGGCGCGGCGGGAGGAAGGCGATGACAGGTGGGTCCCACCCGTCAGCGAGAGTGGCGGGCGGGCCCGCCTGTCAGCGGCGCGCGCGCGGGGGAGGCCGATGGGCCGCGGGGGAGAGGAGAGAGAGGGAGGGAGATGGGCCGAGCCGGCCCAAGAGGGAAAAAGGGGAGGGGGAAAAGACTTTTTAGGATTTTTCTTTTTATAAACCTTTTTAACTTTGTTTATTTCTTAATAATTATTATTTGTGCTCTGAAAATTCCACTAAAATTTGAGGGCTCCTTTTAGACCAAGGAGAATTTAACAAAAATTCTCCGGGTCACATTTGAATTTTTCTTGTTCGTATTTTAATGTTTGCCAATTTCTTTTCGAATTTTAATTGATTCTATTATTCCTTTTATAAAATGATTTTTATTTCGGGATGAATTTATCAGGACGTGACAAATCCACCCCCCTTACAAGAATCTCGTCCCCGAGATTCGAGGAGGCTAGCATGAAGATAGGTTGGGCGGTCTTCTCTTCTTGTCTGACTTCTTCCGTCGCGTCTTCTATAACGAACTTGCCTAGCACAACTCCTCCACTCTGGACTGCTTGGCTCGATCTCCTGTTGCAGATGGAATCTTCTCTTCACTTGACTTTTCCCTGGTTGCACCTCTAACTGACTCAGACTAGGCTGCGGTGGTTGAGGATGGGGCTTCAGTTCTAGAACTTCTTATCACTCATATCTTCGGAGTCAACCTCATACAAGTTACCACTTCATGTCATGCGTCAACACTAGCTTGTCATTACTAGGATACCATGTTTGGCATCATGAGAATACCATGCTTGGTGTTTCCTTCCAGCTTACCACCCTCTGCTTTAGACTATGATACCCCGCTTACTAAGGATACCATGATTGTCAACTTGCTATTAACTGCCTCATATTAGCTTTCCTGGTCTCCGGATGCTAACCACTTCTGTTATTCCATGCGAGGGTTGATAACTTTGCCTTTGAATTATGTTTCTCAACAGAACCAACTTATCCCACTTGACATGCTTTGACGTCTTCCCAAGTGGTTTTACTGCTGGACTGCTTATTGTCTGATCGTTATCCTGCCAAACCTGAAGCTTCGTTGTTAGATGTGATTTTAATCTGACCTCTGTAGACTATCTTCGAACATATCACTTGGTTCTTTACATTCAGTTTACTTCCCACTATTATCTTCAGGTTGTCATTATTTAGCATTCAACGTATTCCTTTACTCCTTTGACCTTGATGAGTTCCTTCCCATTGGATCATTTCCCAAGACATGGCATTGCCTGGTAACCGGTGCTTGCAGTTTTCACTCCGTGTAGCATCTGATACTGAGTTGAAGATTTCACTCCTTGCCTTCATAGAAACACTTTTACCTAGGTCATCTTGCTTACTCACGATTTTTTTTTTCTCTCTCAATGACATGGTGACCGTTGCAGGGTGATCACTATCAGGGGTCTCCCTTGAGTGATGCAGAGCATGTTGCGGTTTATCAATCACCTTTCGGCCTTCTTCTTTCATGCTAGAGAACATCTTTGCCAACCTCTTTTATCAATCTTCTTTCGGTTTATCTCTAACAGGTGGTATTCTTTAATGTGGACTGCGGACGCTTCTGGGGACGATGAGGTCCTTTGGCTTGCTGCTTTTCAGTGAAACCTTGATGTGGTTCGTCAAAAACTGCACAGACTACCTTCAGGGAAATACATTGCTTGCTATCTGTATCTATGCCACTAGGGTTTTAATTGCCGATGATCATCTTTAGTGCTTCCTCGAGATGGGGAGCATCCAAATTGTTCTTCTGCCATATCACCTTTGACCCTTTTCTGATACCTGATAGACTAGTTACCAACCATCGACTACTATGTTCTCAAAGATTGATGTCTCCTGGATCTTCTTAACTGTTTGTAGGTATATCCGAACTTATCAATATAGAGGCATGGCTGGTACCCTTATGGGTTTCATCCAACAATCACTTTTCTCGATCTGTAAAAGGCGTATCCAAACACCTATCCCCAACTACCATCTCATTGGCTTTTTAACCCAACGCAGTTTAATTGGTTTTCTTTTCCATCAACAGGTTGGTTATTAACTCGAGGTTAGAATATAGTTCCTCTGGAATGAGACCCTAGGTCTCCTTTATCAGTAAGCAATTATACACATAATCACATATCCGCATCTTCCAAAAGAATCCTAGTAGAACTTGTCTGTATTACACATTTCTCCCTTTTTACCCGAATACAAGGCACTGCCTTAAACAAAAAGGGAAGGTGCTTAATATCGGTACATTGTATCCTCAACATGAATCATCCATAAACATAGCAAGCTCACTGTTTACAGACATGAATATATTTATTTATTACATGATTGCTGCAAACTTTCGACTGCACAATGATAGGTAGCGAACTGAAAATCACAAACATGGATACTCATTCTGATTCTGGAGAGATATAGCTGGCATTGTTCTAGTGACTGCATCATCCTTGATTGGTTCTGTGATGATGTGATAGGACTGCATATTGCTATCATTCGCAGGAGATGATTCCTTCTGAGTGCTGTTTAAAGCGGATGACGGTCTTCTGCTTGGTTTCGCCCTCCGGAGGTTGATTGCCCTTTGCTTGG
Source organism: Oryza rufipogon (assembly GCA_023541355.1). Taxonomy (NCBI): domain Eukaryota; kingdom Viridiplantae; phylum Streptophyta; class Magnoliopsida; order Poales; family Poaceae; genus Oryza; species Oryza rufipogon. The sequence continues at coordinate 17,522,836 of CM042205.1, read as the reverse complement.
CCTGGAGTAGGTCGGGGAGAGACACAACTTTTTTTCATCGACGACAATCCTTTGCTGAGACTGTCGGTGCAGAGAATGGTTGGTGCTGAAGGTATTAATGCTATGACTTACTGCAGAGTTAGGTGGAGCAGGAGGAACATTGGTGCTATGGATGATATCGTCGATGTGGTTGTTGGAGCTGACTAACTGATGAGACAATCGTAGGGTTGTTCGTTGGATTTCTGCGGTCTTGGTCAACAACACACTGAGTTGGCAATCCTTGGGCACATGGTTTGTACCTTCGCATAGAAAACGTGTCACCTGCGAGTGGGACACTCCCCTGGTGGGTGGTCTTCTTCATAGTGAGTGCAGAGTGTGAGACACATGCTAGCAACGTGTCCAGTTTCTCCATAACGGGTGCATGCCTTTGATCCGAAGAAGTCACATCTGAAACTCTTAATCCAAACAAATGTCTCTTTGGTTGACCACTTGATTTTCTTCGCCCTCAATCACTAGGTTATTTGATTCATAACAGATTATGGGTTGACGGAAATGAGACCCTAGGTCTCCTTAATCATCAACCAGATGTACACATCACACAACACTTGCAATCTTAATATGGACCCTCCATAAACTTGCTAAACTCATTCATTATCTCATGTTTCTCTGTTATTACATGATTGACGGGGAACAACTATAAAACAAAAGTATTTGAACACTGATATAACAGTATCATGGTTGCTTCTGACTGGCGCTAGGCTTAACAGATACTGCATTTACTCCAGTGACCACTTGGCGATTGGCATGTCTGCTTCCTTAACAGGTACTACAGTTGTAACGGACAGTAACTTTCTTACGCTCGGGTTCTTTATCTTGTACTTGATTTCTTGGCTGCTGTGCTGGGACATCCAAAGGTACACTGCCGATACTGGCCTCTGTCTTGTCAACTGGTGTCTGGGGCTGAAATTGAGCATTGACACCTTGTGGTAATACACTCGCTGGAGTTGGAGCTGTTGCAACGCGGGCTATAGGACTGCTTCGGGATGCATGGATGACAATTCGCTGAGGAGCAAGCTTCTGATTGCAGGGAGTTGCGTGGACTGACGTGCTGGCAGCTATGTTTCTCGGTTTTGGGCACTTATCGGCGAAATGACCCATTCCTTGACAATTGAAGCAACAGATATCTTCCCGGACTCGGCATTTTCTTTTCTCATTTTGATTCCTCTGTCCTGGCACTGGAGTTAGGCTGAAACTGTAATCTTGGCGAGGATTTGTGTTGCCTTGGTGCTTCTCTCCATTGGAACTGGCGGGTTGTTTGGCCATCTTCTTTGTCAGCAGAAAACTGAATGGACAATCTTTTGGTACATGATCAGTTCCTTCACAAAAGAAACAAGTGATCCTGCTCGTTGGACACCTGTCGGGTGGATGGTCTTCCTCACAATGAACGCATGTAGTGGCACACGAGCTGGCAACATGACCGATTTCTCCACAACGGGAACATGCCTTATGTTCCATTTTATTCTGGTTGAAACCTTGGGGAGACTTCTCCTCTTCATCATCTGAGGAGACTTGATCTGAATCTTCACTATCAGACACTCTACCTCCATTAGCTAAAAGATGCTCTGTCAACTGTGGTGCCCCTCGGAAGGTATTTCTTCTCTGACGTTTTGTCATTCCTGGTGGAGGCCATTCTGTGCTGGTAATGATCATCTTACGGACTTCATCTTCGGTTCGCATTGGTGTTTTTCTTTTCTGCTGGGGACACTCCCTTGCATAGTGCCCTTGCTCATCACACATAAAACAAATGATACTTGCTTCTTTTGAGTCAACATGTGGCACGTCACCATGGGTCCTTCGGGATGCTGGCGGCATGCTGACTTGTGGTGTGAGTGCTTGGACTGCCTCCAACTGCACTTGAGGTTGTATCTGACTCAGGTTCAGAATTGGCGTCTGATGCTGCTGTAGTATCTCTATAAGCAATCGGTTCTGGTTAATCAGGTGTTGGACCAGTGTCACACAACTGGTGTCTGGTGCTTCATTCACTCGGGAGCTTGAGGTACCCCTGTCCTGACTTCTGACCTTATTGCCTTTCTCATTGTCAGTCATCTGTTGCAAAGGTTTGGAGAGGGAGAGAGGGAAAACAAAGGGGAGAGACAGATTAGAAGCTAGGGATAGGACCTTAACAGATCTAAGTCTTTTGCTGTTATGATGTATGTTAGGCTTATTCTGCAAGTTGATTAAGCAAACAACCTAGCATGGTTACATCACAACCCACCGATGCAAACCACGCGCTACACACACAAGCAAGGAACACACGACTAACAACACTACCCTACAGGGTGGCTTAGGTTCTGCGACGGGTTCTCCAGGATCTTCACTGCTTCACAGCTGGCTTCACTGCTTCCTTTGCTTCGCTAGCGGATCCTGCAGTCTTCCGGAGCTTCGGCAAACAACTGACGACATCTTCTTCTTCGCAAAGCTGACCATCTAGTACTAGTTGAAAGTTGAAGAAGGAAGAAAAGGGAATAAACATTTTGCAAATAGCACAGGGAAAGGAGGAAAAAGGGACTTTCACAAATAGTTGCATTTTTAAAATATGTCCTTAGGTTTTATCCACTTGGCTTATCCTACAGTCGAGATGGCTCTGATACCAGCTTGTCGCGACCGGGAAAATTTGCCTTTTCCCGAACGCTAGTGTATTAATCCCCGTCCCAGGAAAAGCCGGGGTACACCACACAAACATGATATAAAAGACACATCTTTATTATATCGATAATATTTACATTATTACAAAGGCGCTTCAGGCCTGACAATCAAAAATAAACAGCAGCGGACTAGCGGGCCTACGGCTCCATCTTCACAGGCGCTCAACTGGGGTATAAGCCAGGACTCCACCTAAAACATCTTCTCCAAAGCTTCTCTTACTGAAGAGGGGAAAGATTGAGCAAGAATGAGTACAACCACAGTACTCAGCAAGCCACACCGGAGATGCATAATTAATGCAAGGGGGGTACAAGGGGATAAAAATAGGGGTTAAGTTTTGCAGTAAACAGCATTTAAAAATCACTTAGTTGCCCAAAGCCATTTTATAAAGACGATCCTAGAGCTACACAGGATTATTACACAAGGCCGTGAACCCTCACGAACCTGCTTTAACCCAAGGCCTACGATGATTCAGACCGAACTGGCAACCCGACCCTGGGTTCCAGCTCGTCCCAAGCCAACCCAGGCCAACCATTCCACATTTTAGTTGTTGAGCAAATTTTAAGAATTAAAACACTGACTTGGGTACATTGCTCGGCTTGCCCATAACCGAGGGCGCGGCTATTCGAATAGATTATACTCTGATCAGAGGTGTACATCTTTACCCACAAGACACATCTTCCTCACGTGCAACCACGTGCCACATACCACCACGGTATACAGACGGAAGACGTGACATAGTTTCCAACCCATCCTAGCCATAGACAAGAGTACCGACCCAATCCCCCTACGGCCGGAACCTCCGGGACAGGCAGGCGGGACTGGGCCCCCTAGCAGCAGGGCACCAACCCTCTACAATGACATCTCGACTACCGGCCGCAGCTCGTGTAGCCTTCATTTGCCCTGGAGAATGTCCATCGACCCCCGACTTCATCCATCTCCAATCCGTGTACTTTTGTTTATAACTAGACTGAGCCACAAACTAAGCCTTACCCACTAGACATGTGGAAGTACGGTAGTGCTTTGCAACAGAGGCCCGAAGACCGGTCCTTAAACGGCCGAGGTGCTACCATCAAAACATGCACCCCGAGCCCAGCCTAAAACCATTTTGGGGGTTTTGAATAAAGGGGGATGGTGTGAATCCAATTCCACAATACTCCAACATTTCCAAGTGTCCAAGAGATACGAGTATTCCCAAAGTCTAGAGTTATAAAACCACCTATTGTTGCCTAATTAAATTGCGAAGCATCTACCTAAAATTATACTAGTGGTACCATGAATAGAGTGTCCACTAGTTGGAGTTTTGTTTGATCTAGGGTGAACAAGGTAATAATAACAATAACAATAATAATAAGGTCATAACAAAGGTAAATAGGCATGGCTAAATAAAACAGTGATAACGCGGGAATTTAAATAAAGCGATAATGCATTAATTTAAATTAAAATAATTTTATAAACTGGGATTCAATATGCTCAAGGATGATGTGACTTGCCTTGCTCGCTTTCCCAAACACCGGCTTCAACTTCCACGAAGAGCGGATCTCCCGAAGCTGCAGCGTCAACACTACCAACGGAAAAGAAAAGGCTTAAACTCTAATAAAATCCACATAACAGTGGAAACAAAGCACAAAAATGGGTTCTTTACATCTTAAGGAAAAATTAGAGACTTGAACGGTCCAATTCCGAGTTCAAATGGCCAAGATATGGCCATTTGAAGTTTATATGCTCTTTAAATGGATATTTGCGAATTTCTTCATTTAAATTTTAATTAAAAACCTCATTTATTGCGTCAGCCGAGGGAGAGGGCGCGCGGACCGGGTCCACGGGAGTGGGGCCCACGCGTCAGCCTCTCGGTCCACGGTGGACCGGGAGCACGCGGCTGGCGGCGGTCGGCGCCGTGGGTCCCGCGCGTCAGCCGCACCCGCGGGCGCGGGCGGCTGACGGCCGGGCCCACCTGGCAGCCGTGGGAGGCGGCCGAAGGCGGCCTCGCCGGCACGGCCGACGGGAGCGGCGCGCCCGCGCCCCGATGGTCACCGCCGGCGACCACCGGCGCGGCGGAGCGGCGCCCGAGAGAGCGGAGGGAAGGGGGAAAGCGAACGGCGATCCTCGGCTCACCCCGGGACTACAACGACGACGGAAACGGCGGCCGAAGCGGAGGAAGGCGGCGGCGCGGTTCGGGACGGCGAGGACGGCGGCGCTCCGACGGTCGGCGGGCGAAGCGGAGCGGCGGACGGGGTCGACGGCGATGCGGCGAAGCCGATGGAGGTGGCGCCGAGTCGGGAGGACGACCGGAGTGACGACGGCGGCGAACCGAAGGTCGACGGCGACGGCGGAGAGAGAGGAGCACGGCGCGAGCACGAATCCGGCGGCGAGAGCGAGCGGCGAGCGGCGGAAACGGAGGAGAGAGGCACGGGGAACGATTTTATAGCGACGGGAGGGAGAGAGGGCGGCCGGAGAGGAAGGAAACCGGCCGCGGAGTTCTCGGGCTCCAATGAAGACGCCGGCGACGATTGCGGGATGAATCCGGACGAATCCGAGGGAGAGAGAGAGGGAAAGGAGGGGGAAACGGGAGAGGGAATCGCGGGGAGTAATTCCCCCCACTTCAATGCGCGCGGGGATGGCGGGAGGCGGCGGATTCGGCGGCGGCGGCGGCGCTAGGGCACGGGCGGCGGCGGGCGCGGCGGGAGGAAGGCGATGACAGGTGGGTCCCACCCGTCAGCGAGAGTGGCGGGCGGGCCCGCCTGTCAGCGGCGCGCGCGCGGGGGAGGCCGATGGGCCGCGGGGGAGAGGAGAGAGAGGGAGGGAGATGGGCCGAGCCGGCCCAAGAGGGAAAAAGGGGAGGGGGAAAAGACTTTTTAGGATTTTTCTTTTTATAAACCTTTTTAACTTTGTTTATTTCTTAATAATTATTATTTGTGCTCTGAAAATTCCACTAAAATTTGAGGGCTCCTTTTAGACCAAGGAGAATTTAACAAAAATTCTCCGGGTCACATTTGAATTTTTCTTGTTCGTATTTTAATGTTTGCCAATTTCTTTTCGAATTTTAATTGATTCTATTATTCCTTTTAGAAAATGATTTTTATTTCGGGATGAATTTATCAGGACGTGACACTCAGCCACAGTGCCATACACAGATAGTAGAACAAAAAAACTTTATGGAAAGGAAAAGTGAAATACCTTTGAATGACACAATGTTTTCCTATGTCTGTACTATAGGATAACTTAGGGCACGCTTTGCTGTTTCCACTCTGTTCCGGACCTTTCATCATTCTCGTGGTGGCTGGAGCTAGCGCGCGCGCCACTACTGTTGTTGCCCCCAAAAAACTGAAGACAATGCACCTTCACGCGCTGTTACTATTTTCCATTTAAGACATCTCGCCGAGTGCCCACCGGGCACGCGACGCGATCGAACCAGTGGATTCGCTCCTGCACGCTTTTTCCTCTTTTCTTCCCCCGACGAGTACATACGTGCCGTGCGCGCTTCAAGGAAGAGGATGCCTGATGCAATTGGCGCGGCATTTCCGCGGGCCCCGTCAATTGCATCGATCAGTCGCTACGGTTTGCTATCAGGAGTTTTCTCTCTCGCCGTTCTCCGGCCGGCGCCATCCGTATTCCGCTCCGTGAATTATTGTGCAGGTTTTGGATGGCGCCGGCGGGAGAACGGCGTGAGAGAAAGAGAGAACGAGAGAAAGAGGAAGAGAGAGAGAGACGGCGCTCTCGGAGGGGGGAGTCACGTGCGCTGGAGAGGCGGGCGAGAGAAGAGTTGGGCCGGAGAAGGAGGAATCAGCCCAAAAGATCGAGGGACGTGTAATAGATTTTTACCAGGAAATTTCTTTAAGGAATATGAGTAGCATTTGAGTTGGGATTGGAATTCAAATTGTATATTTGAGTTCTGCAAAATATGGGGAAGCCAAGAAGCGGGAATTTATATATTTTTAGAATTGGTTTGTATTTGGGGCTCGAAGGGTTATTTAAGAGGGATTCAAAAAGGGAAAAATCATTATTCAAAAATGGAACAAGGGAGATAGCGATAAAATGCCATAGATAGATAGATAGATAGATAGATTGATAGGTAGTTGGATAGATAGGTTAGATAAGTAGATAGATAGATAAAGCGAGGGAGACGGGGAGAGAGGGAAGCTTGGGTGTTAGAGCTCAAGGAGGGAATTTTATTGGATTTTGCATCCTTGGAGTTGGGACAAATGTTTGGGAAGGAATTCAAAGGTTGATAGATAGACGGACAAACCGATGGATAAACATATAGATAGATAGATAGATGAACAGTAGAGAATTGATTTGAAGAAACAAAGGAGAGAGTTTAGGAGGTGAGATATTGGACTAAGTTAGAATTCGAGGGTCGGACGGCAATTGCAGATAGGGCTTCACAAGAGAAATCCGAATATGGAAATTCGAACTCTCAGATTATTTGGAACAAAATTTTGAGGAGGCGATTTCTGACTTGACGAAGATGAACCAAAGGAGGGATTTAAATTAAGATCTATGGCACAACTTAGACTCAGCACTCAAAGAACGAAATTTTCGCATATAGGATTTTCATTAAATTAGTTTTTAACGACTCGCGAAAAAGCAGGGCATTACATTTGTCATCTGCATACGAATATACACCAAAACTCGTGAAAATTGTTAGAAATAAACCCTACCACTATGTTGGATGTTTTATATTTATGGTCTTATGCAGGTATTGATGGAGTTAATTTGGTACTTAACAGCCATCAATAGTAGTTTACAAAGGAAGTTACAATGATGTCCTTGGTTATCTAGCTTTACTTAGGTGGCTGACAAGTGGGCCACCTTAAGAGTTATGGGTAAAATGGAGACACGGGCGCGGAGTGCGCCCATTAAGGCGACGGTATGGCACCCCCCCACCCCCCTGCCCCCGTTGCCGGCTCCGGCTCTTGCCTCACCAACTGAGCTATGATGTCAGAGGTGGTTGGTGGGCGAGTAGTGTGCTTCCAATGGTGCCCCATGCTCTGCCGGGGCTCCGCACTAGGCTTCGGCTCCAGAGCCCCGGAGAGGGCTCCGGAACCCTGGAGCTGAGAGCTCATTCCCCCAGCAAAGGGGGGAAGCTCGTACCATCCCTTCGGATCCATCCCCCCCTCAAGGCTGGCTTGCTTGTTGCCTGAGGGCAACTTGGCCTTCGGAGGACCGCAACGGAGGCTCTTCCTCCGAGTAACCCATGAAGGGGCACGAGGGTCAGAGCCCTTCCCCCAAAACTATCCATCCTGCGCAGGTTGCTGAGAGATTCAGAGACGCGAACCTGACCTGCGCGTATGCTAAAGAATGTCCATGAGCCGTTATAGATGAGGGTGTCATCTGTAACGGCTGTAACGGCTGATGTTCCTGAGCCGTTACAGATGAGTGCCATCTGTAACGGTCGCCTAGCCGTTACAGATCGATGACATGCCACATCTGTAACTATTGGGTTGTAACAGATGTCTAAACCGTTACATATGACATTCTTTAGCCGTTATAGATAACTAGATCTGTGCTAGGGATATATTGTGGCCTCGCCCTCCTCAAGTAAGTCACAGCACCAGTAGCTCTCACTCTTAGCACTATCCATCACCAACCATATTCATCAGTGAGCTCCCCGTCCATCATTGAACTCTCACTGGTGGAGAAACCCTTTGTAGTCCCGGTTCGTAACCCCCCTTTAGTCCCGGTTTTCAAACCGGGACTACCCATCCGGGACTAAAGATCGCTATCTTTAGTCCCGGGTGAAATAACCGGGACTAAAGATCGATCTTTAGTCCCGGTTGGTAACACCAACCGGGACTAAAGATGGCTTAGCCATGTGGCCGGCTGAGCCATCTTTAGTCTTGGTTGGTGTTACCAACCGGGACTAAAAATCGAGCTGACTTTTTTTTTTTGCATGGCCCTGTTGCTGCATGGTTTATATATATATATATATATATATATATATATATATATATGACCAAAATATATTTACATTATAGAAAATGTGTACGCATGCATATAGAAACATATGTAGTCATGTATTAATTACAATCTATTATATGTCCTAGCTAGCTACGATTTCGATGTAGTAGTAGTCGCTAGCTCAGAAGCTAAGGACCTATGAATTGTGTTTCCGTCGTAGTAGAATTCACCCTTGGGATCAAGGATTTGTTCGTTGATGAATCCCATGAGTTATTCTTGAACCGCCGCGATAAATTCCTTGTGTGTGGTCAGGTTATCCCTCATGCGAATAAACTATATGAATGTATGAAATTGATTAGTAATTAAACAAGAAATCGATACGTAATGGAATTTTGAATTTATTTGTACGTACATCGAGCTCTCTTGTGGTGATGATTTGGTCTGCAAGGCAGTGGCAATACTCGCACACGTAGTAGCCGCACAAGTTAGTTCCCTGCTTTTGCTTTGCGCACTACAAATAAATGACAAACGACGAGAGATCTAATTAATAAACACTTGTATGTATTTGAATCGGAGAAATATAAATGTAGAGCATGTGTACTCACAGGAAATTTGAACTTCCGCCTAAGTTTTTCTCTCCAGTTGCTACGGACCAAATGACGGAACCGATACCAAGCCCTACATGGAGTTTAAAGCTATGATTCGTAGTAGCAATTAACATAACAAGATTTTCTTAATTAACAGAGGAACTTATGACAGTACCTGTCTATAAGTTCGAAAACCTTGTCAAACGTAGACTCTTTTTTATCCATTGAGTCATATACGTTGACGGTGCAGGCCGACAGGTCGAAGAGTAAAAGCACCCAGTGGAATCTGCAATGTGTGTAGGATGCATTACATATGAAACACTTAGCAAGTTCGTACGGAAATGAAATTTGGTATAGGAAGACAGTAAAATTAAACTAACTCTGTGTTGTACGGCAACAGTATGAACGTCTTGTAATGCTGCGCCTTCAGGAGATGGACGAGATTGTCCTCTGTGGCTTGCGGATATTGGTCGAGCATTGCGACGTTTACTTTCCGAGGGTCGATGAATCCAGTATCGAAAACCAACCGCCGTCGGGCCCTTTGAATCTCCATTCTACAACGATAAAAGGGAGTATATTATTTTCTATAGTCTACTTATATACAAGGACCTAATTAATTAAAGGAGACGTAGTAAGAAATCTAACTGAACGATATACTTACAAAATCCAGCAACTCATAATAGAGACGTCGAGGGCGTCCAGCTGGTATGGTTCGTAGATTCCCTTGAAATTGATCCAGATAATGTCATCTCCTTCCAAGAAGTCCTTGTCCCTGATCCTCGCTCCGATCATCTCTCTACCAGTGGCGCTCATCTCCATGTACAGCTGATGGAACTTGTACATTTGTGTGGGTAGGGACTGCACCAGCTCAGGCTTGACAAGCGGTTTACCGAGTTCGTACATGTATTTCACTTCCGCCTTTTCGATTGGTGCGACTCCTAGCAATTGATCCGTAGTTAGACCGGTGTCAGTAATAAATTCTTCTATCATCATTTCTTCACCGGTCACCAACGGCTCGATCTCCTTGTTTGGTTGCTCTCCAAGCTGAGGGACTGGTTTGGACTTTCCAGAAGATGCTTTCTTCAGCGTTCGCTCATAGTCCAATAGCTTAATGGCCTCCTTGGCAAGTGCAGACATGCCCCTGAAGAAGTTCCTGACACTCGGGTCTATAGGAATCTTCTTTTCTGGACTTCGAGGCTTGAATTGTCTCTTGACTTCTGATGCCACGTAAGCGTCAAGCTCTTCTTGCGTGCAATCGTACCCCGGGTCCTTGTTCTTGGCGGCGTCAACTTTCGCCTTCTTCGTTGCCCTTGTGTGGGTAGGCGGTGGAGCTTGGGGGGCCCTTGACTTTGAAGGTGCCGGAAGAGGAGCTTGCGGAGGAGTCGGTGCAGGAGCCTGAGGAGGAGTCGGTGCAGGAGCCTGAGGTGGAGACGGTGCTAGAGCATGAGGAGGAGACGGTCCAGGATCTTGAGGAAGAGATGGCGGAGCCGGAGGAGATGGTGCACGAGACGCCGCTTGTCGCCCAGGGAGGATGATGTACCACCTGCGCCATAGAATAATGGCATGGCTTGTGTCTCGTAGATGCGTCTCACCGTCTCCTCCAGGGTAATCCAGCTCGAGGTCCTCGTATGCGCCTTCGACCAACTCAACTTCGACCTTGGAGTATCCTGCTGGAATCGGCCTGCAATGGTAAGTACCTGAAGGGTCCGTTGGGATGGCCATGCCCGACGCCACCTTTATGTGGTGAGAGGTTATTTATTAGTAATCAACATATATAAGCAGCAACTAGCGGAATGGCCAAATCTAAAATATATAAACTAGGAGCTTACCTTTATTGATAAGTTCTTGAAAGGAATATGCAGCTCACATGGTGTCCGCTGAGTGATGTCATCAACGGGGCAGGTGGATTCGTCCTGGGTTTGCATGGCGTCCATGCTCTGTGATCCTACCTGCCCCGTTGAGGCGCAGCTGCTACGGTTTCCGGACGGGCTCACCATTGCAGGAGGAATGGTCAGCTGGGGATCATGGGACCGATGTGCGGCCATGCGTTCATCAACCTTCCTTGCCACCTCCTCTTGCATGCTGCGCTCGTAGCTCAATACCCTGAACTCTAGATCTGCAATCTTCGTCTCGGTATCTCTCTTGCTCCTCATCCGACTCCTGTACGTGTGGATGTCCTCCTTGAACCCAATCTTCCAAGGAATCACCCATTTCCCTCGTGTTCGTCCTGGATGCTCTGGAGTCTGCAGGGTAAGTGACAGCTCGTCCCTCTCTCTGTCCGTTCGGAACGTGCCCTGAGAAGAGGCTTCCACTGCGTCTGTTAGTCGACGCGCAGCCTCTCGTATCTGATCGCCGAAGACCAGTGAGCCATCAGCTGGGTTGAGCGTTCCACCATGAGCATAGTACCAGAACTTTGATCGTTCCGGCCAATTAGCGGTGGCCGGTTCGATACCCCTCTCAAGCAAGCTAGCCTCCATCTCCTCCCACTTCGGCATCGCGACGCTATAGCCGCCTGACCCCAAGTGGTGATGGTACTTCTTCTTGGCGGCATTTTCTTTGTTTCTTTCCATCATCGCCTGCCCTTGTTCACCTGTCTTATATCCAACGAACTCGTCCCAGTGATCCCTTAGCTTTGGGAATGTGTCGAAGTTCGGTGTCTGCCCCTTCAGGATATATTTTTGCTACAGATCTCCCTTGAAGCTCTGAAACTGTTCTGCCATTTTCTTCAGAGTCCACGTTTTCACTTTGTCCTCTGTACCCGCGGGAAGGGTGAATGTCTCGAGCATTGTGGTCCACAGCATCTCTTTCTCCGAATCTGGGACAAAGCTCTCATGATCTCCACATGCCCTTGTTCTTCGCCAGTTGTCGCGACCGAGAAAATTGCCTTTTCCCGAACGCTAGTGTATTAATCCCCGTCCCAGGAAAAGCCGGGGTACACCACACAAACATGATATAAAAGACACATCTTTATTATATCGATAATATTTACATTATTACAAAGGCGCTTCAGGCCTGGCAATCAAAAATAAACAGCAGCGGACTAGCGGGCCTACGGCTCCATCTTCACAGGCGCTCAACTGGGGTATAAGCCAGGACTCCACCTAAGACTTCTTCTCCAAAGCTTCTCTTACTGAAGGGGAGAAAGGTTGAGCAAGAATGAGTACAACCACAGTACTCAGCAAGTCACACCGGAGATGCATGATTAATGCAAGGGGGTACAAGGGGATAATAATATAGGGGTTAAGTTTTGCAGTAAACAGCATTTAAAAGTCACTTAGTTGCCCAAAGCCATTTTATAAAGACGATCCTAGAGCTACACAGTATTATTAATCAAGGCCGTGAACCCACACGAACCTTCCTTAACCCAAGGCCTACGATGATTCAGACCGAACTGGCAACCCGACCCTGGGTCCCAGCTCGTCCCAAGCCAACCCAGGCCAACCATTCCACATTTTAGTTATTAAGCAGGTGTTAAGAATTTAAAACACTAACTTGGGTACATTGCTAGGCTTGCCCATAACCGAGGGCGCGGCTATTCGAATAGGTTTTACTCTGATCAGAGGTGTACATCTTTACCCACAAGACACGTCTTCCTCACGTGCAACCACGTGCCACATACCACCACGGCATATGGACGAAAGACATGACATAGTTTCCAACCCATCCTAGCCATAGACAAGAGTACCGACCCAACCCACCTATGGCCGGAACCCCCGGACAGGCAGGCAGAATTGAGCCCCTAGCAGCAGGACACCAGCCCTGTGCCATGACATCTCGACTACCGGGCCGCAGCCCGTGTAGCCTTCATTTGTCCTAGAGATGTCCATCGACCCCCGACTTCGTCCATCTCCATCCGTGTACTTTTGTTTATAACCAGACTGAGCCACAAACTAAGCCTTACCCACTAGACATGTGGAAGTACGGTAGTGCTTTGCAACAGAGGCCCGAAGACCGGTCCTTATGTGGCCGAGGTGCTACTAACAAAACCATTCACCCCGAGCCCAGCCAAAAACCATTTTGAGGGTTTTGAATAGAGGGGGAGGTGTGCATCCAATTCCACAATAATCCAACCATTCCATAGTGTCCAAGTGATATGAATATTCCCAAAGTCTAGAGTTATAAAACCACTTAATGTTGCCTAAATAATCAGCGTAGCATCTACCTAAATTCATACTAGTGGAACCATGAATAGAGTACCCACTAGCTGGGGTTTTATTTGCCTAGGGTAAGCAAGGTGATAATAACAATTGCAATAATAAGGCTATAACAAGGATTAATAGGTAATGCTAAATAAAACAGTGATAACGCAGGAATTTAAATAAAGCGATAATGCATTAATTTAAATCAAAGTAATTTTATAAACTGGGATTCAATATGCTCAAGGATGATGTGACTTGCCTTGCTCAGAGAGAACGGCCTTCCGAACCTTCGGCGACGACCGCGAACCACGCTTCGGGAACCTCCGGAACGACAGAAGCTACACGAAGCACACAAGCAAAGCTACAAGCCTATAAAGAAGCAAAACAATACATAAAAAGAAAGCACACGGTTCTTTAGGTTATAACAAACATTAGGAGACTTGAACGGATCGATTCAGAGTTCGTATGATCAAGATATGATCATCCGAAGTTTAATGCTGTTATATGGAGATTTGCGGATTATTATAATTAGGCTTTGCGACTATAAAACATGTGGAAGCGCTAGCCTGGAAAAGACAGGAAGGCTGCGTTGTTGACATGCGGACCCCACATGTCAATCTAAAGGACCGCGGTAGACCGGGTACACAGGGACGGTCCACGGGTCGACGGAAGCGGACCCCGTGTGTCAACTGAGGCGAGTAGCCGACAAACGGACTCCACTAGACACCACGCGGGCTGCACACGTGGAAACCACGCGGCTACCGAGCAGACACACTAACACGGTCACCACACGCACAAGCGAACGACTACCGACACCGGTACACGGGTACCGGGGTCGACAATCGCACAACGGGTACGGGGCGACACCGAAAGGACGAGGACGGGGTAGCGAGAGGAGAGATCCTTACCACCACGCAACGCGGCAAGGGGAATGACAACGACGGACGGGCGCGGCGGAGGTGGCCGGGAACGACGGAGATGAACGGCGAGGGGACGACTTCGGCGGCGATCCTTGGACGAAGGCGAGACGCGGCCGGCACAAGGCTTGACGACGCGGAGGCGAGGACGGAGACGACGACGGGGCTGCAGCGGCACACTTGACGAACGCGGACGACGGACGAGAACGGCTTGACGGAGGGACGAACACCTCGACGATGAGGACGACGAGAGGACGACGACGACGACGACGACCGGGGCCGGCGAGGAGACGACGAGGGCAGCCGGCGGCAGCTGCACGGAGACGGGGACGACGTGGAACGCGCCGCTGCGAATCCGACGACGGAGGCGGCACCGCGAGACGACGAGCCGGCGAGGATGAACGGTGAAGACGACGACGGACACCGGCGGCGTTCGGGTGGAGGGGAGGCGAGGCCGAGGGCGACCTTGCCGCTACGATGCCGGAGGTGGTGGTGGCGCAGCGAGCCGACGAGCCGGGGAGGAGGAAGGGGCGGCCGAAGGGACGCCGGCGACGACGAGGATGGAGAGGCCGGCGCAATGCTCGACGACGCGGTCTCCGGACGAATCAGAGGGCAGGCCGGGGTGGAGGTCGACACGGCGACGCCGAGGGAGGAGACGACGCGGCCGGCCCGCACCTGAGCGGCGCGGCAGGGGCGGCTGGAGGCAGTACAGTGGCGGCAACGCCACTGGACGACGGCGGGAACGCGCCTCCGGCAGTCACCGCGCGAAAAGGAGGGCAAGCCGGGGGAGAGGAGGCGGCTGCGACACCGGGGAAGGCGACGGCACGGCCGGCCGGCGCACGGTCGAGGAGGGAGAGGCGGCTGGGGACGCCCGGCGCAGGGGAAAGAGAAGGGCGACGGCGGGGAGGTGGCTAGGGACCACGGGAGATCGCGGGAGGGGGCTAAAACGAGAGAACGGGGCGAGGGGGTTCCATTTTATAGGAGAGGAGAGGGACCGGGCATGGGAGAGGGCGGAACGGCGACGGGAAACACGGCCGGCGGCCATGGAAAGCGGCCGGGGAAGACGCGGGCGTTCCCGGCGATTGGGGACACGATTCAAGGAGGAAATTGGGGGGAATTGAAGAGGATTCAATGGGGATTAAAACCCCCTAATCAATTTTGGAATTAACCAAATGAATCAAGCGGATTTGAGGGAGGAACGGCGCTAGGTTTGCACGGGAGAGAGAAGAGGCCGGCTGGGGGAGGAAGACGGGTCCGACAGGCGGGACCCGCCTGCCAGGCGCGGTCAACGCGCGTGGGCGCGCGCGTGACAGGCGCGTGCGCATGCGGGAGGAGGGCGGCTCGGGCAGGGGCGCGGCGTGGGCCGGGAGGCGGCCCAGGCGGGAGGAGGCGGGAGAAGGTGGGCCGGGAAGGAGAGGAGGGAGGAGCGGCCCAGAAGGAGGAGGAGAGGAGGGAGTGGGCCGGGAGGGGAAGGAGAGGCCCGGGAGAGAGAGGGGAGGGAAAAAGAGAGGGAGGAGGGAAGGACTTCGGCCGCGGGCCGGGGGAGAGAGAGGGAGGCTTACTTGGCCCAAAGGAAAAGGAGGATTATTTTTAGGTTTTCTTTTTAATAAACTTTGATAATTGTTTTTGTTGCTTAATAATTATTTCCGGTGCTCTGAAAATTCAAGCAAAATTTGAGGGCTCCTTTTAGACCAAGGAGAATTTAACAAAAATTCTCCGGGCCACATTCGAATTTTTCTTGTACGTATTTTAGTGTTTGCCAATTTCTTTTCGAATTTTAATTAATTCTATTATTCCTTTTAGAGAATGATTTTTAATTCGGGATGAATTTGTCAGGACGTGACAAATCCACCCCCCTTACAAGAATCTCGTCCCCGAGATTCGAGGAGGCTAGCAAGAAGATAGGTTGGGCGGTCTTCTCTTCTTGTCTGACTTCTTCCGCTCCGTCTTCTATAACAAACTTGCCTAACTAAACTTCTCCACTCTGGACTGCTTGGCTCGATCTCCTGTTGCAGATGGAATCTTCTCTTCACCCGACTTGTCCCTGGTTGCACCTTTAACTGACTCAGACTAGGCTGCGGTGGTTGAGGATGGGGCTTCAGTTCTAGAACTTCTTATCATTCATATCTTTGGCGTCAACCTCATACAAGTTACCCACTTCATGTCATGCGTCGAGATCAGCTCGTCATTACTAAGATACCATGCTTGTCATCATGAGAATACCATGCTTGTCATTTACTTCTAACTTGCCACCAACTGCCTCATATTAGCTTTCCTGCTCTCCGGGTGCTAGCTACTTCTGCTATTCGATGCGAGGGTCGATAATTTTGCCTTTGAATTATGTTTCTCAACCGAACCAACTTATCCCACTTGACATGCTTTGACGTCTTCCCAAATGGCTTTATTACTGGACTTGTTATTGTCTGATCGTGATCCTACCAAATCTGAAGCTTCGTTGTTAGATGTGATTTTAGTCTGACCTCTGTGGACTATCTTCGAACATATCACTTGGTTCATAACTAGGAATAGCTCTCACGAACAAGCAGCTCGGATTCACTTTCTTTACATTCAGTTTACTTCCCACTATTATCTTGATGTTGTCATCATTTAGCATTCAAAGTATTCCTTTACACATTCAACCCTGATGTATTCTTTTCAGATTTCTCTTATCAATCACCTTTCGACCTACTTCTTTGCCCGATAATAAACACCTTTGCTGGTATCTTCTATCAATCACCTTTTGAACTTTGTCAACCAAGTACTCTTCACTCCGAGAGTTGTGGATGCTTCTGGTGACGATGTGGTACTTGAGCCTGCTGCCTTTCAGAGAACCTTCAAGTGGTTCGCCAAAAGCTGTACTGACTGTCTTTCCCTTTGATCCGAAAAAGACACATCTGAAACTCTTAGTCCAAACAAATGTCTCTTTGGTTAATCACTTGATTTTCTTTTCCATCATCAGGTTGGTTATTAACTCGAGGTTAGAACATAGTCCCTCTGAAATGAGACCCTAGGTCTCATTTGACAGTAAACAATTATACACATAATCCCATATCAGCATCTTCCAAAAGAATCCTCATAGAACTTGTTTTTATTACACATTTGTGGAGATTATGGATATCCCATATCTACACGGCGATGGTATTTAGACTGAGTACATGTCGCGACCGAGAAAATTGCCTTTTCCCGAACGCTAGTGTATTAATCCCCGTCCCAGGAAAAGCCGGGGTACACCACACAAACATGATATAAAAGACACATCTTTATTATATCGATAATATTTACATTATTACAAAGGCGCTTCAGGCCTGACAAACAAAAATAAACAGCAGCGGACTAGCGGGCCTACGGCTCCATCTTCACAGGCGCTCAACTGGGGTATAAGCCAGGACTCCATCTAAGACATCTTCTCCAAAGCTTCTCTTACTGAAGAGGGGAAAGATTGAGCAAGATTGAGTACAACCACAGTACTCAGCAAGTCACACCGGAGATGCATAATTAATGCAAGGGATTACAAGGGAATAATAATATAGGGGTTAAGTTTTGCAGTAAACCGCATTTAAAAGTCACTTAGTTGCCCAAAGCCATTTTATAAAGACGATCCTAGAGCTACACAGTATTATTAATCAAGGCCGTGAACCCACACGAACCTGCCTTAACCCAAGGCCTACGATGATTCAGACCGAACTGGCAACCCGACCCTGGGTTCCAGCTCGTCCCAAGCCAACCCAGGCCAACCATTCCACATTTTAGTTGTTGAGCAAATTTTAAGAATTAAAACACTGACTTGGGTACATTGCTCGGCTTGCCCATAACCGAGGGCGCGGCTATTCGAATAGATTATACTCTGATCAGAGGTGTACATCTTTACCCACAAGACACATCTTCCTCACGTGTAACCACGTGCCACATACCACCACGGTATACGGACGGAAGACGTGACATAGTTTCCAACCCATCCTGGCCATAGACAAGAGTACCGACCCAATCCCCCTACGGCCGGAACCTCCGGGACAGGCAGGCGGGACTGAGCCCCCTAGCAGCAGGGCACCAACCCTCTGCAATGACATCTCGACTACCGGGCCGCAGCTCGTGTAGCCTTCATTTGCCCTGGAGAATGTCCATCGACCCCCGACTTCATCCATCTCCAATCCGTGTACTTTTGTTTATAACCAGACTGAGCCATAAACTAAGCCTTACCCACTAGACATGTGGAAGTACGGTAGTGCTTTGCAACAGAGGCCCGAGCTTAATCCTTATAGTACCCGAGGTACGACTAACAAAACCCAACCACGCACCTCGAGCCCAGCCTAAACCATTTTTGGGGTTTTTGAATAGAGAGGGAGGTGTGTGTCCAATTCCAACATAAGCCAACCATTCCATAGTGTCCAAATGATATGAGAATTCCCAAAGTCTAAAGTTGAAAAACCACCTAATGTTGCCTAATTAATTAGCGAAGCATCTACCTAAATTCATACTAGTGGAACCATGAATAGAGTACCCACTAGTTGGGGTTTTGTTTATCCTAGGGTGAACAAGGTAATAATAACAATAGCAATAATAATGTCTTAACAAAGGTAAATAGGCGTGGCTAAATAAAACAGTGATAACGCGGGAATTTAAATAAAGCGGTAATGCAATAATTTAAATCAAAATAATTTTATAAACTGGGATTCAATATGTTCAAGGATGATGTGACTTGCCTTGCTCGCTTTCCCAAACACCGGCTTCAACTTCCACGAAGGGCGGATCTTCCGAAGCTGCAGCGTCTACACGACCAACAGAAAAGAAAAGGCTTTTACTCTAATAAACTCCAAATAACAAGCAGAAACAAAGCACAAAAATGGGTTCTTGACTTCTTAAGGAAAAATTAGAGACTTGAACGGTCCAATTCCGAGTTCAAATGGCCAAGTTATGGCCATTTGAAGTTTATATGCTCTTTAAATGGATATTTGCGAATTTCTTCATTTAAATTTTAAATAAAAACTCATTTATTGCGTCAGCCGGGCAAGAGGGCGCGCGGACCGGGTCCACGGGAGTGGGGCCCACGCGTCAGCCTCTCGGTCCACGGTGGACCGGGAGCACGCGGCTGGCGGCGGCCGGCGCCGTGGGTCCCACGCGTCAGCCGCACCCGCGGGCGCGGGCGGCTGACGGCCGGGCCCCACCTGGCAGCCGCGGGAGGCGGCCGAAGGCGGCCTCGCCGGCACGGCCGACGGGAGGCGGCGCACCCGCGCCCCGATGGTCGCCGCCGGCAACCAACGGCGCGGCGGAGCGGCACCCGAGAGAGAGGAGGGAAGGGGGAAACGAACGGAGCGGTCCACGGCTCACCCCGAGACAGCGAAGGCGGCGGAAACGACGGCCGGAGCGGAGGAAGACGGCGGCGCGGTTCGGGATGACGAGGGCGACGGTGCTCCGGCGGTCGGCGGGCGAAACGGGGGAGCGGACGAGGTCGACGGCGACGCGGCGAAGCCGACGGAGGTGGCGCCGAGTCGGGAAGAGGTCCGGAGCGGCGACGGCGGCGAACCGAAGGTCGGCGGTGACGGCGGAGAGAGAGGTGAACGGCGCGAGCACGAACCCGACGGCGAGAGCGAGCGGCGAGCGGCGGAAACGGAAGAGCGAGGCACGGGGAACAAATTTATAGCGCCGAGAGGGGGAGAGCGCGGCCGGAGAGAGAGGAATCGGCCG
The DNA here is from genome assembly GCA_023541355.1 of Oryza rufipogon. Lineage (NCBI taxonomy): Eukaryota > Viridiplantae > Streptophyta > Magnoliopsida > Poales > Poaceae > Oryza > Oryza rufipogon. The sequence continues at coordinate 17,502,928 of CM042205.1, read as the reverse complement.
CGGAGATCTCGGCCGCCATTGAAGACGCCGGCGACGAATGCGGGAGCGATTCCAAACGAATCCAAGGGAGAGAGAGCGGGAAAAGTGGGGGGAAATGGCGAGGGAATCACGGGGAGTAATTCCCCCCACTTCAATGCGCGCGGGGACGGCGGGATGCGGCGGAATCCGCGGCGGCGGCGGCGCTAGGGCACGGGCGGCGGCGGCGCGGCGCGAGGAAGGCGATGACAGGTGGGCCCCACCCGTCAGCGAGAGTGGCGGGCGGGCCCGCCCGTCAGCGGCGCGCGCGCGGGGAGCGAGCCGATGGGCCGCGGGGGAAGAGAGAGAGAGAGGGGGACTGGGCCGAGCCGGCCCAAGAAGGAAAGGGGGGGGAAAGAAGACTTCTTTTAGGGTTTTTCTTTTTATAAACCTTTTTAACTTGTTTATTTCTTCTCAATTATTATTTGTGCTCTAAAAATTCCACTAAAATTTGAGGGCTCCTTTTAGACCAAGGAGAATTTAACAAAAATTCTCCGGGCCACATTTGAATTTTTCTTGCACGCATTTTAGGGTTTGCCAATTTCTTTTCGAATTTTAATTGATTCTATTATTCCTTTTAGAAAATGATTTTTATTTCGGGATGAATTTATCAGGACGTGACAAATCCACCCCCCTTACAAGAATCTCGTCCCCGAGATTCGAGGAGGCTAGCAAGAAGATAGGTTGGGCGGTCTTCTCTTCTTGTCTGACTTCTTCCGTCGCGTCTTCTATAACGAACTTGCCTAGCCAAACTTCTCCACTCTGGACTGCTTGGCTCGATCTCCTGTTGCAGCTGGAATCTTCTCTTTGCCTGACTTGTCCCTGGTGCACCTTTTAGCTGACTCAGACTAGGTTGCGGTAGTTTAATAATGCTTCCGTTCCAGAACTCCTCATGATTCATATCTTCGGAGTCAACTTCATACAAGTTACCACTTCATGTCATGCGTCAACACTAGCTTGTCATTACTAGGATACCATGTTTGTCATCATAAGAATATCATGCTTGTCATTCACTTCTATCTTGCCACCAACTGCCTCATATTAGCTTTGCCGGTCTCCGGGTAATAGCTACTTCGGCTATTTGATGCAAGGGTCGTTAACTTTGCCTTTGAATTATGCTTCCCAAGAGAACCAACTTATCCCACTTGACCTACTTTGACGTCTTCTGAAATGGCTTTATTGCTGGATGTGTTATGGTTTGATCGTTACCCTGCCCAATCTGAAGCTTCGCTGTTACATGTGATTTTAATCTGACCTCTGTAAACTATCTTCGAACATATCACTTGGTTCATAACGGGGAATAGCTCCCATGAACAAGCAACTCGGATTCACTTTCTTTACATTCAGTTTACTTCCCACTATTCTCTTCATGTTGTCATCATTTAGCATTCAACGTATTCCTTTGCACCTTCAGCCTTGATGTGTTCTTTCTCGATGGATCGATTGCTAGGAAAGCGCGTTGAACGATACTAGTGCAAGTGCTTTTATTCTAGTAGCATCTGATACAAAGCCCAAGGTTGACCCGAGCTTTAGATGCCACTGTTCAGGTTTTACTTCTTGACTTCTTGGTCATGTCACAAAAGTTTCCATCCTTGTCCCCATAGAATTACTTCTACCTGTGGTCATCTCTCTTACTCATGAATTCACCTCCTTTAATGACAGGGCAACTGTTGTAGGGTTGATTGCTATCGGGAGTCTTCCTCGAGTGATGCAGAGCATGTTTCTGTTTATCAATCACCTTTCGGCCTACTTCTTTCATGCTAGAGAACATCTTTGCCAATCTCTTTTATCAATCATCTTTCGGCTTATCTCTGACAGGTGGTATTCTTTAATGTGGATTGCGGACGCTTCTGGGGACGATGAGGTCCTTTGGCTTGCTGCCTTTCAGTGAAACCTTGAGGTGGTTCGTCAAAAGCTGCATTGACTACCTTCAGGGAAATACATTGCTTGCTAGCTGTATCTATGCCACTAGGGTTTAATTGCCGATAATCATCTTTAGTGCTTCCTCGAGGTGGGGAGCATCCACGTTGTTCTTCTGCCATGTCACCTTTGACCCTTTTCTGATACCTGATAGACTAATTACCAACCATCGACTACTATGTTCTCAAATATTGATGTCTCCTGGATCTTCTTAACTGTTTGCAGGTATATCCGAACTTATCAATGTAGAGACATGACAGGTACCCTTATGGGTTTCATCCAACAATCCTTATCTTGATCTGTAAAAGGCGTATCCAAACTCCTATCTCCAACTACTATCTCATTGGCTTTTTAACCCAACACAGTTTAATTGGTTTTCTTTTCCATCATCAGGTTGGTTATTAACTCGAGGTTAGAACATAGTTCCTCTGAAATGAGACCCTAGGTCTCCTTTGACAGTAAACAATTATACACATAATCCCATATCAGCATCTTCTGAAAGAGTCCTCATAGAACTTGTTTTTATTACACATTTCTCCCATATTACATGAATACAAGGCACTGCCTTAAACAAAAAGGGAAGGTGCTTAACATCGGTACATTGTTTCTGCTATGAGTTCTGATTAACACGAGGCCTCACGGGTACGGCGTTTGCTCCAGTGACCACAATACGATTGGGATGTCTGATTCGTGTAAATTGGCGGTAATGTGGAGGTCGGCTTTGCCTTGGTTGCAGACAGTCCCTCGAGTAATGCCCTGGTTCTTTGCAATTGTAGCAAATCGACGTCTTCTTTGCTGAGCTATCCGTCTGGGGACGATCATTCCGACTTGGAGTTGGAATTGGTGGTTGGAAATCCTTGCTAACATTGGCATCAGCGGTACCACAATTGCTGTCCCCATCGGGGTCTTTCTCAGAGTCAAAATTGCTAGGGTTGTCATTTTGGGTGCCATCATTGATACTATCGTCGACACCTTGGTGAATGATGTTGACATTGCACGCTTGATTCGAGTGGTCACTAATGGGGCAAGAAGCATGGTTGTTGGTGGTATCATCAGCATTAGTATTGCTAATGTTGTTGTCTGCATTGTGTCCATCTTCTTGGGGTAGGAACTCTTGATGCGCAACAGAAGATCCGGTGATCTGAAGTGGCTCAGTACGCTGTCTTTGGTTACCACATGGAAATATTGGGATGTTGACAATCCTTCTCTTGCAGTTCATCATCCGATTATGCTCACTTTCGAGTTGCATGGCTTTGTCCACAAGTTTCTCAAAATCTTCATAATCCTCTAGGAGTAGTTGCACTGCAAGCTCATCTTTTAACCCCTGGAGAAACTTCTCTTGTTTGTCTTCATCCGTTTCCACATCTTCTGGTGCATAGTGAGCCAAACGATAGAACTCGTGCAGGTACTCTGTGACGGTCAAATCTCCTTGCTTCAGGTAGCGAAACTCTCGTTTTCTTAGTGTGATCATTCCTGCGGGAACATGTGATCTCTTGAATACAGATGAAAACTCGTCTCAGGTGATGGTATGCCCTTCTGGCCGCGATGCTTCGTAGCTATCCCACCACTCTGAAGCCGGTCCAACCAACTGATGAGTTGCGAAGCCAACCCGCTCCTGGTCGGTGCACTGAATCAACCCTAGCTTCTTCTCGACTGTGCGCAACCAATCACTGGCTTCCATGGGATCGACGGCAATGGCAAAGGTTGGAGGCTCAGTTTTGAGAAATTCTGATAACTTGCACTGTTGCTGGACTGTAGGTACTTGAACGTTGGTTGCCCCTGTTGGGTTGTTCCAATTCTGTAATAGTTGAAAGGCTGTTGCCAACATGTTGGTCTGTGTCGCGTCCCAAATCGACTCTAAAATTCATCCTCGAAATTGTGCAAAAGAATAATTAAAATTCATGTGAAAGCCTCCAACAATTAAAATGTGCAAAGATAAAAGTCAAATAAGGCTTGGAGGATTTTTGTATATTTCCTAAAAGCCTAGAATGTGTAAATAAATTTTAGTGGAATTTTCAGAGCACAAATAATAAGTGAAAAGAAATAAACAAAGTTGAAAAGGTTTTATAAAAAGAAAACCCTAAAAGAAGTCTGTTTCCCCCCCCCTTCCCCTCTTGGGCCGGCTCGGCCCAGTCCCTCTCTCTCTCTCTCTCCTCCCCCACGGCCCATCGGCCTCCCCCGCGCGCGCGCCGCTGACAGGCGGGCCCGCCCGCCACTCTCGCTGACGGGTGGGTCCCACCTGTCATCGCCTTCCTCCCGCCGCGCCCGCCGCTCGCCCGTGCCCTAACGCCGCCGCCACGGATTCCGGCGCATCCCGCCGTCCCCGCGCGCCATAATGAGGGGGGAATCATTCCCCGCGATTCCCTCCCCCGTTTCCCCCTCTTTCCCCTCTCTCTCTCCCTCGGATTCGTCCGCAATCGCCCCCGCATTCGTCGCCGGCGTCATCAATGGAGCCGAGATCTCCGCGGCCGGTTTCCATCTCCTCCGGCCGCTCTCTCCTCCTCTCGGCCCTATATAATCGTCCCCCGTGCCCTTCTCCTCCGTTTCCGCCGTTCGCCGCTCGCTCTCACCGTCGGAATCGCGCTCGCGCCGTCGCATCTTCTCTCCGCCGTCGCCGACGAGCTCCGGTTCGCCGCCGCCGTCGCTCCGGACTTCCTCCCGACTCGGCGCCACCTCCGTCGGCTTCGCCGCGTCGCCGTCGACCCCGTCCGCCGCTCCGCTTCGCCCGCCGACCGCCGGAGCACCGTCGCCCTCGTCATCCCGAACCGCGCCGCCGCATTCCTCCGCTTCGGCCGCCGTCTCCGTCGCCGTTGTCGTCCCGGGGTGAGCCGTGGACCGTCCCCTTCGTTTCCCCCTTCCCTCCTCTCTCTCGGGTGCCGCTCCGCCGCGCCGTTGGTCGCCGGCGGCGACCATCGGGGCGCGGGTGCGCCGCTCCCGTCGGCCGTGCCGGCGAGGCCGCCTTCGGCTGCCTCCCGCGGCTGCCAGGTGGGCCCGGTCGTCAGCCGCCCGCGCCCGCGGGTGCGGCTGACGCGTGGGACCCACGGCGCCGACCGCCGCCAGCCGCGTGCTCTCGGTCCACCGTGGACCGAGCGGCTGACGCGTGGGCCCCACCTCCCGTGGACCCGGTCCGCGCGCCCTCTCGCCCGGCTGACGCAATAAATCCGGTTTTTAATTAAAAATTAAATGAAGAAATTCGCAAATATCCATTTAAAGAGCATATAAACTTCAAATGGCCATATCTTGGCCATTTGAACTCGGAATTGGACCGTTCAAGTCTCTAATTTTTCCTTAAGATGTAAAGAACCCATTTTTGTGCTTTGTTTCTGCTGTTATATGGAGTTATTTAGTGTTTGAGCCTTTTCTTTTCCGTTGGTCGTGTAGACGCTGCAGCTCCGGAAGACCCGCTCTTCGTTGAAGTCGAAGCCGTCGGTTGGGAAAGCGAGCAAGGCAAGACACATCATCTTGATCATATTGAATCCCAGTTTATAAAATTATGTTGATTTAAATTATTGCATTATCGCTTTGTTTAAATTCCCGCGTTATCACTGTTTTATTTAGCCATGCCTATTTACCTTTGTTATGACCTTATTATTGTTGTTATTGTTAATATTACCTTGTTCACCCTAGATTAAACAAAACCCCAACTAGTGGACACTCTATTCATGGTACCACTAGTATAATTTTAGGTAGATGCTTCGCAATTTAATTAGGTAACCTAAGGTGGTTTTATAACCCTAGACTTTGGGAATATTCATATCACCTGGACACTTTGGAATTGTTGGAGTATTGTGGAATTGGAATCACACCATCCCCCCCCCTTTTATTCAAAATCCCCAAAATGGTTTTAGGCTGGGCTCGGGGTGCATGGTTTTGATGGTAGCACCTCGGCCGTTTAAGGACCGGTCTTCGGGCCTCTGTTGCAAAGCACTACCGTACTTCCACATGTCTAGTGGGTAAGGCTTAGTTTGTGGCTCAGTCTAGTTATAAACAAAAGTACACGGATTGGAGATGGATGAAGTCGGGGGTCGATGGACATTCTCCAGGGCAAATGAAGGCTACACGAGCTGCGGCCCGGTAGTCGAGATGTCAAAGAGCACAGGGTTGGTGCCCTGCTGCTAGGGGCTCAGTCCTGCCTGCCTGTCCCCGGGGGTTCCGGCCGTAGGTGGGATTGGGTCGGTACTCTTGTCTATGGCTAGGATGGGTTGGAAACTATGTCACGTCTTTCGTCCGTATACCGTGGTGGTATGTGGCACGTGGTTGCACGTGAGAAAGAGGTGTCTTGTGGGTAAAGATGTACACCTCTGATCAGAGTATAACCTATTCGAATAGCCGCGCCCTCGGTTATGGGCAAGCCGAGCAATGTACCCAAGTTAGTGTTTTAATTCTTAAAACCTGCTTAACAACTAAAATGTGGAATGGTTGGCCTGGGTTGGCTTGGGACGAGCTGGGACCCAGGGTCGGGTTGCCAGTTCGGTCTGAATCATCGTAGGCCTTGGGTTAAGGCAGGTTCGTGTGGGTTCACGGCCTTGATTAATAATATTGTATAGTTCTAGATTCGTGTTTACAAAATAGCCTGGAGCAACTAAATTCCTTTAAATGCTGTTTACTGCAACCCTAACCCTTTATATTATAATTCCTTTGTACTCCCTTGCATTTATTTTGCATCTGTGGGTGTGTCTTGTTGAGTACGGTGGTTGTACTCAGTCTTGCTCAATTTTTCCCAAGCCCAGATGAGGAGTTCCCTGAAGATGAAGGCTTTGGTGTCTAGCTCGTGCCTGCCGTCAAGCGCCTGTGGTCGTCGCCCTAGTCTTCCGCTGTTTTTCGTTGTCTTTGAGTGTGCTGGGCCGTTGTTGCCCGTGTAATAATTCTATTTACGCTTCCGCTTGTTAAACTCTGAATTGTATCAACTTTTGGTGTACCTTGCCTCCTGGGACAAGGAATAATACACGCACGTCAGGAACGCCTGTTGGGTGATTTCCGGTCGTGACAAGTTGGTATCAGAGCCTTCCTTGACCCTAGGACGAGCCGTAGAACTCAAGCCTTAGCAATATTTTCGAAATAAAAATTCCCCGTATTTGTGAAAACCCTATAGTCTCTCTCTGTCTTGCTGCTTCACTTATCATCAAAATCTGATCTTTTAAATGTTGCTCTTCTCTTTGTTTTTGTTTGTAGATGGCCGGCAGCGTTACCCGTCGTGGTTTGGACATGACTGGCTTCGTTTTGGAGCTGCGGGGCATGTGCGTGGTCTTGGGGTATCCACATGGAGTGGATTACCAGGCCAGGCCGCTTCCGGATCAGGAGGGAGACGACGCAGAGCCCCACGCTGCTTGGGAGGTCACTGCAGTGATCCTCTCTGGCTCTCCCGAGCGGACTTCGCTGGCAGTCACCGCGGGCGGAGACTCCTTCCCCGCCGCTTGCCAGAACGCCGCTCTCCTCGCCATCGGCACCCTGCACCAGCGCTACCCGGACGAGTTGCAGCACTCGCCCTACCGCTACCACCCTCGTCGCGGAGGAGCCCGCGACTTCGCCACCTTCCGAGATGCTAGCTCGGAGGATGACGCTACCGTCGTGCATCTGGCACGCATGGTGGAGGCATACGATGCAGCTCGTATCGACTTCCATCAGATGGTGCATCGTGGGATGGTGGAGAACAACATGAAGATCCTGGAGCTGCGGCAGGAGAACCTGCAGCTCAAGAAGGACCTCGACGCGTTGGAGGCGCAGCTGCATCAGCTTAAGATCGCCCAGGGTGAGGACAGCCGTCCCAAGCGTCGCCGCGTCTGCCGCAGCCAGAAGATCACCGCCCGCAAGAGCACCTCCAGGCCCGAGCTTGTTCGTCAGTCCCTGGCGTGGACCTGCTTCGTCGAGACCCCTCGTGCCGTGCCCGCGCCCGTGGTTCCCCAGGAGGGGGAAGCCTCCGGCGTTGGTAGCACGGAGGATGCGCTGTTGCTCACCTTCCGTCCTGGCCCGTCGCAGCGGTAGACGAGCAGTTAGTAGGCCTGCGTGTGTGTTTTTCTTCGTTTGTCTTCTTGAGTTGTGTGGGGCATGGTTATGTCGGTGTGTGGCATAACTATGTCGGAGCCTGTCTTATTTTATTTGCCTAAGCAACTTGAACTTTAATGAACCAATTTAATAGCAGTAATAAATCTAAGAATTATGGTAGTCGTGGGTGGTTAGTTTTAATTGTCAGTTCTCTCCGTTTGCTGGTTCCGTGTGGGGTTTTCAGATGGTGACGACCAGGAGAAATGCTGTTACCGGTGATGGCAATCAACCCGAAGGCAGCAACCACAACCACCAAGGCAATCCACCTCCACCTCCTCCTCCGCCTCCTCCACCACCGCCAGACACCAACGCCATTCTCACCCAAATCCTCGCCCAGCAAGCCAACATGATGACTGCTTTCCTCCACCACCTCCAAAATCCGCCACAACCCAATGCTCCACCACCACCTCCCCAACACTCTAAACTCGCCGAGTTCCTCCGCATCCGCCCACCCACCTTCTCTAGCTCCAACAACCCCGTGGATGCATTGGATTGGTTGCATGCCGTGGGGAAGAAGCTGGACACTGTGCAGTGCAGTGATGAAGAGAAAGTCATCTTCGCCGCCCATCAGCTGCAGGGGCCCGCATCTCTATGGTGGGACCATTTCCAGGCTGCGCAGCCAGAGGGGCAGCCGATTACTTGGGCTCGCTTCACCGCCGCTTTCCGGAGAACCCATGTGCCCGCCGGAGTCGTGGCGCTGAAGAAAAGGGAATTCCGAGAGCTGAAGCAGGGCAACCGCTCCGTGATGGAGTACCTGCATGAGTTCAACAATCTAGCCCGGTACGCTCCGGAGGATGTGCGGGAAGATGAGGAGAAGCAGGAGAAGTTCTTGGCAGGAATGGACCCTGAGCTGTCCGTCCGTCTAGTCTCCGGGGACTATCCAGATTTTCAACGTCTGGTGGACAAGAGCATCCGCTTGGAAGCCAAGCACAAGGAACTGGAGTCGCACAAGCGCCGCTTGGCGAACTTCCGCAACCAACAGGGTGCTAACCAGAGGGTCCGCTACACCAATCCCTATCCAGGGGGATCCTCCTCGCAGCAGCAACCACAGCAGCAGCAATCCCGCTCCGCGCCTCGACCTCAATTCGTGGTGCGCGTCCCACAGCCGCAGCAGCAGCAGAATCAACAAGGGGCTCGTGCGCCCCGTCCTCCTACGCCGACTGTGCAGCCAGTTCAAGGCCGCAGGGACGCTCAAGGTCCGCAGCGTCTGTGCTTCAACTGCTTCGAGCCCGGGCACTTTGCGGATAAATGCCCGAAGCCAAAGCGTCAGCAAGGCCAAGCGCCTCCCCGCCCCAACAACGGTGGCAAGGACGTCATCCGGGGTCGTGTGAACTACGTGACGGCCGAGGACGTGCTGACAACTCCGGACGTCATCGTTGGTACGTTCCTCATTCATTCCATCCCAGCTACTATTTTGTTCGACTCTGGAGCTTCCCACTCGTTTATATCTGTGCCATTCGTGGGGAGAAGTCAGTTGGGGGTAGAAAGGCTTAGAAACCCTCTGCTCATCACCACTCCTGGAGGGGTTATGACAGCCAAGTATTATAGCCCTGCCGTCCCTATAGAAATTCAGGGGATTCCTTTTCCTTCGGATCTGATTCTGCTAGACACCAAGAACTTGGATGTGATTCTTGGGATGAATTGGTTGGCCCAATTCCAAGGAGTAGTGGATTGCGCGAGGCGCACTGTCACTCTGTACCGAGGGCCGGAACAACCGGTTGTTTTCTTTGCCCCACCAACCTCTGTCAGAAGTTCAGAACTGCATCAGATGGTACTGTCAGAAATCCCTGTCGTCAAAGAGTTCGAAGATGTGTTTCCGGAAGAACTACCCGGTATGCCGCCCAAGCGAGAGATTGAGTTCCGAATAGATCTTGCTCCAGGAACCACTCCTCTGTTCAAGCGACCCTATCGTATGGCAGCAAATGAACTGGCAGAAGTCAAGAAACAGTTGGAAGAGTTGAAAGAAAAGGGATATATACGTCCGAGTACTTCTCCTTGGGGTGCTCCTGTGATTTTTGTGGAGAAGAAAGATAAAACGAAGAGGATGTGCGTTGACTACAGAGCTCTTAATGAAGTTACCATCAAGAACAAGTACCCTCTTCCCCGAATCGATGATCTGTTCGATCAGCTTAAAGGTGCCACTGTATTCTCCAAGATTGATCTTCGTTCCGGATATCACCAATTACGTATCCGTGAGGAAGATATTCCGAAGACCGCATTCACCACGCGATACGGACTGTATGAATTCACGGTGATGTTGTTCGGCTTGACCAATGCTCCTGCCTTCTTCATGAACTTGATGAACAAAGTGTTCATGGAGTACTTGGATAAGTTCGTCGTGGTTTTCATTGATGACATTCTGATATACTCACCATCAGAGGAAGACCATCAGCATCATCTTCGTCTGGTGTTGGGAAAATTGCGGGAACATCAGTTGTACGCCAAGCTTAGCAAGTGTGAGTTCTGGTTGTCCGAAGTCAAATTCCTAGGGCACGTGATATCTGCTAAAGGAGTTGCTGTGGATCCCGAAACAGTGACCGCCGTCACCGAGTGGAAGCAACCCAAGACAGTCACCCAAATTCGCAGTTTCTTAGGTTTGGCAGGATACTACCGGAGATTCATCGAGAACTTCTCCAAAATCGCTCGACTCATGACCCAGTTGTTGAAGAAAGAGGAGAAATTTGTGTGGAGCCCGCAATGCGAGAAGGCATTCCAAACTCTCAAAGAAAAGCTGGTTTCCTCGCCAGTGCTAATCTTGCCGGATACTCGCAAGGACTTCATGGTGTATTGTGACGCTTCGCGCCAAGGATTGGGGTGTGTGCTAATGCAGGATGGCCATGTGGTAGCCTATGCCTCACGCCAGCTTCGACCTCATGAAGGCAACTACCCTACACATGACTTGGAGTTAGCAGCGGTGGTTCATGCTCTAAAAATCTGGCGACACTATCTCATTGGGAATCGCTGCGAAATATATACTGATCATAAGAGTTGGAAATACATCTTCACCCAGTCGGATCTGAACCTCCGGCAAAGGAGATGGTTAGAACTCATCAAGGATTATGATGTGGGAATTCACTATCATCCTGGTAAGGCCAACGTGGTTGCCGACGCTCTAAGTCGAAAAAGCCATTGCAACACTCTCAACGTCCGTGGCATTCCACCCGAACTTAATCAACAGATGGAAGCCCTGAACCTAAGCATAGTTGGTCGCGGATTTTTGGCTGCGTTGGAAGCCAAGCCTACTCTGCTAGATCAAATCCGCGAGGCTCAGAAGAATGATCCTGACATGCATGGACTCCTCAAGAATATGAAACAGGGTAAAGCCGCTGATTTCACAGAGGATGAACACAGAACCCTGTGGAACGGAAAACGGGTATGCGTTCCGGATAACAGAGAACTTAAACAGTTGATACTTCAGGAAGCTCACGAAAGTCCTTATTCAATCCACCCGGGCAGTACAAAGATGTACTTAGACTTGAAGGAGAAATACTGGTGGGTTAGCATGAAGCGGGAAATTGCAGAGTTTGTGGCTCTGTGTGATGTGTGCCAGCGTGTCAAGGTAGAACACCAACGACCGGCCGGACTCCTCCAACCTCTCCAAGTACCAGAATGGAAATGGGATGAAATTGGGATGGATTTCATCACCGGACTTCCGAAGACCCAAGGAGGATATGATTCTATATGGGTAGTTGTGGATCGGTTAACCAAGGTAGCTCGATTCATTCCTGTGAAGACCACCTATGGAGGGAACAAACTGGCGGAACTCTACTTCGCTAGGATCGTGAGTCTCCATGGTATTCCCAAGAAAATCGTATCTGATAGGGGAAGCCAATTCACCTCTCACTTTTGGAAGAAGCTCCAAGAAGAGCTTGGTACCCGATTAAATTTCAGCACCGCATATCACCCGCAGACAGATGGACAGACCGAGCGTCTGAATCAGATTCTAGAAGATATGCTCCGCGCATGTGTCCTAGATTTCGGGAAGACCTGGGATAAGAGTCTCCCCTATGCTGAGTTCTCCTACAATAACAGCTATCAAGCCAGTATTCAAATGGCACCGTATGAAGCGCTGTACGGGCGCAAATGCCGGACACCGCTATTGTGGGACCAAGTCGGAGAAAGCCAAGTGTTCGGGACTGATATCCTGAGAGAAGCTGAAGCTAAAGTCAGAATCATTCGGGAAAATCTAAAGGTGGCACAGTCCCGGCAGAAAAGTTATGCAGATAACCGTCGCCGTGACCTGGAATTCGCAGTGGACGATTTTGTGTACCTTCGAGTCACGCCATTGCGAGGTGTACGCAGGTTTCAGATGAAAGGGAAGCTTGCACCTCGGTATGTGGGTCCTTTCCACATCATTGCTCGACGCGGAGAAGTCGCCTACCAGCTGGAGCTGCCCGCCTCCTTGGGCAACGTGCATGATGTGTTCCATGTGTCGCAACTCAAGAAATGTCTTCGAGTGCCATCCGAGCAGGCCGACTCAGAGCAAATTGAAGTTCGCGAAGACTTGACCTATGTGGAGAGGCCAGTGAAAATTCTGGACACCATGGAGCGCAGGACCAGGAACCGAGTAATCCGTTTTTGCAAGGTCCAGTGGAGCAACCACGCCGAAGAAGAAGCTACTTGGGAGCGCGAAGACGAGTTGAAGGCAGCCCATCCCGGTCTCTTCGCCAGTTCTTCCGAATCTCGGGGTCGAGATTCCGTTTAAGGGGGGTAGGTTTGTCGCGTCCCAAATCGACTCTAAAATTCATCCTCGAAATTGTGCAAAAGAATAATTAAAATTCATGTGAAAGCCTCCAACAATTAAAATGTGCAAAGATAAAAGTCAAATAAGGCTTGGAGGATTTTTGTATATTTCCTAAAAGCCTAGAATGTGTAAATAAATTTTAGTGGAATTTTCAGAGCACAAATAATAAGTGAAAAGAAATAAACAAAGTTGAAAAGGTTTTATAAAAAGAAAACCCTAAAAGAAGTCTGTTTCCCCCCCCCTTCCCCTCTTGGGCCGGCTCGGCCCAGTCCCTCTCTCTCTCTCTCCTCCCCCGCGGCCCATCGGCCTCCCCCGCGCGCGCGCCGCTGACAGGCGGGCCCGCCCGCCACTCTCGCTGACGGGTGGGTCCCACCTGTCATCGCCTTCCTCCCGCCGCGCCCGCCGCTCGCCCGTGCCCTAACGCCGCCGCCGCGGATTCCGGCGCATCCCGCCGTCTCCGCGCGCCATAATGAGGGGGGAATCATTCCCCGCGATTCCCTCCCCCGTTTCCCCCTCTTTCCCCTCTCTCTCTCCCTCGGATTCGTCCGCAATCGCCCCCGCATTCGTCGCCGGCGTCATCAATGGAGCCGAGCAAGGCAAGACACATCATCTTGATCATATTGAATCCCAGTTTATAAAATTATGTTGATTTAAATTATTGCATTATCGCTTTGTTTAAATTCCCGCGTTATCACTGTTTTATTTAGCCATGCCTATTTACCTTTGTTATGACCTTATTATTGTTGTTATTGTTAATATTACCTTGTTCACCCTAGATTAAACAAAACCCCAACTAGTGGACACTCTATTCATGGTACCACTAGTATAATTTTAGGTAGATGCTTCGCAATTTAATTAGGTAACCTTAGGTGGTTTTATAACCCTAGACTTTGGGAATATTCATATCACCTGGACACTTTGGAATTGTTGGAGTATTGTGGAATTGGAATCACACCACCCCCCCCCTTTTATTCAAAATCCCCAAAATGGTTTTAGGCTGGGCTCGGGGTGCATGGTTTTGATGGTAGCACCTCGGCCGTTTAAGGACCGGTCTTCGGGCCTCTGTTGCAAAGCACTACCGTACTTCCACATGTCTAGTGGGTAAGGCTTAGTTTGTGGCTCAGTCTAGTTATAAACAAAAGTACACGGATTGGAGATGGATGAAGTCGGGGGTCGATGGACATTCTCCAGGGCAAATGAAGGCTACACGAGCTGCGGCCCGGTAGTCGAGATGTCAAAGAGCACAGGGTTGGTGCCCTGCTGCTAGGGGCTCAGTCCTGCCTGCCTGTCCCGGGGGTTCCGGCCGTAGGTGGGATTGGGTCGGTACTCTTGTCTATGGCTAGGATGGGTTGGAAACTATGTCACGTCTTTCGTCCGTATACCGTGGTGGTATGTGGCACGTGGTTGCACGTGAGAAAGAGGTGTCTTGTGGGTAAAGATGTACACCTCTGATCAGAGTATAACCTATTCGAATAGCCGCGCCCTCGGTTATGGGCAAGCCGAGCAATGTACCCAAGTTAGTGTTTTAATTCTTAAAACCTGCTTAACAACTAAAATGTGGAATGGTTGGCCTGGGTTGGCTTGGGACGAGCTGGGACCCAGGGTCGGGTTGCCAGTTCGGTCTGAATCATCGTAGGCCTTGGGTTAAGGCAGGTTCGTGTGGGTTCACGGCCTTGATTAATAATATTGTATAGTTCTATATTCGTGTTTACAAAATAGCCTGGAGCAACTAAATTCCTTTAAATGCTGTTTACTGCAACCCTAACCCTTTATATTATAATTCCTTTGTACTGCCTTGCATTTAGTTTGCATCTGTGGGTGTGTCTTGTTGAGTACGGTGGTTGTACTCAGTCTTGCTCAATTTTTCCCAAGCCCAGATGAGGAGTTCCCTGAAGATGAAGGCTTTGGTGTCTAGCTCGTGCCTGCCGTCAAGCGCCTGTGGTCGTCGCCCTAGTCTTCCGCTGTTTTTCGTTGTCTTTGAGTGTGCTGGGCCGTTGTTGCCCGTGTAATAATTCTATTTACGCTTCCGCTTGTTAAACTCTGAATTGTATCAACTTTTGGTGTACCTTGCCTCCTGGGACAAGGAATAATACACGCACGTCAGGAACGCCTGTTGGGTGATTTCCGGTCGTGACAGTTTGGTTAACCACAACTTGGATTAGCTCTGGTGAGGTTTCGTTGATGCTTTTCTCATTCCCATTGGCTTGGGTTCTTGAGTCATCGGATCCATCATTCCCATAGCCTTTGTTACCAGTATTATCCATCTGTCACAAGGTAGAGGTTGAGAGGGGAAGCATACAAGGAAAGAATAGACCAGAACTAGGGACAAGACCTTAAAGGGACTAACTCTTTTTGCTGATGTGTTGTTTGTTTCACTTATTCTGCAAGTTGATTAAGCAAACAACCTAGCATGGTTACATCACACCCCACTGATGCAAACCACGCGCTACACACACAAGCAAGGAAACACACGACAAACGACTCTACCCTAGAGGGCGGCTTAGGTTCTGCGATGGGTTTTCCAAGATCTTCACTCCTTCTTTACAGCTGGCTTCACTGCTTCCTACACTTCGCTAGCGGATCCTGCAGTCTTCCGGAGCTTCGGCAAACAACTGACGACATCTTCTTCTTCGCAAAGCTGACCATCTAGTACTAGTTGAAATTTGAAGAAGGAAGAAAAGAGTAAACCTTTTGCAAATAGCATTAGGGGAAGGAGAAAAAGAGGAACTTTCGCAAATAGTTTTATTTATAAAATATGTCCTTAGGTTTTATCCACTTGGCTTATCCTACAGTCGAGATGGCTCTGATACCAGCTTGTCGCGACCGAGAAAATTGCCTTTTCCCGAACGCTAGTGTATTAATCCCCGTCCCAGGAAAAGCCGGGGTACACCACACAAACATGATATAAAAGACACATCTTTATTATATCGATAATATTTACATTATTACAAAGGCGCTTCAGGCCTGACAAACAAAAATAAACAGCAGCGGACTAGCGGGCCTACGGCTCCATCTTCACAGGCGCTCAACTGGGGTATAAGCCAGGACTCCATCTAAGACATCTTCTCCAAAGCTTCTCTTACTGAAGAGGGGAAAGATTGAGCAAGATTGAGTACAACCACAGTACTCAGCAAGTCACACCGGAGATGCATAATTAATGCAAGGGATTACAAGGGAATAATAATATAGGGGTTAAGTTTTGCAGTAAACCGCATTTAAAAGTCACTTAGTTGCCCAAAGCCATTTTATAAAGACGATCCTAGAGCTACACAGTATTATTAATCAAGGCCGTGAACCCACATGAACCTGCCTTAACCCAAGGCCTACGATGATTCAGACCGAACTGGCAACCCGACCCTGGGTTCCAGCTCGTCCCAAGCCAACCCAGGCCAACCATTCCACATTTTAGTTGTTGAGCAAATTTTAAGAATTAAAACACTGACTTGGGTACATTGCTCGGCTTGCCCATAACCGAGGGCGCGGCTATTCGAATAGATTATACTCTGATCAGAGGTGTACATCTTTACCCACAAGACACATCTTCCTCACGTGTAACCACGTGCCACATACCACCACGGTATACGGACGGAAGACGTGACATAGTTTCCAACCCATCCTGGCCATAGACAAGAGTACCGACCCAATCCCCCTACGGCCGGAACCTCCGGGACAGGCAGGCGGGACTGAGCCCCCTAGCAGCAGGGCACCAACCCTCTGCAATGACATCTCGACTACCGGGCCGCAGCTCGTGTAGCCTTCATTTGCCCTGGAGAATGTCCATCGACCCCCGACTTCATCCATCTCCAATCCGTGTACTTTTGTTTATAACCAGACTGAGCCAAAAACTAAGCCTTACCCACTAGACATGTGGAAGTACAGTAGTGCTTTGCAACAGAGGCCCGAGCTTAATCCTTATAGTACCCGAGGTACGACTAACAAAACCCAACCACGCACCTCGAGCCCAGCCTAAACCATTTTTGGGGTTTTTGAATAGAGAGGGAGGTGTGTGTCCAATTCCAACATAAGCCAACCATTCCATAGTGTCCAAATGATATGAGAATTCCCAAAGTCTAAAGTTGAAAAACCACCTAATGTTGCCTAATTAATTAGCGAAGCATCTACCTAAATTCATACTAGTGGAACCATGAATAGAGTACCCACTAGTTGGGGTTTTGTTTATCCTAGGGTGAACAAGGTAATAATAACAATAGCAATAATAATGTCTTAACAAAGGTAAATAGGCGTGGCTAAATAAAACAGTGATAACGCGGGAATTTAAATAAAGCGGTAATGCAATAATTTAAATCAAAATAATTTTATAAACTGGGATTCAATATGTTCAAGGATGATGTGACTTGCCTTGCTCGCTTTCCCAAACACCGGCTTCAACTTCCACGAAGGGCGGATCTTCCGAAGCTGCAGCGTCTACACGACCAACAGAAAAGAAAAGGCTTTTACTCTAATAAACTCCAAATAACAAGCAGAAACAAAGCACAAAAATGGGTTCTTGACTTCTTAAGGAAAAATTAGAGACTTGAACGGTCCAATTCCGAGTTCAAATGGCCAAGTTATGGCCATTTGAAGTTTATATGCTCTTTAAATGGATATTTGCGAATTTCTTCATTTCAATTTTAAATAAAAACTCATTTATTGCGTCAGCCGGGCGAGAGGGCGCGCGGACCGGGTCCACGGGAGTGGGGCCCACGCGTCAGCCTCTCGGTCCACGGTGGACCGGGAGCACGCGGCTGGCGGCGGCCGGCGCCGTGGGTCCCACGCGTCAGCCGCACCCGCGGGCGCGGGCGGCTGACGGCCGGGCCCCACCTAGCAGCCGCGGGAGGCGGCCGAAGGCGGCCTCGCCGGCACGGCCGACGGGAGGCGGCGCACCCGCGCCCCGATGGTCGCCGCCGGCGACCAACGGCGCGGCGGAGCGGCACCCGAGAGAGAGGAGGGAAGGGGGAAACGAACGGAGCGGTCCACGGCTCACCCCGAGACGGCGAAGGCGGCGGAAACGACGGCCGGAGCGGAGGAAGACGGCGGCGCGGTTCGGGATGACGAGGGCGACGGTGCTCCGGCGGTCGGCGGGCGAAACGGGGGAGCGGACGAGGTCGACGGCGACGCGGCGAAGCCGACGGAGGTGGCGCCGAGTCGGGAAGAGGTCCGGAGCGGCGACGGCGGCGAACCGAAGGTCGGCGGTGACGGCGGAGAGAGAGGTGAACGGCGCGAGCACGAACCCGACGGCGAGAGCGAGCGGCGAGCGGCGGAAACGGAAGAGCGAGGCACGGGGAACAAATTTATAGCGCCGAGAGGGGGAGAGCGCGGCCGGAGAGAGAGGAATCGGCCGCGGAGATCTCGGCCGCCATTGAAGACGCCGGCGACGAATGCGGGAGCGATTCCAAACGAATCCAAGGGAGAGAGAGCGGGAAAAGTGGGGGGAAATGGCGAGGGAATCACGGGGAGTAATTCCCCCCACTTCAATGCGCGCGGGGACGGCGGGATGCGGCGGAATCCGCGGCGGCGGCGGCGCTAGGGCACGGGCGGCGGCGGCGCGGCGCGAGGAAGGCGATGACAGGTGGGCCCCACCCGTCAGCGAGAGTGGCGGGCGGGCCCGCCCGGCAGCGGCGCGCGCGCGGGGAGCGAGCCGATGGGCCGCGGGGGAAGAGAGAGAGAGAGGGGGACTGGGCCGAGCCGGCCCAAGAAGGAAAGGGGGGGGAAAGAAGACTTCTTTTAGGGTTTTTCTTTTTATAAACCTTTTTAACTTGTTTATTTCTTCTCAATTATTATTTGTGCTCTAAAAATTCCACTAAAATTTGAGGGCTCCTTTTAGACCAAGGAGAATTTAACAAAAATTCTCCGGGCCACATTGGAATTTTTCTTGCACGCATTTTAGGGTTTGCCAATTTCTTTTCGAATTTTAATTGATTCTATTATTCCTTTTAGAAAATGATTTTTATTTCGGGATGAATTTATCAGGACGTCGGCTCGTCGTCGTCGGCTCGTCGCCCCGCTGCACCACCACCTTCACCAACATCGCAGCGGCGTATTCCACGCCGCCCCCTCCTCCGCTCAGCCGCTGCTGCCTGCCGTCATCGTTTCCTCGTCGCCGTTCGTCCTCGCCGATCGACGTCCCGTCGGTCGCCCGGCTCGTCGTCTCGCGGCGCCGCCTCCGTCATCACCATCGCAGCGGCGCGTTCCACGTCATCCCCGTCTCCGTGCAGCCGCCGCCGGCTGCCCTCGTTGCCCCCTCGCCGGCTCCGGTCGTCGTCGTCGTCGTCCTCTCGTCGTTCCCGGTTTCGCTCGTTGTGGCGTTCGTCCCTCCGTCAAGCCGTTCTCTTCCGTCGTCCGCATCAGTCAAGCAAGCCGCGGCAGCCCCGTCCTCGTCTTCATCCTCGGCTCCGCGTCGTCAAGCCTCGTGCCGGCCGCGTCTCGCCTTCGTCCAAGGATCGCCGCCGAAGCCGTCCCCTCGCCGTTCGTCTCCGTTGTGCCCGTCCGCCTCCGCCGCGCCCGTTCGTCGTTGTCGTTCCCACGCCTCGTCGCGTGGTGGTAAGGATCCCTCTCCCTCGCTGCCCCGTCCTCGTCCTTTCGGTGTCGCCGTGCTCGTTGTGCGGTTGTCGGCCCCGGTACCCGTGTATCGGTGTCGGCAGTCGTTCGCTGGTGCGTGTGGTGACCGTGTTAGTGTGTCCGCTCGGTAGCCGCGTGGTTTCCACGTGTGCAACCCGTGTGGTGTCTAGTGGAGTCCGTTTGTCGGCCACTCGCCTCGGTTGACACACAGGATCCGCTTCCGTCGACCCGTGGACCGTCTCTGTGTACTCGGTCTACCGCGGTCCTTTAGGTTGACACGCGGGGTCCGCATGTCAACGGCGCAGCCTTCCTGTCTTTTCCAGGCTAGCGCTTACACATGTTTTATAGTTGCAAAGCTTAATTATAATAATCCGCAAATCTCCATATAACAGCATTAAACTTCGGATGATCATATCCTGGTTATACGAGCTCTGAATCGACCCGTTCAAGTCTCCTAATGTTTGTTATAACCTAAAGAACCCTGTGCTTTCTTTTTATGTATTGTTATTGCTTCTTTATAGGCTTGTAGCTTTGCTTGTGTGCTTCGCGTAGTCTTCGTCGTTCCGGAGGTTCCCGAAGCGTGGTTCGTGGTCGTCGCCGAAGGTTCGGAAGGCCGTTCTCTCTGAGCAAGGCAAGTCACATCATCCTTGAACATATTGAATCCCAGTTTATAAAATTATTTTGATTTAAATTATTGCATTATCGCTTTATTTCAATTCCCGCGTGATCACTGTTTTATTTAGCCATGCCTATTTACCTTTGTTATGGCCTTATTATTATTGCTATTGTTATTATTACCTTGTTCACCCTAGGATAAACAAAACCCCAACTAGTGGGTACTCTATTCATGGTTCCACTAGTATGAATTTAGGTAGATGCTTTGCTGATTAATTAGGCAACATTAGGTGGTTTTATAACTTTAGACTTTGGGAATTTTCATATCACCTGGACACTATGGAATTGTTGGATTTTGGTGGAATTGGACATACACCTCCCTTCCTCTTTCAAAACCCCTAAAACCTGTTTTCGGTGGGGTTTGGGTGCATGCCAGTTGTGGGAAGTAGCACCCCGACCACTATAAGGATTAAGCTCGGGCCTCTGTTGCAAAGCACTACCGTACTTCCACATGTCTAGTGGGTAAGGCTTAGTTTGTGGCTCAGTCTAGTTATAAACAAAAGTACACGGATTGGAGATGGATGAAGTCGGGGGTCGATGGACATTCTCCAGGGCAAATGAAGGCTACACGAGCTGCGGCCCGGTAGTCGAGATGTCATGGCACAGGGTTGGTGCTCTGCTGCTAGGGGCTCAGTTCCACCTGCCTGTCCCGGGGGTTCCGGCCGTAGGTGGGATTGGGTCGGTACTCTTGTCTATGGCTAGGATGGGTTGGAAACTATGTCACGTCTTCCGTCTGTATACCGTGGTGGTATGTGGCGCGTGGTTGCACGTGAGGAAGATGTGTCTTGTGGGTAAAGATGTACACCTCTGATCAGAGTATAATCTATTCGAATAGCCGCGCCCTCGGTTATGGGCAAGCCGAGCAATGTACCCAAGTCAGTGTTTTAATTCTTAAAATTTGCTCAACAACTAAAATGTGGAATGGTTGGCCTGGGTTGGCTTGGGACGAGCTGGGACCCAGGGTCGGGTTGCCAGTTCGGTCTGAATCATCGTAGGCCTTGGGTTAAGGCAAGTTCGTGTGGGTTCACGGCCTTTATTAATAATACTGTGTAGCTCTAGGATCGACTTTATAAAATGGCTTTGGGCAACTAAGTGACTTTTAAATGCCGTTTACTGCAAAACTTAACCCCTATATTATTATCCCCTTGTACTCCCTTGCATTAATTGTGCATCTCCGGTGTGGCTTGCTGAGTACTGTGGTTGTACTCATTCTTGCTCAATCTTTCCCCCCTTCAGTAAGAGAAGCTTTGGAGAAGAAGTCTTAGGTGGAGTCCTGGCTTATACCCCAGTTGAGCGCCTGTGAAGATGGAGCCGTAGGCCCGCTAGTCCGCTGCTGTTTATTTTTGTTTGTCAGGCCTTAAGTGCCTTTGTAATAATGTAAATATTATCGATATACTAAAGGTGTGTCTTTTATATCATGTTTGTATGGTGTACCCCGGCTTTTCCTGGGACGGGGAGTAATACACTAGCGTTCGGGAAAAGGCAATTTTCTCGGGCGCGACAAGCGCCGAGTGGAACGGCCTCGCTCACCACCTCGTCGCCGCCCCGTCGATCTTCGCGACACAATCATACAGCGCCGAGCAGCTCGAGGCCATCATTATTCGCCAGACCGCCGCGACGACGACCTTGATGGAGTAGCAGCCTTCACCGACGACCTGCGTCGAGTGGATTGGCCAGCCGGCTTCAAGCCGACTGGAATAGAGAAGTACGACGGTACCACTAACCCAGAATCGTGGCTTACCGTCTACGGTCTCGCAATCCGCGCAGCAGGAGGAGACAGCAAGGCCATGGCGAACTATTTACCAGTGGCTTTAGCGGATTCCGCCCGATCTTGGCTCCATGGATTGCCCCGTGGTACGATTGGATCTTGGGCCGAATTACGCGACCACTTCATCGCCAACTTCCAAGGCACCTTCGAGCGTCCCGGCACACAATACGACCTTTACAACGTTATTCAGAAGTCCGGAGAATCCCTTCGAGAGTATATCCGACGATTTTCTGAACAACGTAACAAGATCTCCGATATCACCGACGACGTCATTATCGCCGCATTCACCAAAGGGATTCGCCATGAAGAATTGGTCGGCAAGTTTGGGCGTAAACCTCCCAGAACAGTCAAGTTTATGTTTGAAAAAGCCAACGAGTATGCCAAAGCCGAAGACGCCGTCACCGCATCAAAGCAGTCGGGTCCTAGTTGGAAGCCAAAAAATACGCCGGCTACGGGTGGAGGTGGAGGTAACAATTATAAGGACCGCAAGCGTAAGCCTGAGGAACTTGTTGCAACCGCCACTCATTCTTCTCGACAGCGTTCGCGCGTCAACACGTTCGACAAGATCATGAACTCCCAATGCCCGCACCATCCTAACTCCAACCATGTGGCCAAACATTGTTTCGTTTACAAGCAGTTCGCGGAGCAATACGCCAAGCCTACACGGAAGAACTCCGACGAAGAACAAAGCACGTCGAGGAAGAAGGACGACGGCGACACCCCGGCAGGATTTCAGGACCACCGCAAGGAGCTCAACCATATCTTCGGCGGCCCCCTGGCTTATGAGTCTAAAAGGAAACAAAAGTTGACCGAACGGGAAATCAATGCTGTTCAGCCCGACACGCCCCAATATCTTCGATGGTCAGAGATTGCAATCAAGTTTGACTGCTCGGATCATCCTGACCGAGTGGTCCACCCGGGGCGGTATCCCCTGGTACTAGACCCAGTGGTCCGTAATGTCAAGCTTCGCAGAACCCTCATCGACGGTGGCAGTGCACTCAATATCCTCTTCGCCAAGACCTTGGATGATATGCAGATCCCTCGCTCTGAGTTAAGACCAAGCAACGCGCCTTTTCACGGAGTAATTCCAGGATTATCCGCAACTCCACTCGGCCAGATCACCCTCCCGGTCACTTTTGGCACTCGGGAAAACTTCCGCACAGAGAATATCAGCTTTGAAGTCGCCGATTTCGAGACAGCATACCATGCCATACTCGGACGCCCGGCGTTAGCCAAGTTCATGGCCGTCCCGCACTACACTTACATGATGATGAAGATGCCGGGTCCCCGAGGAGTCCTAACCCTACGGAGTGACATCAAGCAAGCCGTCACATGCGATAAGGAGAGTTGCGACATGGCCCAAACCCGCGAGATGGCGTCTGCCCGAGAGGATATCCGACTGGCTGCAGCCACGGTGAGTGAAGGAGAAGTGCCCGCCACTAAGATTTCAAAAAGTGGAGAAAGCGAAGCCAAGACTAAGAAGATTCCCCTAGATCCTTCTGATCCTACTAAAACTGCTGTAATAGGCGCCGAGTTAGATTGTAAATAGGAAAGCGCGCTCATCACCTTTCTTCAGAACAATAAAGATATCTTTGCGTGGAAACCATCTGATATGCCTGGTATTCCTAGAGAGGTGATTGAGCACTCCTTACACGTCAAAGAAGATGCCAAGCCTATTAAACAACGACTCCGCCGATTTGCACAAGACAGGAAGGACGCGATCAAGGAGGAATTAACCAAGCTGTTAGCGGCAGGCTTCATCAAAGAAGTCCATCATCCCGACTGGCTGGCAAACCCAGTTCTAGTTCGGAAGAAAACGGGGCAATGGCGCATGTGTGTTGATTATACTGATCTCAACAAATCTTGCCCTAAAGATCCTTTTGGGTTGCCTCGCATTGACCAGGTAGTTGACTCAACCGCCGGCTGTGAGCTTCTCAGTTTTCTGGATTGCTACTCGGGGTATCATCAGATCAGACTGAAGGAATCCGACTGCTTGAAGACTTCATTCATCACGCCCTTTGGAGCATATTGTTACATCACCATGCCGTTTGGACTAAAAAACGCAGGAGCAACCTATCAACGTATGATCCAGAGATGCTTCTCAACACAGATCGGCCGCAACGTTGAACCCTATGTGGATGATGTAGTTGTCAAAACCAAGCAAAAGGATGATTTGATCTTGGATCTAGAAGAAACCTTCGCGAGCATCCGCGCTTTCAGGATGAAATTAAACCCTAAAAAGTGCACCTTCGGAGTACCGTCAGGGAAGCTGCTTGGTTTTATGGTATCTCATAGGGGTATCCAAGCCAACCCGGAGAAAGTTACTGCTATCCTCAACATGAAACCGCCGAGTACCCAGAAAGATGTTCAGAAGCTGACTGGATGCATGGCGGCGCTCAGCCGATTTGTTTCAAGACTTGGCGAGCGGGGGATGCCCTTCTTTAAGCTACTGAAGAAAACAGATAATTTCCAATGGGGACCCGAAGCACAGAAGGCCTTCGAAGATTTTAAGAAGCTTCTCACCGAGCCGCCGGTCTTAGCCTCACCATACCCGCAGGAGCCGTTGTTGCTGTATGTATCAGCCACCTCCCAGGTTGTGAGCACGGTCTTGGTCGTTGAGCGTGAGGAAGAAGGCCATGTCCAGAAAGTCCAGCGACCGATTTATTTTGTCAGCGAGGTCCTAGCCGACTCCAAAACGAGGTACCCTCAGGTTCAGAAGCTGTTATATGGTATTTTAATTACTACCAGGAAGCTATCTCACTACTTTCAAGGTCACTCGGTAACGGTGGTCACATCATTTCCACTCGGCGATATATTGCACAACCGCGAAGCAAATGGACGGATTGCTAAGTGGGCTTTGGAGTTGATGTCTTTGGACATATCATTCAAGCCTCGAACTTCGATCAAGTCCCAAGCGTTGGCTGACTTTGTCGCCGAATGGACCGAGTGCCAGGAGGATGCCCCCACAGAGAAGATAGAGCACTGGACCATGCATTTTGACGGATCAAAAAGACTTTCGGGTACTGGAGCTGGAGTGGTTTTGATTTCCCCAACTGGAGAAAGATTAAGCTATGTGCTTTGGATACATTTTTCGGCGTCCCATAACGTCGCCGAGTATGAGGCGCTCCTTCATGGACTGCGGATTGCAATTTCCCTAGGGATAAAGCGTCTAATAGTTCGAGGCGATTCACAGTTGGTTGTCAACCAAGTTATGAAAGAGTGGACCTGTCTTGACGACAACATGATGGCATATCGACAAGAGGTACGCAAATTGGAAGACAAGTTTGATGGACTCGAGCTCAGTCACGTTCTTCGACACAATAATGAAGCCGCCGATAGACTTGCCAACTTTGGATCCAAGCGCGAGGCGGCGCCCTCTGACGTCTTTGTCGAACACCTTTATACGCCGACAGTACCTCACAAAGATGCTACTCAAGTTGCCGGCACCCATGACGTAGCTATGGTTGAAGCCGACTGGCGAGAGCCCCTCATACGATTTTTGACTTCTCAAGAACTCCCCCAAGACAAAGATGAAGCCGAGCGGATTTCAAGACGGAGCAAACTTTATGTTATGCATGAAGCTGAGTTATACAAGAAAAGCCCTTCAGGGATTCTGCAACGCTGCGTATCTTTGGAGGAAGGGAGACAATTGTTGAAAGACATACATTCTGGGATATGTGGGAACCATGCTGCCGCACGCACCATCGTTGGCAAAGCTTACCGGCAGGGTTTTTTCTGGCCTACTGCAGTGTCCGATGCCGACAAAATTGTGCGCACGTGTGAAGGTTGCCAATTTTTCGCCAGACAAATTCATCTACCAGCTCAAGAGTTACAGACCATCCCACTGTCTTGGCCGTTTGCGGTTTGGGGGCTCGATATGGTTGGCCCGTTCAAAAAAGCAGTCGGCGGTTACACACACCTCTTTGTGGCCATTGACAAATTCTCCAAGTGGATTGAAGCTAAACCGGTTGTCACAATCACAGCAGATAACGCTCGAAACTTCTTCCTCAACATTGTACATAGATTTGGAGTGCCCAATCGGATCATCACTGATAATGGCACGCAATTCACTGGCGGAGTTTTTAAAGACTTTTGTGAAGACTTTGGAATTAAGATTTGCTATGCCTCAGTGGCACATCCCATGAGCAATGGACAGGTGGAGCGAGCCAATGGCATGATACTTCAAGGGATTAAAGCGCGAGTTTTTGACCGGCTAAAACCCTATGCCGGCAAATGGGTGGCACAGCTGCCATCAGTACTTTGGTCTTTGCGTACTACACCCAGTCGGGCCACAGGCCAGTCACCTTTTTTCCTTGTCTATGGGGCAGAAGCAATGTTGCCGAGTGAAGTCGAATTCGAATCTTTCCGCTTTCGCAATTTCCGCGAAGAACGCTACGAAGAGGACCGAGTGGATGACTTGCACCGGTTGGAAGAAGTCCGTGAAGCAGCTTTGATTCGGTCGGCTCGATACTTACAAGGGTTGCGGCGTTATCATAATCGCAATGTCCGATCCCGTGCCTTTTTAGTCGGCGACCTGGTTTTGAGGAAAATTCAAACTACACGAGATCGGCACAAGTTATCTCCTCTATGGGAAGGGCCATTTATCATCTCTGAAGTCACCCGGCCAGGTTCCTATCGACTCAAGCGCGAAGACGGTACTCTCGTCGACAACTCTTGGAACATTGAACATCTTCGTCGTTTCTACGCTTAAGCTTATCATTGTACTTCCCTATCTTGACTGTCAACATCAAGTTTTCTTCTTGAAGTTGTCAGTCGGGGGCTATCATCATAATAATGGAGTGTGATTTCTTATCAGTTTAATTTGCTTACTTGGTCTATCATTGCCTTGTTTGGTTTTTCTACTTAGTTTGCGAGGACTGAAAGTTTTTAATAGCTTCTTTGGGTTTTAGGCTCAACAAAGCTTAACAAAAACTTTTAAGAAATCAAAGACTTGGCTAGAATTATCAAGCACAGCATAAATACACCAGTATTGTACAAATTATGCCTCCATTTGTTACATTAATACTCAGTCAGAACCAGTCCTTTCATCATCAGAGTCATTGTTACTCGGCTGAAGGTCGTTGTTGCGGAATTGCTCTACGACGTCACTTGCAATCTTGTCAGCCGTATTTTGAGCATTGCTGATAAGATCAAGAGCAGCCTCTACGCTTGTCCCGTCTGCAAAACCATCAATGGCATCAATTTCAATCCTCGGGTACAAGGACTTGGTCATCGCCAATGCCGTGCTAGCTCCCATACTTCCAGCTTTCTTGATGTTCTTGAAATATACATCCGGAGCAACTCTCAGCTTGTCGAAGATTTCGGTTGCGTCGAGTGCACTCGGACCACTGTTATTGAGGAACATAGCTTGGATGAGTGGAGTAGCGACATTAGCGACTTCATCTCTTGCTCCTTCAAGCCTCTTGATCTTACCAACCAGGACGTCGAATTGAGCTTGCGATTTGATTTTGCAGTCTACAGAACACGTTTATGGTAAAAATCTATTGCATTAAAAGAGAGAAGTTCAGATTGTCAGCTGGCAATACCTTCAACCTCCTTCAAAGCCAAGTCCCTTTGCGCAGCCAGTTCTACCTTGTCTCTTTTCAAGGCTTCAATTTGCTTTTCCATTTGAGCCATCCTGGCGGCTTGCGCTGTTTGAAATCCAAATGGTTGAGGATACAGTTACGGCAGCATAAATTAATGGGACAGATTTAGAGATTACCTTTTGATGAACCACTCAGCTCGAAGTTCGAATCCTGGAGCTGAGCGATTCGTTCCCTTAATTCTTTCTCCGTCTTCTTGGCATGCTCCTTGGCCTCGTGTAGCTGGTTCCTAACGGCTTCAAGAGTTCCCAAATGAGGAACCAGCTTTTCTAAGGTTGCAGTTTTGGCCTCATTGCGAAGATGGATTCTCTGCACGATGGTTCATGGATTAATTTTGCTGACGAGAAAACAAAATCATCAAAGGCAGTCGCCCGGAAGATTTACATTCACAATACGAGTGGCTTCTCCAAGCGCTTTCTTCAGCTGGCACACTTCCTCATCTTCTTTTTGACGATTTATAACGATGCCGGCAGCTTGTGAGTTCTCGTCCCACCATTTGAGTAAGATAGGAGGACGAGAGTCATCAGCCGCTTTTATGCGTAGGATTTCTTCTTCGTCATCGCCTGGTGGTCCTGATGTATTTCCAAGACATTAGACGAATAAGTTGGAGTTATTCAAATCGGTATCGCTTGAGAAGATGAGTTACCTGAAGATGTTCCTAGCTGAGCGTGAGGTGATCCTTGTTCTTTATTTGGAGACCCAATCACCGAGTCGTTACCAGCCTCTGGTCCTTGAGAAGTTGTCGTCTGCGCATCAACTTCGGGGATCTCTTGATCGGGACCTACATCCGACTGGTTTCCAGTCGGGGGCTCTTGGGTCGTCGCAGTTTCAGTCGCTGCCGACTGGTTTCCAGTCGGCGGCTGGTCACTCGGATTGGCTTTGTCACCTGAAACATGGTCGCCAGTCGGCTGGCTTTCGGCAGTCGGCTCAGAATCCTTGGATAAACTTGTCTCTGTCACAGCCGGATCAGGATCTTTTCCAGTTGGATCTATGTCGGATGGTTTCCTGCGAGGTGTTCTTTCAATATTCAGTATTATTTCCATGAGAGAATCATACCGAAGTAAAATAGTACCGAGAGATTTATACCTGGAAGATGTTCTAATCTTTGGCGTTGGACGGCTAGCCAGTTTTTTCCTAGGCATGGTACGCTTTGGGGGTTTATTAGGCGAGCCCTTGTCCCCGGATTTGTTGTCGTCATCGCCTTCATCGTCGTCAAGCACCAGTTTTCTCTTGCGAGAACCTGTCTGTCCAGTGGGATTGGAGGTTTGAGGTTGCAGATCTGATCTGATTGTTGGCCCTCCACCTCCCTGAACGGTGTGCTGGCGAGGAGATCGGCGCTGAGTGATTGGGGGATCAGACTTCATCAAAGCATGTTCCTAAAAGAGATGCCTCCACGGTTAGTTAACTCAACATGAAGACAAGATTAGGTTTTGGTCATAGGTTGAAGATTTCAGATACGTACCTGCGGAGGCGGATTGAATGCGTTATATGGCACAACTGGCAGCTGGTGTGAGTAGCTGACGACAATAGCATTTGAGAAGATTTTATACATTCTCTCCTTCATGATTTTGAAATCCAGAGAATCTGGTTCTTCACGATTAGGATCATGCTTGCCGTCAAACTCGAATGCTGTACGGGATCTTTCTTTGATTGGTGCCAGTCGGCATTTGATGAAATGCCGAGTAATCTGCTCTCCTTGTAAGCCTTGTTCTTTGAGTTTTAGCATGCGATCTATCAACTCCAAGGCTTGGGCTGCTTCATCCCCGATTGGAAGAGAGTTCCAGGTATCTTGGTACACCGGAGGAAGACAAGAGTACTCGGGAAGAGCAGGCTCAGGATTTTGAATATAAAACCAGTTTGCATGCCACCCTTTGTTTGAGGTCTTGAAAGGCATAGAGAAATACTTTTGGCTTAGAGTGCCCCTCAACTGAAATCCAGCCCCCCCGACTACGCATGGCTTGCTCTTGTTCGGTTGGGGCTTGAGAAAGAAGATTCGGCGAAACAGAGCGAAGTGGGGCTTAATCCCCAAGAAGGCTTCACAAACATGGACGAAATTGGCAATGTGGACTATGGAATTTGGGTTTAGGTGATGCAAGCTGATTCCATAGAAGTTTAAAATCCCGCGGAAAAATTTCAAGGTCGGAAGAGCGAAGCCGCCATAGAAGAAATGCGAGAAGACAACAACCTCATGTGTATCGGGGGACGGAAAGGCCTCACCGTGCGCTGGCCGCCACCCGATGATCTCCTTGGCAGGGAGAACGCCGTGCGCCACCATCTCCTTCAGGTTCTCCTCCGTCACGTCGGATGTCGCCCATTGGCCTTCAAAGCTTTCCTTATCTTCCGCCATCGATTTTGCCCGAATGCGCTGATTTGATTCGAGGGATGGCTAGGGAGAGGGGAGGGATTGAGGCGGTGGATCACGGGAAGGATTTTGATGCACTTTTTGAAGATGGATTTGAGCGGAATGATGAACCCTAGTTCGCCGGCACTGTTCTGCACTGTAGCAAGGAGTGGGGAAAATGGCGAGAGTTCCGGCGGGGAAGACGAAGCGTCGCTTGGATCTCGGGTTTTCTTGTTAAGGGTATCGGAGGTGCAAATGGGCCTAGGCCTGAACAGTACCTCAGCCCAGTATTTTTAACAGCGTGGCCCATTGTGCTCTTTAGGGACTTAGGCATTTTTTGCTTTGGCAATTTATGCGCACAATAGTGTTGCCCAATGCTGATAAAATCCTTTTTATGCGGTCATATAATTCTTTGGAATTAATGCTATGCAAATTAGAAGGTGCCCGACAGAAAGGTGTTATGCTGTTTTTGTAAGCTTTTTTAGGCTACAAAAGCTGTCCGGGTTAATTTGGAATGACTTGTTTTTATCATAGTCATTTCCTTGGTATGTTATATACCTGTTTTCATTATGGTAAATAGTCATAGCCTAGGCTATTAGACTTATTCATTGCCATAATTTTTATAATACTTGGTGGGTAATCTTTAGAGTTTTTTATTCGGATGCCTGTCAAGTGTGTTCACTCGTGAACCTTTTAGAGTGTAAACCACTCGGATTCCTTTTATTATGGCTAAAAAGCAGTCGGCTAGAATGCCTCTTTAGGCGCCGCGTATGCTTTTGTCATATGATGCATAACTGTGCTATTATTTTGTTCTCAACTATATGTTTAGTTTGTTAACTAATCACATAGTTGGGGGCTACACCTAATTAGGTGCATCTATTCGATGCACCATATTCTTTACCTTTTCGCCCTTTACAGTCTTCGTCTTCGCTACTCGGCAGGCCTTGGCATGAAAAGTTTGAAGCACTCGGATTATTATCTTTGAGGAAGCTATGATGGTTGACTGCAAAGGTCTCGGGGGCTACTGTGGAGATTATGGATATCCCATATCTACACGGCGATGGTATTTAGACTGAGTACAGGATACCAAATATGGATAGAATATCTTATTTGTGTCTCGGGTTTGTTTCTTAACTTGTACATCAAGGAAATACCTTGAGACTTAGTCGATTACGACTGTATTTTATCTGTATCTGCATATTCCGTTAGGGATATAGATTATCTTTTGTAACACGGACTCCTTCCCATATATAAGGGGGGTCCGGGTGCCTCTAGGGGTATATGTTGATTTTCCCAAATCATACAATCAATAATACACTCGGCGGATTCATCCCCGGACAGGAGTAGGGTATTACTTCTAGATTAAGAAGGCCTGAACCTGTATAAATCCTTTGTCTCCAAACCCATACACTTCTCAAGCTTGATAGCCACCCCCTTTTATTATTGCCGAAATCTAGTTTCGACAACATTTCTCCCTTATTACATGAATACAAGGCCCTACCTTAAACAAAAAGGGAAGGTGCTTAACATCGGTACCTTGCATCCTCAACATGAATCATCCATAAACATAACAAACTCATTGTTTATAATCAT
The DNA here is from genome assembly GCA_023541355.1 of Oryza rufipogon. NCBI lineage: Eukaryota > Viridiplantae > Streptophyta > Magnoliopsida > Poales > Poaceae > Oryza > Oryza rufipogon. The sequence continues at coordinate 17,471,669 of CM042205.1, read as the reverse complement.
GAATATATTTATTTATTACATGATTGTTGCAAACTCCCGATTACGATGATAAGTAGCGAACTGAAAATCACAAACATGGCTACTCATTCTGATTCTAGAGCGATATAGCTTGCATTGTTCTAGTGACTACATCATCCTTGATTGGATCTGTGATGATGTGATAGGACTGCATATTGCTATCATTCACAAGAGAAGCTTCCTTCTGATTGCTGGTTGAAGCGATTAACGGTCTTCTGCTTGGTATCACCCTCCTGAGGTTGATTGCCCTTTGCTTGGCCTGGAGTAGGTCGGGGAGAGACACAACTTCTTCCATCGACGACAACTCTTTGCTGAGGCTGCCGGTGCAGAGAATGGTTGGTGCTGAAGGTATTATTGCTATGATTTATTGTAGAGTCAGGTGCAGCAGGAGGAGCATTGGTGCTGTGGATGATATCGTCGATGTTGCTGTTGGAACTGACTAGCTGATGAGACAATCGTAGGGTTGTTCGTTGGATTTCTGCGGTCTTGATCAACAACACACTGAGTTGGCAATCCTTGGGCACATGGTTTGTACCTTCGCATAGAAAACATGTGACCTTGCGGGTAGGACACTCCCCTGGTGGATGGTCTTCTTCACAATGAGGGCAGAGTGTGAAACACATGCTAGCAACGTGTCCAATTTCTCCACAACGGGTGCATGCTTTTGATTCCATCTCTTCCTCGCCGAGATGTCGGGGAGACTCATCTTCATCATCCGAGGAGACTTGATCTGACCCTTCACTATCAGATACTCTGCCACCATGGCTTAGGAGGTGCTGGGTCAACTGTCGTGCACCTCGGAAAGTATTTCCTCTTTGACGTCTAGGAATAGTTATCCCTGCTGGAGGCCATTCGGTGCTGGTAATAGTCATCTTACGTACTTCTTCTTCAGTTCGCATCGGTGCTTTTCTCTTCTGATTCTTACTCTTCTTGCCTTTGGCTTGCTTAGTACGTGACCCCACGTGGTACGAAAGGCTAGGAGGAAAGCATTTCCCGGGATTCAATGGATTCTCTCCATTGGGCTCTCTACTTTGCACACTAGGTTGCAAGCTTGACTTGGTGCGAGGAGGCTGGTTTAGCGATGTCTGCCCTGCTAAACCAAAGGAAGGGGCTTCTTTGACATATACCCATGGACAATTCAGGGCATAGTGTCCTTGTTCTCTACAATCATGACAAAAGGGGACATCCTCTTCTGGCATGGGAAGCTCATTGACCTGGGGGACAAATGCTCGATCAAACACCTACTGATTTTGGTCTTGACTTCCAACCAATGGTAGCTGTGAACCAAGCAGCATGCTCGGAATGGACCAAGGGTGTGCCCTTGTTAACTCTCTTGAGGCCAGTGGTGGATTGAGTTGAAAACTTGAGTTACTGGAGGCTTACCCGCTGACATTCTTTCCTTTTTCTCTGTTGAACATCTATTACAGGGATTGAGGTGAGAGAGGAAACAAGCCAGGAAAGAATAGACCAGAACTAGAGACAGGACCTTAAAGGAACTAACTCTTCTTGCTGATGTGTTGTTTGTTTCACTTATTCTGCAAGTTGATTAAGCAAACAACCTAGCATGGTTACATCACAACCCACCGATGCAAACCACGCGCTACACACACAAGCAAGGAAACACACGACAAACGAAACACTAGAGGGTGGCTTAGGTTCGGCGACGGGTTCTCTAAGATCTTCACTGCTTCTTCACAGCTAGCTTCACTGCTTCCTCCACTTCGCTAGCGGATCCTGCAGTCTTCCGAAGCTTCGGCAAACAATCGACGACATCTTCTTCTCCACAAAGCTGACCATCTAGTACTAGTTGAAATTTGAAGAAGGAAGAAAGAGTAAACATTTTGCAAATAGCACAGGGGAAAGGAGGAAAAAGGAACTTTCGCAAATAGTTTCATTTATAAAATATGTCCTTAGGTTTTATCCACTTGGCTTGTCCTACAGTCGAGATGGCTCTGATACCAGCTTGTCGCGACCGAGAAAATTGCCTTTTCCCGAACGCTAGTGTATTAATCCCCGTCCCAGGAAAAGCCGGGGTACACCACACATACATGATATAAAAGACACATCTTTATTATATCGATAATATTTACATTATTACAAAGGCGCTTCAGGCCTGGCAATCAAAAATAAACAGCAGCGGACTAGCGGGCCTACGGCTCCATCTTCACAGGCGCTCAACTGGGGTATAAGCCAGGACTCCACCTAAGACTTCTTCTCCAAAGCTTCTCTTACTGAAGGGGGGAAAGGTTGAGCAAGAATGAGTACAACCACAGTACTCAGCAAGTCACACCGGAGATGCATGATTAATGCAAGGGGGTACAAGGGGATAATAATATAGGGGTTAAGTTTTGCAGTAAACAGCATTTAAAAGTCACTTAGTTGCCCAAAGCCATTTTATAAAGACGATCCTAGAGCTACACAGTATTATTAATCAAGGCCGTGAACCCACACGAACCTGCCTTAACCCAAGGCCTACGATGATTCAGACCGAACTAGCAACCCGACCCTGGGTCCCAGCTCGTCCCAAGCCAACCCAGGCCAACCATTCCACATTTTAGTTATTAAGCAGGTGTTAAGAATTTAAAACACTAACTTGGGTACATTGCTAGGCTTGCCCATAACCGAGGGCGCGGCTATTCGAATAGGTTTTACTCTGATCAGAGGTGTACATCTTTACCCACAAGACACGTCTTCCTCACGTGCAACCACGTGCCACATACCACCACGGCATATGGACGGAAGACATGACATAGTTTCCAACCCATCCTAGCCATAGACAAGAGTACCGACCCAACCCACCTACGGCCGGAACCCCCGGACAGGCAGGCAGAATTGAGCCCCTAGCAGCAGGACACTTGCCCTGTGCCATGACATCTCGACTACCGGGCCGCAGCCCGTGTAGCCTTCATTTGTCCTAGAGATGTCCATCGACCCCCGACTTCGTCCATCTCCATCCGTGTACTTTTGTTTATAACCAGACTGAGCCACAAACTAAGCCTTACCCACTAGACATGTGGAAGTACGGTAGTGCTTTGCAACAGAGGCCCGAAGACCGGTCCTTATGTGGCCGAGGGGCTACTATCAAAACCATTCACCCCGAGCCCAGCCTAAAACCATTTTGAGGGTTTTGAATAGAGGGGGAGGTGTTGTCGCGACCGGGAAAATTTCCTTTTCCCGAACGCTAGTGTATTAATCCCCGTCCCAGGAAAAGCCGGGGTACACCACACAAACATGATATAAAAGACACATCTTTATTATATCGATAATATTTACATTATTACAAAGGCGCTTCAGGCCTGACAATCAAAAATAAACAGCAGCGGACTAGCGGGCCTACGGCTCCATCTTCACAGGCGCTCAACTGGGGTATAAGCCAGGACTCCACCTAAAACATCTTCTCCAAAGCTTCTCTTACTGAAGAGGGGAAAGATTGAGCAAGAATGAGTACAACCACAGTACTCAGCAAGCCACACCGGAGATGCACAATTGATGCAAGGGAGTACAAGGGGATAATATTATAGAGGTTAAGTTTTGCAGTAAACCGCATTTAAAAGTCACTTAGTTGCCCAAAGCCATTTTGTAAAGACGATCCTAGAGCTACACAGTATTATTAAACAAGGCCGTGAACCCTCACGAACCTGCCTTAACCCAAGGCCTACGATGATTCAGACCGAACTGGCAACCCGACCCTGGGTCCCAGCTCGTCCCAAGCCAACCCAGGCCAACCATTCCACATTTTAGTTGTTGAGCAAATTTTAAGAATTAGAACACTGACTTGGGTACATTGCTCGGCTTGCCCATAACCGAGGGCGCGGCTATTCGAATAGATTATACTCTGATCAGAGGTGTACATCTTTACCCACAAGACACATCTTTCTCACGTGTAACCACGTGCCACATACCACCACGGTATACAGACGAAAGACGTGACATAGTTTCCAACCCATCCTAGCCATAGACAAGAGTACCGACCCAATCCCACCTACGGCCGGAACCTCCGGGACAGGCAGGCAGGACTGAGCCCCTAGCAGCAGGGCACCAACCCTGTGCCATGACATCTCGACTACCGGGCCGCAGCTCGTGTAGCCTTCATTTGTCCTAGAGAATGTCCATCGACCCCCGACTTCATCCATCTCCATCCGTGTACTTTTGTTTATGACCAGACTGAGCCACAAACTAAGCCTTACCCACTAGACATGTGGAAGTACGGTAGTGCTTTGCAACAGAGGCCCGAGCTTAATCCTTATAGTGGCCGGGGTGCTACTTCCCACAACTGGCATGCACCCAAACCCCACCGAAAACAGGTTTTAGGGGTTTTGAAAGAGGAAGAGAGGTGTATGTCCAATTCCACCATAAACCAACAATTCCATAGTGTCCAAATGATATGAGAATTCCCAAAGTCTAAAGTTATAAAACCACCTAATGTTGCCTAATTAATCAGCGAAGCATCTACCTAAATTTATACTAGTGGAACCACGAATAGAGTACCCACTAGTTGGGGTTTTATTTATTCTAGGGTGAACAAGGTAATAATAACAATAGCAATAATAATGTCTTAACAAAGGTAAATAGGCATGGCTAAATAAAACGGTGATAACGCGGGAATTTAAATAAAGCGGTAATGCATTAATTTAAATCAAAATAATTTTATAAACTGGGATTCAATATGCTCAAGGATGATGTGACTTGCCTTGCTCACTTTCCCAAACACCGGCTTCAACTTCCACGAAGAGCGGATCTTCCGAAGCTGCAGCGCCTACGCGACCAACGGAAAAGAAAAGCCTTAAACTCTAATAAACTCCACACAACAACAGAAACAAAGCACAAAAATGGATTCTTTACATCTTAAGGAAAAATTAGAGACTTGAACGGTCCAATTCCGAGTTCAAATGGCCAAGATATGGCCATTTGAAGTTTATATGCTCTTTAAATGGATATTTGCGAATTTCTTCATTTAATTTTTAATTAAAAATCCCATTTATTGCGTCAGCCGAGGGAGCGGGCGCGCGGGCCGGGTCCACGGGAAGTGGGGCCCACGCGTCAGCCCCACGGTCCACGGTGGACCGGGCGCACGCGGCTGGCGGCGGTCGGCGCCGTGGGTCCCGCGCGTCAGCCGCACCCGCGGGCGCGGGCGGCTGACGGCCGGGCCCACCTGGCAGCCGCGAGAGCGCGCCCGAAGGCGGCCTCGCCGGCACGGCCGACGGGAGCGGCGCGCCCGCGCCCCGATGGTCACCGCCGGCGACCATCGGCGCGGCGGAGTGGCGCCCGAGAGAGAGGAGGGAAGGGGGAAGGCGAACGGCGGTCCTCGGCTCACCCCGGGACAACGGCGACGACGAGAACGGCGGCCGGAGCGGAGGGAGACGGCGGCGCGGCTCGGGATGCCGAGGGCGACGGTGCTCCGGCAGCCGGCGGACGAAGCGGAGCGGCGGACGGGGTCGGCGGCAACACGGCAAAGCGGATGAAGCGGTCGCCGAGTGAGGAGGAAGTCCGGAGCGGCGACGGCGGCGGAACGGAGCTCGGCGGCGACGGCGGAGAGAGAGGTGCACGGCGCGGGCACGAATCCGACGGCGAGAGCGAGCGGCGAGCGGCGGAAACGGAAGAGCGGAGCTCGGGGAGCAATTATATAGCACCGAGAGGGGGAGAACGCGGCCGGAGAGGAAGGAAACGGGTGCGGGGATCTCGGGCTCCATAGGTGTCGCCGGCGAGGATTACGGGATGAATCCGGACGGATCCGAGGGAGAGAGAGAGGGGAAAACGGGGGAAACGGGAGAGGGAATCGCGGGGAATGATTCCCCCCTCATTATGGCGCGCGGGAGCGGCGGGATGCGGCGGATTTGGCGGCGGCGGCGGCGCTAGGGCACGGGCGGGCGGCGGCTGCGGCGCGAGGAGGAAGACGACGGGTGGGTCCCACCCGTCAGCGAGAGTGGCGGGCGGGCCCGCCCGTCAGCGGCGCGCGCGCGCGGGGGCGCCGATGGGCCGCGGGGGAGGAGAGAGAGAGGGAGGGAGAAGTGGGCCGAGCCGGCCCAAGAAGAGAAGGGGGGGGGAAAAGAACTTCTTTTAAGATTTTTCTTTTTATAAACCTTTTCAACTTTGTTTATTTCTTTTCAATTATTATTTGTGCTCTGAAAATTCCACTAAAATTTGAGGGCTCCTTTTTGACCAAGGGGAATTTAACAAAAATTCTCCGGGCCACATTTGAATTTTTCTTGTACGTATTTTAGTGCTTGCCAATTCTTTTTCGAATTTTAATTAATTCTATTATTCCTTTTAGAAAATGATTTTTATTTCGGGATGAATTTATCAGGACGTGACAAATCCACCCCCCTTACAAGAATCTCGTCCCCGAGATTCGAGGAGGCTAGCAAGAAGATAGGTTGGGCGGTCTTCTCTTCTTGTCTGACTTCTTCCGTCGCGTCTTCTATAACTAACTTGCCTAGCCAAACTTCTCCACTCTGGTCTGCTTGGCTCGATCTCCTATTGCAGAGGGAATCTTCTCTTCACCTGACTTGTCCCTGGTTGAACCTTTAGCTGACTTCGACTGGGTTGTGGCACTTGATGATGGGGCTTCAGATCCGGAACTTCTCATAGTTCATATCTTTAGCGTCGACCTCGTACAACATACCCATTTCATGTCATGCGTCGAGATCAGCTCGTCATTACTAGGATACCATGCTTGTCATCATGAGAATACCATGTTTGGCGTTTACTTCTATCTTGCCACAAACTGCCTCATATTAGTTTTCCTGGTCTCCGGGTGCTAGCTACTTCTGCTATTCGAGGCGAGGGTCGATAACTTTGCCTTTGAATTATGTTTCTCAACAGAACCAACTTATCCCACTTGACATGCTTTGACGTCTTCCTAAATGACTTTACTGCTGAACTTGTTATTGTCTGATCGTTTTCTTGCCAAATCTGAAGCTTCGTTGTTAGATGTGATTTTAATCTGACCTCTATAGACTATCTTCGAACATATCACTTGGTTCATAACTGGGAATAGCTCCCACGAACAGACAACTCGGATTCACCTTCTTTTCATTCGGTTTACTTCCCATTATTATCTTCAGGTTGTCCTTAGTTAGCATCCAACGTATTCCTTTACACCTTTAACCTTGATGTGTTCTTTCCCATTGGATCATCTCCCAAGACATGGCATTACCTGGTAACCGGTGCTTGCACTTTTCACTCCGTGTAGCATCTGATACCGAGTTGAAGATTTCACTCCTTGCCTTCATAGAAACACTTTTACCTAGGTCATCTTGCTTACTTAATGACAAGGTGACTGTTGCGGGGCAATTACTATCAGGGGTCTTCCTTGAGCGATGCAGAGCGTGTTTCTGTTTATCAATCACCTTTCGGCCTACTTCTTTCATGCTAGAGAACATCTTTGCCAATCTCTTTTATCGATCTTCTTTCGGCTTATCTCTAACAGGTGGTATTCTTTAATGTGGATGACGGACGCTTCTGAGGACGATGAGGTCCTTTGGCTTGCTGCTTTTCAGTGAAACCTTGATGTGGTTCGTCAAAAAGCTACACTGACTACCTTCAGGGAAATACATTGCTTGCTATCTGTATCTATGCCACTAGGGTTTAATTGCCGATGATCATCTTTAGTGCTTCCTCGAGATGGGGAACATCCATATTGTTCTTCTGCCATACCACCTTTGACCCTTTTCTAACACCTGATAAACTAATTACCAACCATCGACTACTATGGTCTCAAATATTGATGTCTCCTGGATCTTCTTAACTGTTTGCAGGTATATCCGAACTTAACAATGTAGAGGCATGGCGGGTACCCTTATGGGTTTCATCCAACAATCCTTATCTTGATCTGTAAAAATATAGTTCCTCTGACACGAGACCCTAGGTCTCCTTTGTCAGTAAACAATTGTACACACGATCACATAGCCGCATCTTCCAAAAGAATCCTCTTAGAACCTGTCTGTATTACACATTTCTCCCATATTACCCGAATACAAGGCACTGCCTTCCACAAAAAGGGAAGGTGCTTATCATCGGTACATTGTATCCTCAACATGAATCATCTCTAAACATAGCAAGCTCACAGTTTATAAACATGAATATATTTATTTATTACATGATTGCTGCAAACTCCCGATTACAGTGATAAGTAGCAAACTGAAAATCACAAACATGGATACCCATCCTGATTCTGGAGAGATATAGCTGGCATTGTTCTAGTGACTGCATCATCATTGATTGGTTCTGTGATGATGTGATAGGACTACACATTGCTATCATTCACAGGAGAAGCTTCCTTCTGATTGCTGTTTGAAGCGGATGACGGTCTTCTGCTTGGTATCGCCCTCCGGAGGTTGATTGCCCTTTGCTTGGCCTGGAGTAGGTCGGGGAGAGACACAACTTCTCCCATTGACGACAATTCCTTGCTGAGGCTGTCGGTGCCGAGAATGGTTGGTGCTGAAGGTATTATTGCTATGATTTATTGCAGAGTCAGGTGCAGCAGGGGGAGCATTGGTGCTGTGGATGATATCGTCGATGTTGCTGTTGGAGCTGACTAGCTGACGAGACAATCGTAGGGTTGTTCGTTGGATTTCTGCGGTCTTGGTCAACAACACACTGAGTTGGCAATCCTTGGGCACATGGTTTGTGCCTTCGCACAGAAAACATTTGACCTTGCGGGTGGGACATTCACCTGGTGGATGGTCTTCTTCACAATGAGGGCAGAGTGTGAGACACACGCTAGCAACGTGTCCAATTTCTCCACAACGGGTGCATGCCTTTGATTCCATTTCTTCCTCGCCGAGATGTCGGGGAGACTCTTCTTCTTCATCCGAGGAGACTTGATCTGACCCTTCACTATCAGATACTCTGCCACCGTGGCTTAGGAGGTGCTGGGTCAACTGTCGTGCACCTCGGAAGGTATTTCCTCTTTGACGTCTAGGAATAGCTATCCCTGCTGGAGGCCATTCGGTGCTGGTAATAGTCATCCTACGTACTTCTTCTTCAGTTCGCATCGGCGCTTTTCTCTTCCGATTCTTACTCTTCTTGCCTTTGGCTTGCTTAGCACGTGACCCCACGTGGTACGAAAGGCTAGGAGGAAAGCATTTTCTAGGATTCAATGGATTGTCTCCATTGGGCTCTTCACTTTGCACACTAGGCTGCAAGCTTGACTTGGTGCGAGGAGGCTGGTTTAGCGATGTCTGCCCTGCTAAACCAAAGGAAGGGGCTTCTTTGACATATACCCATGGACAATTCAGGGCATAGTGTCCTTGCTCTCTACAATCGTGACAAAAGGGGACATCCTCTTCTGGCATTGGAAGCTCATTGACCTGGGTGGCAAACGCTCGATCAAACACATACTGATTTTGGTCTTGACTTCCAACTAATGGTAGCTGTGAACTAAGCAGCATGCTTGGAATGGACCGAGGGTGTGCCCTTGTTAACTCTCTTGAGGCCAGTGGCGGATTGAGTTGAAAACTTGAGTTACTGGAGGCATACCCGCTGACATTCTTTCCTTTTTCTCTGTTAAACATCTGTTACAGGGATTGAGGTGAGAGAGGAAACCAACCAGGAAAGAATAGACCAGAACTAGAGACAGGACCTTAAAGGAACTAACTCTTTTTGTTGATGTGTTGTTTGTTTTGCTTATTCTGCAGGTTGATTAAGCAAACAACCTAGCATGGTTACATCACAACCCACTGATGCAAACCACGCGCTACACACACAGGCAAGGAAACACACGACAAACGAAACACTAGAGGGTGGCTTAGGTTCTGCGACGGGTTCTCCAAGATCTTCACTCCTGCTTCACAGCTGGCTTCACTGCTTCCTTCGCTTCGCTAGCGGATCCTGCAGTCTTCCGGAGCTTCGGCAAACAATTGGCGATATCTTCTTCTTCGCAAAGCTGACCATCTAGTACTAGTTGAAAGTTGAAGAAGGAAGAAAAGGGAATAAACATTTTGCAAATAGCACAGGGAAAAGGAGGAAAAAGGGGCTTTCGCAAATAGTTTCATTTTTAAAATATGTCCTTAGGTTTTATCCACTTGGCTTATCCTACAGTCGAGATGGCTCTGATACCAGCTTGTCGCGACCGGGAAAATTTCCTTTTCCCGAACGCTAGTGTATTAATCCCCGTCCCAGGAAAAGCCGGGGTACACCACACAAACATGATATAAAAGACACATCTTTATTATATCGATAATATTTACATTATTACAAAGGCGCTTCAGGCCTGACAATCAAAAATAAATAGCAGCGGACTAGCGGGCCTACGGCTCCATCTTCACAGGCGCTCAACTGGGGTATAAGCCAGGACTCCACCTAAAACATCTTCTCCAAAGCTTCTCTTACTGAAGAGGGGAAAGATTGAGCAAGAATGAGTACAACCACAGTACTCAGCAAGCCACACCGGAGATGCACAATTGATGCAAGGGAGTACAAGGGGATAATATTATAGAGGTTAAGTTTTGCAGTAAACCGCATTTAAAAGTCACTTAGTTGCCCAAAGCCATTTTGTAAAGACGATCCTAGAGCTACACAGTATTATTAAACAAGGCCGTGAACCCTCACGAACCTGCCTTAACCCAAGGCCTACGATGATTCAGACCGAACTGGCAACCCGACCCTGGGTCCCAGCTCGTCCCAAGCCAACCCAGGCCAACCATTCCACATTTTAGTTGTTGAGCAAATTTTAAGAATTAGAACACTGACTTGGGTACATTGCTCGGCTTGCCCATAACCGAGGGCGCGGCTATTCGAATAGATTATACTCTGATCAGAGGTGTACATCTTTACCCACAAGACACATCTTTCTCACGTGTAACCACGTGCCACATACCACCACGGTATACAGACGAAAGACGTGACATAGTTTCCAACCCATCCTAGCCATAGACAAGAGTACCGACCCAATCCCACCTACGGCCGGAACCTCCGGGACAGGCAGGCAGGACTGAGCCCCTAGCAGCAGGGCACCAACACTGTGCCATGACATCTCGACTACCGGGCCGCAGCTCGTGTAGCCTTCATTTGTCCTAGAGAATGTCCATCGACCCCCGACTTCATCCATCTCCATCCGTGTACTTTTGTTTATGACCAGACTGAGCCACAAACTAAGCCTTACCCACTAGACATGTGGAAGTACGGTAGTGCTTTGCAACAGAGGCCCGAGCTTAATCCTTATAGTGGCCGGGGTGCTACTTCCCACAACTGGCATGCACCCAAACCCCACCGAAAACAGGTTTTAGGGGTTTTGAAAGAGGAAGAGAGGTGTATGTCCAATTCCACCATAAACCAACAATTCCATAGTGTCCAAATGATATGAGAATTCCCAAAGTCTAAAGTTATAAAACCACCTAATGTTGCCTAATTAATCAGCGAAGCATCTACCTAAATTTATACTAGTGGAACCACGAATAGAGTACCCACTAGTTGGGGTTTTATTTATTCTAGGGTGAACAAGGTAATAATAACAATAGCAATAATAATGTCTTAACAAAGGTAAATAGGCATGGCTAAATAAAACGGTGATAACGCGGGAATTTAAATAAAGCGGTAATGCATTAATTTAAATCAAAATAATTTTATAAACTGGGATTCAATATGCTCAAGGATGATGTGACTTGCCTTGCTCACTTTCCCAAACACCGGCTTCAACTTCCACGAAGAGCGGATCTTCCGAAGCTGCAGCGCCTACGCGACCAACGGAAAAGAAAAGCCTTAAACTCTAATAAACTCCACACAACAACAGAAACAAAGCACAAAAATGGATTCTTTACATCTTAAGGAAAAATTAGAGACTTGAACGGTCCAATTCCGAGTTCAAATGGCCAAGATATGGCCATTTGAAGTTTATATGCTCTTTAAATGGATATTTGCGAATTTCTTCATTTAATTTTTAATTAAAAATCCCATTTATTGCGTCAGCCGAGGGAGCGGGCGCGCGGGCCGGGTCCACGGGAAGTGGGGCCCACGCGTCAGCCCCACGGTCCACGGTGGACCGGGCGCACGCGGCTGGCGGCGGTCGGCGCCGTGGGTCCCGCGCGTCAGCCGCACCCGCGGGCGCGGGCGGCTGACGGCCGGGCCCACCTGGCAGCCGCGAGAGCGCGCCCGAAGGCGGCCTCGCCGGCACGGCCGACGGGAGCGGCGCGCCCGCGCCCCGATGGTCACCGCCGGCGACCATCGGCGCGGCGGAGCGGCGCCCGAGAGAGAGGAGGGAAGGGGGAAGGCGAACGGCGGTCCTCGGCTCACCCCGGGACAACGGCGACGACGAGAACGGCGGCCGGAGCGGAGGGAGACGGCGGCGCGGCTCGGGATGCCGAGGGCGACGGTGCTCCGGCAGCCGGCGGACGAAGCGGAGCGGCGGACGGGGTCGGCGGCAACACGGCAAAGCGGATGAAGCGGTCGCCGAGTGAGGAGGAAGTCCGGAGCGGCGACGGCGGCGGAACGGAGCTCGGCGGCGACGGCGGAGAGAGAGGTGCACGGCGCGGGCACGAATCCGACGGCGAGAGCGAGCGGCGAGCGGCGGAAACGGAAGAGCGGAGCTCGGGGAGCAATTATATAGCACCGAGAGGGGGAGAACGCGGCCGGAGAGGAAGGAAACGGGCGCGGGGATCTCGGGCTCCATAGGTGTCGCCGGCGAGGATTACGGGATGAATCCGGACGGATCCGAGGGAGAGAGAGAGGGGAAAACGGGGGAAACGGGAGAGGGAATCGCGGGGAATGATTCCCCCCTCATTATGGCGCGCGGGAGCGGCGGGATGCGGCGGATTTGGCGGCGGCGGCGGCGCTAGGGCACGGGCAGGCGGCGGCTGCGGCGCGAGGAGGAAGACGACGGGTGGGTCCCACCCGTCAGCGAGAGTGGCGGGCGGGCCCGCCCGTCAGCGGCGCGCGCGCGCGCGGGGGCGCCGATGGGCCGCGGGGGAGGAGAGAGAGAGGGAGGGAGAAGTGGGCCGAGCCGGTCCAAGAAGAGAAGGGGGGGGAAAAGAACTTCTTTTAAGATTTTTCTTTTTATAAACCTTTTCAACTTTGTTTATTTCTTTTCAATTATTATTTGTGCTCTGAAAATTCCACTAAAATTTGAGGGCTCCTTTTTGACCAAGGGGAATTTAACAAAAATTCTCCGGGCCACATTTGAATTTTTCTTGTACGTATTTTAGTGCTTGCCAATTCTTTTTTGAATTTTAATTAATTCTATTATTCCTTTTAGAAAATGATTTTTATTTCGGGATGAATTTATCAGGACGTGACAGGTGTGCATCCAATTTCACAATAATCCAACCATTCCATAGTGTCCAAGTGATATGAATATTCCCAAAGTCTAGAGTTATAAAACCACCTAATGTTGCCTAAATAATCAGCGTAGCATCTACCTAAATTCATACTAGTGGAACCATGAATAGAGTACCCACTAGCTGGGGTTTTATTTGCCTAGGGTAAGCAAGGTGATAATAACAATTGCAATAATAAGGCTATAACAAGGATTAATAGGTAATGCTAAATAAAACAGTGATAACGCAGGAATTTAAATAAAGCGATAATGTATTAATTTAAATCAAAATAATTTTATAAACTGGGATTCAATATGCTCAAGGATGATGTGACTTGCCTTGCTCAGAGAGAACGGCCTTCCGAACCTTCGGCGACGACCGCGAACCACGCTTCGGGAACCTCCGGAACGACAGAAGCTACGCGAAGCACACAAGCAAAGCTACAAGCCTATAAAGAAGCAATAACAATACATAAAAAGAAAGCACACGGTTCTTTAGGTTATAACAAACATTAGGAGACTTGAATGGGTCGATTCAGAGTTCGTATGACCAAGATATGATCATCCGAAGTTTAATGCTGTTATATGGAGATTTGCGGATTATTATAATTAGGCTTTGCGACTATAAAACATGTGGAAGCGCTAGCCTTGAAAAGACAGGAAGGCTGCGCTGTTGACATGCGGACCCCACATGTCAACCTAAAGGACCGCGGTAGACCGGGTACACAGGGACGGTCCACGGGTCGACGGAAGCGGACCCCGTGTGTCAACTGAGGCGAGTAGCCGACAAACGGACTCCACTAGACACCACGCGGGCTGCACACGTGGAAACCACGCGGCTACCGAGCGGACACACTAACACGGTCACCACACGCACAAGCGAACGACTACCGACACCGGTACACGGGTACCGGGGTCGACAATCGCACAACGGGTACGGGGCGACACCGAAAGGACGAGGACGGGGTAGCGAGAGGAGAGATCCTTACCACCACGCAACGCGGCGAGGGAACGACAACGACGAACGGGCGCGGCGGAGGCGGCCGGGAACGACGGAGACGAACGGCGAGGGGACGACTTCGGCGGCGATCCTTGGACGAAGGCGAGACGCGGCCGGCACAAGGCTTGACGACGCGGAGGCGAGGACGGAGACGACGACGGGGCTGTAGCGGCACACTTGACGAACGCGGACGACGGACGAGAACGGCTTGACGGAGGGACGAACACCTCGACGATGAGGACGACGAGAGGACGACGACGACGACGACCGGGGCCGGCGAGGAGACGACGAGGGCAGCCGGCGGCAGCTGCACGGAGACGGGGACGACGTGGAACGCGCCGCTGCGAATCCGACGACGGAGGTGGCACCGCGAGACGACGAGCCGGCGAGGATGAACGGTGAAGACGACGACGGACACCGGCGGCGTTCGGGTGGAGGGGAGGCGAGGCCGAGGGCGACCTTGCCGCTACGATGCCGGAGGTGGTGGTGGCGCAGCGAGCCGACGAGCCGGGGAGGAGGAAGGGGCGGCCGAAGAGACGCCGGCGCCGACGAGGATGGAGAGGCCGGCGCAATGCTTGACGACGCGGTCTCCGGACGAATCAGAGGGCAGGCCGGGGTGGAGGTCGACGCGGCGACGCCGAGGGAGGAGATGGCGCCGCCGGCCCGCACCTGAGCGGCGCGGCAGGGGCGGCTGGAGGCAGTACAGTGGCGGCAACGCCACTGGATGACGGCGGGAACGCGCCTCCGGCAGTCACCGCGCGAAACGGAGGGCAGGCCGAGGGAGAGGAGGCGGCTGCGACACCGGGGAAGGCGACGGCACGGCCGGCCGGCGCACGGTCGAGGAGGGAGAGGCGGCTGGAGACGCCCGGCGCGGGGGAAAGAGAAGGGCGACGGCGGGGAGGTGGCTAGGGACCACGGGAGATCGCGGGAGGGGGCTAAAACGAGAGAACGGGGCGAGGGGGTTCCATTTTATAGGAGAGGAGAGGGAGCCGGGCAAGGGAGAGGGCGGAACGGCGACGGGAAACACGGCCGGCGGCCATGGAAAGCGGCCGGGGAAGACGCGGGCGTTCTCGGCGATTGGGGACACGATTCAAGGGGGAAATTGGGGGAAATTGAAGAGGATTCAATGGGGATTAAAACCCCCTAATCAATTTTGGAATTAACCAAATGAATCAAGCGGATTTGAGGGAGGAACGGCGCTAGGTTTGCACGGGAGAGAGAAGAGGCCGGCTAGGGGAGGAAGACGGGTCCGACAGGCGGGACCCGCCTGCCAGGCGCGGTCAACGCGCGTGGGCGCGCGCGTGACAGGCGCGTGCGCACGCGGGAGGAGGGCGGCTCGGGCAGGGGCGCGGCGTGGGCCGGGAGGCGACCCAGGCGGGAGGAGGCAGGAGAAGGTGGGCCGGGAAGGAGAGGAGGGAGGGGCGGCCCAGAAGGAGGAGGAGAAAAGGGAGTGGGCCGGGATGGGAAGGAAAGGCCCGGGAGAGAGAGGGGAGGGAAAAAGAGAGGGAGGAGGGAAGGACTTCGGCCGCGGGCCGGGGAAGAGAGAGGGAGGCTTTGGGCCAGACTTGGCCCAAAGGAAAAGGAGGATTATTTTTAGGTTTTCTTTTTAATAAACTTTGATAATTGTTTTTGTTGCTTAATAATTATTTCCGGTGCTCTGAAAATTCAAGTAAAATTTGAGGGCTCCTTTTAGACCAAGGAGAATTTAACAAAAATTCTGCGGGCCACATTCGAATTTTTCTTGTACGTATTTTAGTGTTTGCCAATTTCTTTTCGAATTTTAATTAATTCTATTATTCCTTTTAGAGAATGATTTTTAATTCGGGATGAATTTATCAGGACGTGACACCAGTACACCGTACTGACAGGCACGTTATCCCGCACAACCCAACCGCTGTGACGTACATAGTTCTTGGCGGCTTCTGCCGGGGCACTAGGTCGTCCATCTTCTTCCACTTCCGTTATGATGTGCCGACCCTCAAGCTTCTTCGCGGCACCTCATTGCCCACGTGCCCTCTTCTGTCCAACGGAGGGTTGACTTCAACTAGCTTCCTCCTCCTGGTTCCCCTCCACATCCCTTTCCACGTGCCCCTCCTGGTTCCCCTCCGCATCCCTCTCCACGTTCCCTTCCTCGTTCAAATACTGGTTTGGATCCTCGTTCCCCTCTTCTTCGTTCCAGCACTGGCTGTTTCCCTCCGCGATTGTATCGTACAATATATGTTCCTCATCGCGATCAGCCATCTGTTCATACAGGAAACATCTGGTGAGTCATGAGACATTTATGTTTTAACAATCTTATATTAAAACTCAAATAATCTTATATGCTAAGACTAAAATAGTCATGTATGCTAAGTGTAACTGTCGTATATTAGAACCCTACACAATCTTACATGCTAAGTCTAATTACAAATCTAATAATCTTATACTAAAACTCAAATAGTGATATGTGCTAAGTCTAGGTGACGTATATTATAGGACCCTAGCTAGTCAATAATTATATACTAAGTCTAATTACAAATATAATAATCTTATATTAAAACTCAAATAATCTTATACTAAAACTCAAATAGTCATGTATTCTAAGTGTAACTGTCGTATATTAGAACACTATACAATCTTATACGCTAAGTCTAATTAAAAATCTAATAATCTTAATTGTATTACAAATATAACAATCATATATATAATTACGTCACTTGCCTGCGCGAATTCCTTCGAGGGCTAGCTCTACCACTCCGGCTTGAGGGACGACTCCGACAACGACTTTTCTGCAAGATAAAAAAGATGTATTAGGATAAACGCGAAGTAACATATATTGCATTTCACATTCACGTTTCGTTCACGATATCGTTCGCGTTCGCGTTCTCGTCAAGGTCACGTTTCATTCACCTACGTTTGTTTGTTCACGTTCATTCACCTGCCTATAATTGCATTTCACGTTCACGTTCGTTCGCTCATTCTCGTTCACGTTCATTCACCTTGTTCTCGTTCACGTTCGTTCGCTCGTTCACGTTCTCGGTGTGGCGGCATCGGGACGGCGGTGTGGCGGCAGCGGAGCGGCGGCGGGGCGACGCGTGGCGCCGCGCGCGGCATCGGCGTGGCCCGGCGGCGGCGTGCGGCGCGCGGCGCGGTGCCGTCGTGGCGCTACGCCCGGTGGCGGCGTTTCGCGGCGGCGGCGTTGCGCGGCGCGCCGCCAGTGGCGCGTGGCGCGGCGGCGGCGTGGCGGCGCGGCGCCGGTGCCGTGCCGCGGCGGCGTCGTGGCGTCTCATGGCGCGGCGTCGTGTCGTGACGAGGTCGGCGTCGGCGTCTGAAACTCGGCGGCCGGCGGCAACTGAGAGGGAGAGAGAGAGATCGAGATCGGAGAGAGAGATCGAGGGAGGCGGCGGCGGCTCTCACCCCAGAGATGCGGCGGTGGCGGAGGAGGCGGAGGCGGCGGCGACGACGACGACCGCGAGACGACGGCGAGATACGGCGGCGGCGTCGGCGCGGGGATGCCCTAGGCAGTGGAGGCGAAGGAGAAGCCGAGAGAGATCGATCGGGCAAAAACTTCTAAGTGTTGGTGGAGAAGACGAGGGCGCGCATCGGGAATATATATACCCCTTGATCTTTAGTCCCGGTTGATGAGAACAACCGGGAGTAAAGATAAAGATATTTTCCCGCTATTTCCAAATTCTTTTTAAACCCGGTTAGGGTTAAGAACCGGGACTACTGATAAGCGCACTGAATATTATTTTCCATTACATATGTGCTTCTAAAATAGAAAATAATGCATTAAAATTATTTAAAGTACAAAGATTAATGACAATTACTTCGAAAAATTATTGTTGTCTGTAATAAATTAAGTGGATAAAACGTAATAAGCAAATATATGATTTAAAATTAATAAAAATTCTAATAATCATATATACTTAGCATATGAATGATATTAAATTGGTAAAAACTCTAATTAACATATGTATATACATACGGCATGATTTAAAATTAATAAAAATTGTAATAATCTCATATACTTAGCATATTAATGATATTAAATTAATTGTTAAAAACTCTAATTAACATATGTAAATGCCACATGCATGATGTAAAAATTTTAAAAATTCGAATAGTCATATATAATTAGCATATGAATGATAGTAAATTAATTGTTAAAAACTCTAATTAACATATGCCATACATCAATTGATTTATATGGATAATCAATACATCCAAAATAGTTTACATCGTGTACACAATAATTACGGCAATACATTGGCGGTGACGGTTGACCGCACGTACTTTCTCCTCACTATTGTTCCCTCCTTATGATCGCTACGTGAGTAAGGGGTATCTTCATTTGATAGGAGGATGTTAGGGTCAATCGTCACCGTGAAAGGGGGGTTGCCCATCCAACTGATCGTAATCCTCGTCAGTCTTGTCCTCAACTCCGACGATTTTTCTTTTGCCTGGGAGAACCACGTGACGCTTAGGCTCGTCAGGCCCTCTGCCCTTCTTTCCTTTGCTAGACATATCCTTCACGTAAAAGACTTGCGTTACATCATTGGCAAGGACAAAAGGTTCATCCGAGTATCCAACCTTGTTAAGGTCAACCGTTGTCATCCCACTGTCATCAATCATTACGCCTCCACCAGTCAACCTAATCCATTGGCACCGGAACAGAGGGACCTTGAGAGGACCATAGTCAAGTTCCCATATGTCCTCGATGGCACCGTAATACGTGCCAGTTGTTCCATTGTGTCCCATGGCATCGACACGAACAGCGCTGTTTTGGTTCGTGCTCTTCATGTCTTAGGCTCTCGTGTAGAATGTGTACCCATTGATCTCATATCCCTGAAATGTCGCGATCGACCCAGACGGTCCCCTCGCCAGGAAGGCAAGTTGTTGGTTGATCGACTCGTTACCCATGAGATGTTGTCGTAGCCACGCGGGGAAAGTATCAATGTGATGCCGTGTAATCCATGCATCAGACTTACCGATGTTCCTGGCGCAAACTAGAGCCAAGTGCTCCTCGATGTAAGGAGCTACCAATGAAGATTGTTGCAGAACCGTGAAATGGGCTTTACGGAATAAATTGTTGTCTACCGTCATTATTGCTTTCCTTCCAAGAGTTCCCTTACCCCGTAGTCTCCCTTCATGGCGTGATTCAGGTACCCCGATTGGGCGAAGGTCTTCGATAAATTCTACGCAAAATTCGATGACCTCCTCTGTTCCATAACCCTTGGCGATGCTTGCCTCTTTACGAGCACGGTTACGAACATACTTCTTCAGAACGCCCATGTACCTCTCGAAAGGAAACATGTTGTGTAGGTACACAGGCCCGAGAATACTGAACTCTTTGATAAGGTGACAAAGCAGATGTGTCATTATATTGAAAAATGAAGATGGAAATATCAACTCAAAACTGACGAGACATTGCACCACATCATTCTGAAGGGCTTCTAATCTATCCGGATCGATGACCTTCTGCGAAATTGCGTTCATGAATACACATAGCTTTGTTATTGTTGCCCGGACATTGTCTGGAAGGATACCCCTTATTACAACTGGTAGCAGTTGTGTCATCAACACGTGACAGTCATGAGATTTTAGGTTTGTGAACTTCTTCTCCTTCGTGCTTATTATTCGCTTGATATTCGTGGAGTATCCAGACGGTACCTTTATGCTCTCCAAGCATTCAAACATACTTTCCTTCTCTGCCTTGCTAAGAGTGTAGCTGGCTGGACTCAAGTAATGGCTTCCTTTCTCCTTTGGTTCCGGGTGAAGGTCGCCGCGTTGTTCCATATGCTTCAGATCATTACGTGCTTCCAGTGTATCTTTCGACTTTCCGTATACACCTAGGAAGCCAAGAAGGTTTACGCAAAGGTTCTTAGTAAGGTGCATCACGTCGATTGCGTGGCGGACGTCCAAGAACTCATAATTGGGTAACTCCCAAAATATAGAGTTCTTTTTCCACATCGACGCGTGACCATCTTCGCTCTCTATAGGCTGGCTTCCAGGCCCCTTTCCGAACACTACTTTAAGATCTTTAACCATAGCAAACACTGTTTTCCCGCTGCGATGTTTAGGGTTCGTACGATGGTCAGCCTTATGTTCGAAGTGCTTTCCTTTCTTCCGTACCTGGTGGTTTGCTGCAAGGAATCGATGATGACCCATATATACAACCTTCCTACAGCGCTTAAGATACGTACTTTCTGTTTCATCCATACAGTGAGTGCAAGCCTTGTACCCCTTGTTGGACTGTCCGGATAGGTTGCTAAGTGCAGGCCAATCGTTGATGGTTACGAACAGCAGCGCTCGTAGGTTCACTACAAGAATCCTGTTAATCCGTGATGAAAAATATCTGTCACGGATCACTAGAAAACCATCACCAAACAGCATCTGTGATGGTTTAAGAAATCATCACGGATTGAGCGTCATGGATTGACATGCGTGACGATTTGTCGAAAACCATCACAGAGTACCAAAATCGGTGACGGTTTTAAACCGTCACGATATTGCCCAAGACCTAGTTAGTCCAGCCCAAGCCCATTTCCTGTGACAAAAAATAACCGTCACGGATGAATTGCCACATCATCATAGATGCTTGCATGGTTGCTTACATGGATGATGACATGGACACTACCTCAGCCCATTTGTTAACAGGCCAGAATCAAAGATGGGCCAATTTTGGCCCAATTTCAGCCATTTTTGCAGCAATTTTTCAGCCTTTTTTGCAAGCCCATTTCAGCATACTGCAGCCCAAATTCGTCACTAATTTTTAGCCCACTCTTCAGCCCACTACTGCAGCACATATAGCCCATATACACAGCCCATTATCAAACATTCAGCCCACATACACAGCCCACAAGGAATTAATGTAGCAGCACATTAAATAAAAAAAAATCTTATGTTTCCATCCAACAACATATCACATGAATTTTCATCCAGCATCACATTACACAAGTCTTCATCCAACAACAGTTACCATACAAAAGTGCACACAGCCAATAACACAGACTCAGGAAATGCATACAAGTCCAGCAGCTTGATTCATGCAGCATGCAGTAGCAGCAAAATGCAAGTAGCAGCAACAAAATATATACCACCATGTATGACTTAACTTGGTCGAAATTGACTTGACACAAGTTAGCAGCAGCAAAATGCATGTAGTTAGAGGCAAAAGATATGCACCATGCATGTCTTAACTTGGTCGAATTTGACTGAGCAAAAGATTAAGTTTTGCTTCCATCTCAGATTGACTCCTCTTCATCTCCTCTCGGTCTTTAATCCTTGCCTGCTCAGATTCTTGCACTTTGTTTGACAAATCAGCCACCTGTGCACGAAGCTCAGCATTGGTCCTTTTCTCCGCTTCTAGTTCTGTCTCAGTGCTCTGCTCACTGAATCTAGGCTGGGCATTATGGAACCCCACATTCTTCAAGAACCGATTCTTCTTGGTGTTCTCAGCAAGCACATCAGCAACAACTTGAGCCGCTGACTTAAGTTCTTCACCTTCTGTTGTTGTAGATAGCTTGTTTTCCATCCGAGTCTAGCAAGAAAGTAGCAAACATGGTTGATGTTGAGAGAATTAAAAATAAGCACTACAAAGATCAAAGTCTGAAAATTATCTTACAATAGCCTCCTGTACAACAGGGGTGTAGCATTTTTTTTTCTTGCTGTAGTGGAACTCCTTGAACAAATCAAATGCATTAGGTTCTTCATCATTGTATTTGTCATCCTGAGAACAACATATATGCATTAGGTCCAGCATGAATTAAGATGTTACGAAAATCTGGGCAGCTACTGTTCAATTGAGAATCTAAAAGAACATGTTCAACTAATTTCTAGCCTCATTTGTTGCACACAGTCACACTATGTTTTCCACTTAGACAAACAACTGCAACAGAGGTCTTTCACTGCATACACAGACATAAAAACAATAACTTTTAATCTATTAACACACTCAACTTAGACATAGATGGAAACCTAACTCGTCACCTTTCACACAATGTATTGGCATCGGATCAGATATAGTGTCCTTGAACATTCCACAAACTAATGGACTCTCATGAACATAACAACATGAGCATGGACATCATCTTGTTTAGGCTGAGGCAGACGTATTTAAGCAGTAGCTTGTTCATACAAAAAATTATATGGTGCTTAAAATGGCCCACTTACCAAATTTTCAACATGAACCATGTAGGCACGAGATCCGGTTGTGTGATGGTACTTAACATTCCCTCGGTTTTCTTTGTTCTTTTGACACATCTCCTACATTAAAGACAACAATACATGTAAGGTTGGTGATAGATTAGCATGCACAAGGCATCAATCTGGTTTTGCAGAGAGAACATACCATCTTTTGGGGACTCTTCCATGATTCTAGGAGTTGAGTCCACTGTTCATTACTCATGAATTTGACAGGAGAAGTTTTTGTAACCAAATGTAGTGGAAAAGGATCAAAATATTGTTGCTTCAGCCTGTATCTTTGTTGGCGAACTGCGGACTTCATCATCTCAGTACAAGCCATTTTAACTGTATCATCCTCTATGTTTATGTCAAACTTGGCCTAATCGAATGGAAGAACATTTATAGAAAAGAATATCAATTCAGTAATTTATGGCTTAAAATAACAAACAATGGATCTTCTATTGAGACTAAATGTGGAAAGGACCAGAGAATGCATGTACCTTTAGTTTTCCTAAGATCAGATTAACGTACGCAGATGCAGGTTTTTCCTTGTATAGCTTCCAATGCGGGAGTATAGGCACATGGTTCCTAACTATGATGTTGCATTCAGTTGCAAACTTTGCAGCAACAAGAGGAACCACTGGTCTTATATTCCCTTCAGTTATGACAACTTGCAGCTTGCCACGGCACGCTCGGTTTAACCTTTGGAGACCACGTCCCATATTATTTCCCCGGTCCCTTCTCTCCACTCCCCCTAGTTGTAAATGTACATTGCAGTTGAAATTAAAACTAAAATTATTGAGGTGAAGCAAACATTGATCCAAGATGATCATGAATTGAAAGCTTTGCATACAAATATTGATCAACTGAGACAATATGAAATATGGAAAATAGATGAACAAACTCACCTTCGTTGGTAATCTGGTTGTGGTCACCGTGTTGAGTAATGCCATCAACTACATCAGCCACAAGGGTGTTGTCATCATGCTGGGTGAAGCCATCTAAAAAAGGGCAGCAAGTAAGAAAAGCATTCATCATACAAACAAAACTTACATAACGACAGTAAGAATTCATCACCTCCATTGTCCATATGGTTGTGCTGATTATGTTGGTCGATAGCATCAGACCCGGTGGTCATGTGAGTGTTGTCAAGTAAAAATGTGAAAATTGGTTTCATTAATTTTTTTTATTCTTAAAACTCAAGTTAATATTTTCAAAAGGTAAACAAGCAATAAACTTAGATCAGCAAGTTAAACATTTTTATAGCTGACTCATGTTAATGGAATGTAACCAAGAAATGTGGCAGTAGAACTGGCCTTCAACAGCAGCCTGTGTGTGGTCATCTAAGTTGCCATCGAGATCTCCAGCGTTAGCTTGTGATGTAGCTGGCATACAAAATATCACTTGGTGTGAGACTTGCATCTTGTTGGGCAATGCTTTTCTTTGACCTTGTAACTTTAGGAGTCATTTGCTCTGCATAAACTCTCTTGCGAGACCGAAACTTGACTCCACCAGTCTGGATGCTTGAAGTTTTGTTGTTACAGTTCTTGCGAGTCTTCTCCTTAGAGCACTGCTGGAAAGAAAAGCATGGATTGGTCAACATAGTATTACATTTGTCACACCCTGAAAATTCAAAATATATAAATTGTTGTTTAAATGGAATTTTTTAGAAATAATTTTAAAAGTCTTGAAGAGAAGATCTAATTTTAATTAATAAATTCCAATATAAAATGGGGCCAGATAAAATTTCATTAAATACTTTGCTTCATTCTATAATTCCTAGATTTTTCTGGGATTTATTTGAGCTAAGAAAGTATTTTTAATAAATGGAATTGCATTTAAGAAATAATTTAAATTGAAAAAGGTTTTAAAAAAAGTCTTCTTTTGGCTTTGGGCCGAAAGTCAGCCCAAAACCGCTCTCTCTCTCCTCGGCCCAGTCCGGCCCAGTCCGCCGCCCGCGCGCGCGCGCGTTCGGTCGCTGACAGGTGGGGTCCACCTGTCGGACCCTTCGTCTTCCTCCAGCTGCCGCCGCCCGAAACCCTAGTTTCGCGCCGCCGCCGTCTCCTTCCAAATCCGGCCGCTCCTTCCCTTCTCCGGCCGAATTGATAGAGGGGAAATGATCCTCGGGATCTCCTCTACCTTTTCTCCTTTGGAATCTTTGGCTAAATCGTTTTGGAAAGCGTCGGATTCGAGTTTGTCTCGGATTCGTTCTTCCCGATCTTTCCTTACTCGTCGCCGACCGCCGTGGGCCTTTGCCGCCGCCTCCGAGCCTCTTTAAAAGGACCCCCGGTGTCTCCTCTATCCGCCGCCACCCTCGCCTTCGCCTCTCGTCGCCGGAATCGCTCTAGCGCCGTGCGCCCTAGTTTCGCCGTCGCCGCCGCTGCTCCAGCCGTGCTCCGCCGCCGTTCTAGACGTCGCCGTCGCTCGGGAAGGACGTCATCGTGGTCGCCGTCGCGTCGCCGTCCTCGTCCGCCCCTTCGCCGTCGCCGGAGATCGTCGGAGCTTCGTCGCCGTCGTCAACCCGAAGGTTTCCGCCGTTTCCTCCTCGTCGCCGTCGTCGTCCGTTGTTCTTCCGCCACCGTTTTGGTCACCGGTGTGTTCGCCGCTGTCGGTGACGTCATTGCCGACGTCATCGAGGTCGTCCGCCGTGAGCCGGCCGTGGACCCAATCAATCTCGGCCGTCCGTTTTGGATTGGGTCAATCTCAGCCGTCCGTTCGCGTGAACCGCCGCCCGTGCGCTCGGTCCACCGAAACCCTAGCCCGCTGACGCAATAAACCTTCTTTTCCTTTTCAAAAATAATTCATTATTGCGTCATAATTCAATTTTAACCGATTTAAGTGTTTTAATCCGATTTAATCTTCAAAAATTCATAACTAATTCATCTTAGCTCCGATTTAGTTGGTTCAAGTCTCTAAATTTTTCTAAAATTGAGATCTACACATTAAAAATATCCACATGTACTGTTCATGCTTGTTTATGTGCTGTTTTGGTGATTTTGCTCTTTTCTGCTTAGATTCCGTCGTTTCCGGAGAGTCCGTTTTCGCCGGAGAAGAGTTTGAAGAGTTCCAAGGCCAGCAAGGCAAGTCACACAGATCCCAAACAATCCTTTGAGCATGTTGATCCGATTTAAAGCTATTGTTTCTTTTCAACTATTGCATTTATTTTCGAATGTCATTGGGTGGAATTAACCTATTCTTTGTTATAGCCCTTTTGTTCTTGATTACTTTATTCCTTGATACCTTGGGTTATTATAATTTGACTAGTTGAGCTTTATGTATATTGGTTCAACTAGATATTAGATATAATTGCTTAGCCCTGCTTAGAAACATTAGCACATTTATGGGATAACTAATAATTCACTATTATTTCATGATGGCTTAATGATAGTTCACGATGGTCGATCGTGATTAGTTAATTAATTAATGTGCCAACTAAAACCTGATAATGGTGGGTTGTGAGCACATGGTTTTGATGGTCGTGCTCATGACAATTAAGGACCGGTTCACGAGTTTCGGTTATGAAACATTTATCGTGCCAACCACAAGCCAGCATGGGCAACGGTTTTATCTTTTGTATAGCATGGTTCATTGCGGGGCACCAGACTGAGAAGTGGCGGAGATAAGCCCACGGGGGTCGCTGGGGAGTCCATGCCTTGTTTATAAGGGGGTGATTATGATCCAGGAAGGTGCGCTGCAGTGGATTGTGTTATGCAAGGGGTATTGTCACAACTCCTTTCCGAGGTACCGTGGTGGTATTGAGGCACATGGTGACATGATGTGGGGTTGTGTCTTGTGGGTACAGTGGTACACCTCTGATCAGAGTAAAACTATTCGAATAGCCGTGCCCGCGGTTATGGGCGGGTCTAACAATGTCTTTCGTGATTAGTTACACACTTCTCATCATAATAAAAGGTGCTTTAACTGGTAATAATTTGATTAGCTCCTGGTTTGGAATGGTACATTCCTGGTTTGGAGATAGAACTGTGCAGCCGGGATGGTTGTTCAGAATGGATGTGCCTATACAACAGGGTATGTTGTATAGCGTTGGATTAATATTGCTTAATTAATACTTAACTGTTTTATTAAATTCTCAAATGTTTGCTAAATGCTACTTTTGCAAATGAAACCCTATTATGCCATCCTTTGTTATCCTGTGCACTTGCATATTTGCTGCGTGGCTTGCTGAGTATGTCATATACTCACCTTGCAATCATTCATCAGCGGAAGAGTTCTACAATGAGGCTGATGGTGTGGAGGATTAGGTGTAGCCTTGGTCAAGCTGCCTATGGTGTGGAGCCGTCTGCGCCGTTTATTTATTTTCCGCTGCTTAGATCTTTATTGATTGAGAGGAACTATCTACCTCTGTAACGACATTTTATTCGCTTATTAATTAGAGTAATAATTGTACTCTATTATTAATTTGTTATTGTGTGCCTCGGCTGATTCCTGGACGAGGATTCACACACATGTAAGCGTTTGGAATTTTGGATAGAAATTCCGGGCGTGACAAGTTGGTATCAGAGCCTCCTTGACCCTAGGTTATGCCAAATGGTTACCCATAGAAGCCCTCTAAAAATATTGGAAAAGTAGAACTGTTCTCCTCCCTTTCTCTTTTAATTAAACCAAACTAATGGCACATGTACTTCATAATCTCTTTTAATGGTTCTCATTCAAAATTTATTCCAGTGTTGTTAGTACTGTACATCTATTACTGTACTAATGGCTCATTTTACCAGCAAAAGTTTTACAATGTTGTTTTATTTAATCCTACTGCAATAAAATAAATTGAGCATGATGATTTTATAACTTGATTTTATTTCTTTTGGGAACATGTTATTCAAAAGTACAAAACTTGTGATCTTGTTTTCAACTATTTCAACTTATCTTGCAAGCTTGGTTTACTTTATTTACTTACCTTTTTACTTTGAATTTCTAAACTTTATTCAAATTAATCCAAAAACTTGTGCTATTAATTGGATAAAGGTCTTAACTCTCTCCTTTCACTTGTCTTTAGATGCCGCGCTACAAGCCTGAGTACTTGTTTGGTGTTGAGGGTTTTGTCCAGGAGTTGCGTACGATGTCCTTTGTCATTGGATTTGGGACTGCCCCTTTTTATGCCCAGATTCCTCATGATCGTCATGAAGAGAAGTGCCGAGTCAAAGTCACCTTGAACAGCAATAGTGAAGAGGTCCCTTCAGTGATGTTCGAAGCTGGAGGAAGAAACTACATCCATGCATGTCAGGAAGTGGCAAGGATCGCCATAGGAGAGCTCCGTGATCGCTACAGTGATCAGTTGGCCGACACTGAGTATCGCTACCATCCTCGTCAACCACAGGGAAGTGACCGTGGCAGTTACCTTGAGACTGAAGGAATTGAGAATGATGCTACCACAAGGCATTTGGTTGAGATGTTGTGGGCTATGGATGAAAGTCGTGCAGAGACTGTGTTAGCAGCTCAAGATCGTGAAGATCGGAATCGTGGTAAGATTTGCAAGCTAGAAGACAAGGTGGATCGTTTGGAGAAGGAATTAGCCGCATTGAAGGGAGAAGCACCGCCGCAGAAGGCCAGGATTCGTCTTACCGCAAGGAAGAGAGCTCTATTTGTCCCTCGCTATCAATTGGCACCAAAGGTCCGTGTGGTGGAGAAAGAAGTTGCCCCAGCTCAAGCAGATCCTCCGGTCATCATCATAAGTGATGAAGAAGAAGAAGAATCTAAGCGCAACAATTCCAAGATTGAGTGGGTAGCAACCCAAGATGATGAAGACGAGCCGAACGAGCCTTCAATCGACCTCCGATGCTTGGAAGAACTAGAGTGACTTGTTAAGTCGTTGTCTTAGATCGTTGTGTTAGTTTGCTTGCTTTAAGTTTGCTTGTGTGTGTGGGTCTTGCATGTGATTTACATCAGGGGTGGGATGTAAGTGCATGCGTTTGTTTGCTTTTGAGTGTTAGGAAGTTGGTGAGTTTAGTGGTGTGAGAGTCTTCAGTTTGTAATAATGAAACTCAGTTAAGATCAATAAAAGCTAAAGTAATTCTCTGTCCTAAGTAGTTTCCCCCGTTTTCTCTTCTTGTGCCCTGTCCATGCCAGATGGTGAATACTCGCAGCAATGGGAATGGTCCCAACAACCCCAATAACAACAACAATGGAGAGAATCCCACTCTTGCTCAAGTTCTTGCTCAACAGACACAGCTAATGAACATGATGATGCAGCAACTTCAGAATCAGCAGAACCAAGGAAATAACCATGTACCTCCTCAGAATAAGTTAGCAGAATTTCTTCGTGTGAGGCCGCCTGTTTTCTCTAGTACCACTAATCCTGTTGAAGCTGGTGATTGGCTGCATGCCATAGAGAAGAAGTTGGATTTACTTCAGTGCACTGATCAGGAGAAGGTCTCATTTGCATCACACCAGTTGCATGGCCCTGCCTCTGAATGGTGGGATCACTTCCGCCTGAATAGGATTACTGCTGAACCTATCACTTGGCTTGAATTCACCGCTGCTTTCCGAAAGACGCATATACCATCAGGAGTAGTGTCTCTCAAGAAGAAGGAGTTCAGGTCGCTTACTCAGGGATCTCGCTCTGTTATGGAGTATCTGCACGAGTTCAATCGTCTTGCTCGTTATGCTCCGAAAGATGTGCGCAATGATGAAGAGCGCCAAGAGAAGTTCTTGGAAGGACTTAATGATGAGCTTTCTTACCCACTCATGACTAGAGATTATCCTGATTTCCAGAAATTAGTGGATAAGGCTATTCATCAGGAAGACAAGTATAATCGCATGGAGCAGAAGAAACGCCGGATTGCTCACTTCAAGGCACAACAGGGGAGTAATCAGAAGCCGCGTCTTACTTTAGGACCCCAGACCATGCCACATGGAGGTTCTTCATCTGTTGTTCGTCCGCAGCGTCAGTTCTTCAACAACAATGCTGGCAATAACATCCGTAATCAAGCTCCACGTCCTGTTGCAGCTCCAACACAGCAACAACCTGCCAAGAGAGAGCAAGGCAGCAAGCCCGTGGTGTGTTTCAACTGTGGAGACCCAGGACATTATGCTGACAAGTGTCCGAAGCCCCGTCGCTTGAAGGTTGTCCCTGCCCAGAGCAATTCTACCGTACCAGCATCAAAGGCCCGTGTCAATCATGTCGCTGCTGCAGAAGCTCAAGATGCTCCCGATGTGATTTTGGGTACGTTCCCTGTTAACTCAGTTCCTACAACAGTACTTTTTGATTCTGGTGCTACACATTCATTCTTATCTATGAGTTTTGCAGGAAATCATGGGATGGAAGTAGAAGATCTTAGACGTCCTTTGATGGTTAGTACCCCAAGTAATCAAGCACTCTCTTTGCAACGTAGTCCCTCTGTCAGAATAGAAATTAAGGGAGTACCATTTCTGGCCAATCTTATCTTGTTAGAATCCAAAGACCTTGATGTCATCCTAGGGATGGACTGGTTAGCCAGACATAAAGGTGTGATAGACTGTGCCAACAGAAAAGTAACTCTCACCAGCAATGATGGTCGAGTTGTAACTGTTCATGCATTATCTTCTGAGTCTTTAAGGTCAAGACTGAACCAGATAACTTTGGAAGAGATTCCTATAGTTCGGGAGTATTCCGATGTGTTCCCAGATGATTTACCTGGAATGCCGCCCAAAAGGGATATAGAGTTCAGAATAGATTTGGTACCTGGAACAACTCCGATCCATAAGAGACCATATCGAATGGCAGCCAATGAGTTGGCAGAAGTTAAGAGGCAAGTAGATGATTTGCTTCAGAAAGGATACATCAGACCGAGTTCATCTCCATGGGGAGCTCCGGTTATTTTTGTGGAAAAGAAAGACCATACCCAGAGAATGTGTGTGGACTATCGTGCATTAAATGATGTGACTATCAAGAATAAGTATCCGCTACCCAGAATTGATGATTTGTTTGATCAGCTTAAAGGTGCCACTGTTTTCTCCAAGATAGATCTTCGATCAGGGTATCACCAGTTGAGAATCAAAGAGGAAGATATACCTAAGACAGCTTTTACCACTACGTATGGGTTGTTTGAATGTACTGTTATGTCTTTTGGACTTACCAACGCCCCTGCTTTCTTCATGAACTTGATGAATAAGGTGTTTATGGAATACCTAGACAAGTTCGTAGTGGTCTTTATAGATGATATTCTTATCTATTCTCGAACCAAAGAAGAGCATGAAGAACATCTTCGCCTTGCATTGGAGAAGCTACGAGAACATCAACTATATGCTAAGTTTAGCAAGTGTGAATTTTGGTTGTCTGAAGTGAAGTTCCTTGGTCACGTCATCTCAGCAGGAGGAGTTGCCGTCGATCCTAGTAATGTGGAATCCGTAACCAACTGGAAACAACCGAAGACAGTTTCAGAGATTCGCAGTTTCCTAGGCCTCGCAGGATATTATCGGAGGTTTATAGAGAATTTTTCTAAGATTGCTAAGCCCATGACACGACTGCTTTAGAAAGATGTGAAGTACAAGTGGTCGGAAGAATGTGAGCAGAGTTTTCAAGAGTTGAAAAGTCGCTTAATCTCAGCTCCTATTTTGATTTTGCCTGATCCAAAGAAGGGTTTCCAAGTGTATTGCGATGCATCCAAACTTGGGTTAGGTTGTGTTTTGATGCAAGATGGGAAGGTGGTTGCCTATGCATCTCGTCAGTTACGTCCGCATGAGAAGAACTACCCTACTCATGATCTTGAGTTAGCTGCAGTAGTTCATGCGTTGAAGATTTGGCGTCATTATCTTTTCGGTACTCGTACGGAGATGTACACCGATCACAAGAGTTTAAAGTATATCTTTACTCAGCCGGATCTGAACATGAGACAACGGAGATGGTTGGAATTAATTAAGGATTATGACATGGGAATTCATTATCACCCGGGAAAGGCTAATGTTGTAGCAGATGCTCTTAGCAGGAAAGGTTATTGCAATGCTACAGAAGGACGACAGTTGCCGTTGGAATTATGCAAGGAATTTGAAAGATTAAATTTGGGAATTGTCAGTAGAGGTTTCGTTGCAGCCTTAGAAGCGAAGCCCACTCTAATTGATCAAGTTAGAGAAGCCCAAATTAATGATCCTGATATTCAAGAGATCAAGAAGAATAGGAGAAGAGGAAAAGCTATCGGTTTCTTGGAGGATGAGCAAGGAACTGTATGGTTGGGTGAAAGAATTTGTGTCCCTGACAACAAGGGTTTGAAAGATGCAATTCTGAAAGAAGCTCATGATACTTTATACTCCATTCACCCTGGTAGTACTAAGATGTACCAGGATCTCAAGGAAAGATTTTGGTGGGCAAGTATGAAGCGTGAAATTGCAGAATACGTAGCAGTATGTGATGTTTGTCAGCGAGTCAAGGCAGAACATCAGAAACCCGCCGGTTTGTTGCAGCCTTTGAAGATTCCTGAATGGAAGTGGGAAGAAATCGGTATGGATTTTATCACTGGTTTACCCAGAACGTCATCAGGCCATGACTCTATTTGGGTAATAGTCGACAGACTTACCAAAGTGGCTCATTTCATTCCGGTAAAGACAACTTATTCCGGAAGTCGCTTAGCGGAATTGTATATGGCAAGGATTGTGTGTTTGCATGGCGTCCCTAAGAAGATAGTGTCTGATCGAGGCAGTCAATTTACTTCAAACTTTTGGAAGAAGCTTCAGGAAGAGATGGGTTCTAAGCTGAACTTTAGTACTGCTTATCATCCGCAGACAGACGGACAGACCGAAAGGATGAATCAGATTTTGGAAGACATGTTGAGAGCTTGTGCTTTAGACTTCGGTGGAAGTTGGGATAAGAATCTACCCTATGCAGAATTTTCGTACAACAACAGTTATCAAGCTAGTCTACAGATGGCTCCTTACGAAGCACTGTACGGTCGGAAGTGCCGCACTCCGCTTTTGTGGGCTCAAACGGGAGAACGTCAGGTTTTCGGGACGGATATCCTAAGAGAAGCAGAAGAAAAGGTAAAGATCATTCAAGAAAGATTGCGTGTGGCTCAGTCTCGTCATAAGAGTTATGCCGACAATCGCCGTAGGGATTTGAGTTTTGAAGAAGGAGATTATGTGTATCTTCGTGTCACGCCTTTTCGAGGAGTTCATCGTTTCCACACCAAAGGAAAATTGGCACCGCGTTTTGTGGGACCTTATAAGATTGTCAGTAGAAGAGGAGAGGTCGCTTATCAGTTGGAGTTACCTCAATCTTTGGCAGGAGTCCATAATGTGTTCCATGTTTCGCAATTGAAAAAGTGTTTAAGGGTACCTACCGAAGAAGCTAATCTTGACCAGATAGAAGTCCAAGAGGATTTGACTTATGTTGAGAAACCAATCCGTATCTTGGAAACAAATGAGAGAAGAACCAGGAATCGAGTTATCCGTTTTTGCAAAGTCCAGTGGAGTAATCACTCGGAAGAAGAGTCAACTTGGGAACGAGAAGATGAATTGAAGTCAGCTCATCCGCTTCTGTTCGCCAGTTCTTCCGAATCTCGAGGACGAGATTCTGTTTAAGGGGGGTAGGTTTGTCACACCCTGAAAATTCAAAATATATAAATTGTTGTTCAAATGGAATTTTTTAGAAATAATTTTAAAAGTCTTGAAGAGAAGATCTAATTTTAATTAATAAATTCCAATATAAAATGGGGCCAGATAAAATTTCATTAAATACTTTGCTTAATTCTATAATTCCTAGATTTTTCTGGGATTTATTTGAGCTAAGAAAGTATTTTTAATAAATGGAATTGCATTTAAGAAATAATTTAAATTGAAAAAGGTTTTAAAAAAAGTCTTCTTTTGGCTTTGGGCCGAAAGTCGGCCCAAAACCGCTCTCTCTCTCCTCGGCCCAGTCCGGCCCAGTCCGCCGCCCGCGCGCGCGCGCGTTCGGTCGCTGACAGGTGGGGTCCACCTGTCGGACCCTTCGTCTTCCTCCGGCTGCCGCCGCCCGAAACCCTAGTTTCGCGCCGCCGCCGTCTCCTTCCAAATCCGGTGTCACGACCGGAAATCACCCAACAGGCATTCCTGACGTGTGTGTATTATTCCTTGTCCCAGGAGGCAAGGTACACCCAAAAGCTGATACAATTCAGAGTTTAACAAGCGGAAGCGTAAATAGAATTATTACATGGGCGACGAAGGCCCAACACACTCAAAGACAACGAAAAATAGCGGAAGACTAGGGCGACGACCACAGGCGCTTGACGGCAGGCACGAGCTAGACACCAAAGCCTTCATCTTCAAGGAACTCCTCATCTGGGCTTGGGAAAAGTTGAGCAAGACTGAGTACAACCACCGTACTCAACAAGACACACCCACAAGTGCAAAATAAATGCAAGGGAGTACAAAGGAATTATACTATAAAGGGTTAGGGTTGCAGTAAACAGCATTTAAAGAAATTTAGTTGCTCAAGGCTATTTTGTAAACACGAATCTAGAACTATACAATATTATTAATCAAGGCCGTGAACCCACACGAACCTGCCTTAACCCAAGGCCTACGATGATTCAGACCGAACTGGCAACCCGACCCTGGGTCCCAGCTCGTCCCAAGCCAACCCAGGCCAACCATTCCACATTTTAGTTGTTAAGCAAGTTTTAAGAATTAAAACACTAACTTGGGTACATTGCTCGGCTTGCCCATAACCGAGGGCGCGGCTATTCGAATAGGTTATACTCTGATCAGAGGTGTACATCTTTACCCACAAGACACATCTTTCTCACGTGCAACCACGTGCCACATACCACCACGGTATACAGACGAAAGACGTGACATAGTTTCCAACCCATCCTAGCCATAGACAAGAGTACCGACCCAATCCCACCTACGGCCGGAACCCCCGGGACAGGCAGGTGGAACTGAGCCCCTAGCAGCAGGGCACCAACCCTGTGCTATTGACATCTCGACTACCGGGCCGCAGCTCGTGTAGCCTTCATTTGCCCTGGAGAATGTCCATCGACCCCCGACTTCATCCATCTCCAATCCGTGTACTTTTGTTTATAACTAGACTGAGCCACAAACTAAGCCTTACCCACTAGACATGTGGAAGTACGGTAGTGCTTTGCAACAGAGGCCCGAAGACCGGTCCTTATATGGCCGAGGTGCTACTATCAAAACCATGCACCCCGAGCCCAGCCTAAAACCATTTTGGGGATTTTGAATAAAGGGGGGTGGGGTGAATCCAATTCCACAATAAACCAACAATTCCAAAGTGTCCAGGTGATATGAATATTTCCCAAAGTCTAAAGTTATAAAACCACCTAATGTTACCTATTTAAATTGCGAAGCATCTACCTAAAATGATACTAGTGGTACTAGGAGTAGAGTGTCCACTAGTTGGGGTTTTGTTTAATCTAGGGTGAACAAGGTAATAATAACAATAACAATAATAATAAGGTCATAACAAAGGTAAATAGGCATGGCTAAATAAAACAGTGATAACGCGGGAATTTAAACAAAGCGATAATGCAATAATTTAAATCAACATAATTTTATAAACTGGGATTCAATATGATCAAGATGATGTGTCTTGCCTTGCTCGCTTTCCCAACCGACGGCTTCAACCTCCACGAAGAGCGGATCTTCCGAAGCTGCAGCGTCTACACGACCAACGGAAAAGAAAAGGCTTTAAACTCTAGTAAATTCCACATAACAGCAGAAACAAAGCACAAAAATGGGTTCTTTACTTCTTAAGGAAAAATTAGAGACTTGAACGGTCCAATTCCGAGTTCAAATGGCCAAGTTATGGCCATTTGAAGTTTATACGCTCTTTAAATGGATATTTGCGAATTTCTTCATTTAATTTTTAATTAAAAATCGGATTTATTGCGTCAGCCGGGCGAGAGGGCGCGCGGACCGGGTCCACGGGAGTGGGGCCCACGCGGCAGCCTCTCGGTCCACGGTGGACCGGGAGCACGCGGCTGGCGGCGGCCGGCGCCGTGGGTCCCACGCGTCAGCCGCACCCGCGGGCGCGGGCGGCTGACGGCCGGGCCCCACCTGGCAGCCGCGGGAGGCGGCCGAAGGCGGCCTCGCCGGCTCGGCCGACGGGAGACGCGCGCCCGCGCCCCGATGGTCACCGCCGGCGACCACCGGCGCGGCGGAGCGGCGCCCGAGAGAGCGGAGAGGAGAGGGAAGCGAGAGGGACGGTCCACGGCTCACCCCGGGACAACGAGGACGGCGGAAACGACGGCCGGAGTGGAGAAACGCGGCGGCGCGGTTCGGGATGACGAGGGCGACGGAGCTCCGGCGGTCGGCGGGCGAAACGGAGGGGCGGACGGGGTCGGCGACGACGCGGCGAAGCCGAAGGAGGTGGCGCCGAGTCGGGAGGGAGCCCGGAGCGACGACGGCGGCGAACCGGAGGTCGACGGCGACGGCGGAGAGAGAGGAGAACGGCGCGAGCACGAATCCGAAGAGGAGAGCGAGCGGCGAGCGGCGGAAACGGAAGAGCGAAGCACGGGGGACGATTATATAGCACCGGGAGGGGGAGAGCGCGGCCGGAGAGAAAGGAAACCGGCGCGGAGATCTCGGCCGCCATTGATGACGCCGGCGAGGATTGCGGGCGCTATTGCGGACGAATCCGAGGGAGAGAGAGAGGGAAAAACGGGGGAAACGGGAGAGGGAATCACGGGGAGTGATTCCCCCCTCTTTAATGCGCGCGGGGACGGCGGGATGCGGCGGAATCCGCGGCGGCGGCGGCGCTAGGGCACGGGCGGGCGGCGGCGCGGCGCGAGGAAGGCGATGACAGGTGGGACCCACCCGTCAGCGAGAGCGGAGAGCGGGCCCACCCGTCAGCGGCGCGCGCGCGGGGAGGAGCCGATGGGCCGCGGGGGAAGAGAGAGAGAGGGAGGGACTGGGCCGAGCCGGCCCAAGAAGGAAAAAGGGGGGGAAAGAAGACTTTTAGGGATTTTCCTTTTTATAAAACCTTTTCAACTTTGTTTATTTCTTTTCAATTATTATTTGTGCTCTGAAAATTCCACTAAAATTTATTTACACATTTTAGGCTTTTAGGAAATATACAAAAATCCTCCAAGCCTCATTTGACTTTTATCTTTGCACATTTTAATTGTTGGAGGCTTTCACATGAATTTTAATTATTCTTTTGCACAATTTTGAGGATGAATTTTAGAATCGATTTGGGACGCGACAAACCTACCCCCCCTTAAACGGAATCTCGACCCCGAGATTCGGAAGAACTGGCGAAGAGATCGGGATGGGCTGCCTTCAGCTCGTCTTCACGCTCCCAAGTAGCTTCTTCTTCGGCGTGGTTGCTCCACTGGACCTTGCAAAAACGGATTACCCGGTTCCTAGTCCTGCGCTCCATGGTGTCCAAGATTTTCACTGGCCTCTCCACATAGGTCAAGTCTTCGCGAACTTCAATTTGCTCTGAGTCGGCCTGCTCGGATGGCACTCGAAGACATTTCTTGAGTTGCGACACATGGAACACATCATGCACGTTGCCCAAGGAGGCGGGCAGCTCCAGCTGGTACGCGACTTCTCCGCGTCGAGCAATGATACGGAAAGGTCCCACGTATCGAGGTGCGAGCTTCCCTTTCGTCTGGAACCTGTGCACCCCTCGCAATGGCGTGACCCGAAGATACACAAAATCATCCACTGCGAATTCCAGGTCACGGCGACGGTTATCTGCATAACTTTTCTGCCGGGACTGTGCCACCCTTAGATTTTCCCGAATGATTCTGACTTTAGCTTCAGCTTCTCTCAGGATATCAGTCCCGAACACTTGGCTTTCTCCAACTTGGTCCCACAATAGCGGTGTCCGGCATTTGCGCCCGTACAACGCTTCGTAAGGTGCCATTTGTATGCTGGCTTGGTAGCTGTTATTGTAGGAGAACTCGGCGTAGGGGAGGCTCTTATCCCAGGTCTTCCCGAAATCTAGTACACATGCGCGGAGCATATCTTCTAGAATCTGATTTAGACGCTCGGTCTGTCCATCTGACTGCGGGTGGTACGCGGTGCTGAAATTTAATCGGGTACCAAGCTCTTCTTGGAGCTTCTTCCAAAAGTGAGAGGTGAATTGGCTTCCCCTATCAGATACGATTTTCTTGGGAATACCATGGAGACTCACGATCCTAGCGAAGTAGAGCTCCGCTAGTTTGTTCCCTCCATAGGTGGTCTTCACGGGAATAAATCGAGCCACCTTGGTTAATCGATCCACGACTACCCATATAGAATCATACCCACCTTGGGTCTTCGGAAGTCCGGTGATGAAATCCATCCCAATTTCATCCCATTTCCATTCTGGTACTTGAAGAGGTTGGAGGAGTCCTGCCGGTCGTTGGTGTTCTGCCTTGACACGCTGGCACACATCACAAAGAGCCACGAACTCTGCAATTTCCCGCTTCATACTGACCCACCAGTATTTCTCCTTCAAGTCTAAGTACATCTTCGTACTGCCAGGGTGGATTGAATAAGGACTTTCGTGAGCTTCCTTAAGTATCAACTGTTTAAGTTCTCTGCTATCCGGAACGCATACCCGATTTCCGTTCCATAGGGTTCCGTGTTCATCCTCTGTGAAACCAGCGGCTTTACCCTGTTTCATATTCTTGAGGAGTCCATGCATGTCTGGGTCATTCTTCTGAGCCTCGCGGATTTGATCGAGCAAGGTAGGCTTGGCTTCCAACGCAGCCAAAAATCCGCGACCAACTATACTTAGATTCAAGGCCTCCATCTGTTGATTAAGTTCGGGTGGAATGCCACGGACGTTGAGAGTGTTGCAATGGCTTTTCCGACTTAGAGCGTCGGCAACCACGTTGGCCTTACCAGGATGATAGTGAATTCCCACATCATAATCCTTGATGAGTTCTAACCATCTCCTTTGCCGAAGATTCAAATCCGACTGGGTGAAGATGTATTTCAAACTCTTATGGTCGGTGTATATTTCACAGCGATTCCCAATGAGATAGTGCCGCCAGATTTTTAGAGCATGAACCACCGCTGCTAACTCCAAGTCATGGGTAGGGTAGTTGCCTTCATGAGGTCGAAGCTGGCGTGAGGCATAGGCTACCACATGGCCATCCTGCATGAGCACGCACCCCAATCCTTGGTGCGAAGCGTCGCAATACACCATGAAATCCTTGCGGGTATCCGACAAGATTAACACTGGCGAGGAAACCAGCTTTTCTTTGAGAGTTTGGAACGCCTTCTCGCATTGCGGGCTCCACACAAATTTCTCTTCTTTCTTCAACAACTGTGTCATGGGTCGAGCGATTTTAGAGAAGTTCTCGATGAACCTCCGGTAGTATCCTGCCAAACCTAAGAAACTGCGAATTTGAGTGACTGTCTTGGGTTGCTTCCAATCGGTGACGGCGGTCACTGTTTCGGGATCCACAGCAACTCCTTTAGCAGATATCACGTGCCCCAAGAATTTGACTTCGGACAACCAGAACTCACACTTGCTAAGCTTGGCATACAACTGATGTTCCCGCAACTTTCCCAACACCAGACGGAGATGGTGCTGATGGTCTTCCTCTGATTGTGAGTATATCAGAATGTCATCAATGAAAACCACAACGAACTTATCCAAGTATTCCATGAACACTTTGTTCATTAAGTTCATGAAGAAGGCAGGAGCATTGGTTAGACCGAATGACATCACCGTGAATTCATACAGTCCGTATCGCGTGGTGAATGCGGTCTTCGGAATATCTTCCTCACGGATACGTAATTGATGATATCCGGAACGAAGATCAATCTTGGAGAATACCGTGGCACCTTTAAGCTGATCGAACAGATCATCGATTCGGGGAAGAGGGTACTTGTTCTTGATGGTAACTTCGTTGAGAGCTCTGTAGTCAACGCACATCCTCTTCGTTTTGTCTTTCTTCTCCACAAAAATCACAGGAGCACCCCAAGGAGAAGTACTCGGACGTATATACCCCTTTTCTTTCAACTCTTCCAATTGTTTCTTGACTTCGGCCAGTTCATTTGCTGCCATACGGTAGGGTCGCTTGAACAGAGGAGTGGTTCCTGGAGCAAGATCTATTCGGAACTCAATCCCTCGCTTGGGCGGCATACCGGGTAGTTCTTCCGGAAACACATCTTCGAACTCTTTGACAACGGGGATTTCTGACAGTACCATCTGATGGAGTTCTGAACTTCTGACAGAGGTTGGGGGTGCAAAGAAAACAACCGGTTGTTCCGGCCCTCGGTACAGAGTGACAGTGCGTCTCGCGCAATCCACTACTCCTTGGAATTGAGCCAACCAATTCATCCCAAGGATCACATCCAAGTTCTTGGTGTCTAGCAGAATCAGATCCGAAGGAAAAGGAATCCCCTGAATTTCTATAGGGACGGCAGGGCTATAATACTTAGCTGTCATAACCCCGCCAGGGGTGGTGATGAGCAGAGGGTTCCTAAGCCTTTCTACCCCCAACTGACTTCTCCCCACGAATGGCACAGATATAAACGAGTGGGAAGCTCCAGAGTCGAACAAAATGGTAGCGGGGATGGAGTGAATGAGGAACGTACCAACGATGACGTCCGGAGTTGTCAGCACGTCCTCGGCCGTCACGTGGTTCACACGACCCCGGATGACGTCCTTGCCACCGTTGTTGGGGCGGGGAGGCGCTTGGCCTTGCTGACGCTTTGGCTTCGGGCATTTATCCGCAAAGTGCCCGGGCTCGAAGCAGTTGAAGCACAGACGCTGCGGACCTTGAGCGTCCCTGCGGCCTTGAACGGGCTGCACAGCTGGCGTAGGAGGACGGGGCGCACGAGTCCCTTGTTGATTCTGCTGCTACTGCGGCTGTGGGACGCGCACCACGAATTGAGGTCGAGGCGCGGAGCGGGATTGCTGCTGCTGTGGTTGCTGCTGCGAGGAGGATCCCCCTGGATAGGGATTGGTGTAGCGGACCCTCTGGTTAGCACCCTGTTGATTGCGGAAGTTCGCCAAGCGGCGCTTGTGCGACTCCAGTTCCTTGTGCTTGGCTTCCAAGCGGATGCTCTTGTCCACCAGACGCTGGAAATCCGGATAGTCCCCGGAGACTAGACGGACGGACAGCTCAGGGTCCATTCCTGCCAAGAACTTCTCCTGCTTCTCCTCATCTTCCCGCACATCCTCCGGAGCGTACCGGGCCAGATTGTTGAACTCGTGCAAATACTCCATCACGGAGCGGTTGCCTTGCTTCAGCTCTCGGAATTCCCTCTTCTTAAGAGCCACGACTCCGGCGGGCACATGGGTTCTCCGGAAAGCGGCGGTGAAGCGAGCCCAAGTAATCGGCTGCCCCTCTGGCTGCGTAGCCTGGAAATGGTCCCACCATAGAGATGCGGGCCCCTGCAGCTGGTGGGCAGCGAAGGTGACTTTCTCCTCATCACTGCACTGCACAGTGTCTAACTTCTTCCCCACGGCGTGCAACCAATCCAACGCATCCACAGGGTTGTTGGAGCTAGAGAAGGTAGGTGGGCGGATGCGGAGGAACTCGGCGAGTTTAGAGTGTTGGGGAGGTGGTGGTGGAGCATTGGGTTGTGGCGGATTTTGGAGATGGTGGAGGAAAGCGGTCATCATGTTGGCCTGCTGGGCGAGGATTTGGGTGAGAATGGCGTTGGTGTCTGGCGGTGGTGGTGGAGGCGGAGGAGGAGGTGGAGGTGGATTGCCTTGGTGGTTGTGGTTGCTGCCTTCGGGTTGGTTGCCATCTCCGTTAACAGCATTTCTCCTGGTCGTCACCATCTGAAAACCCCACACGGAACCAGCAAACAGAGAGAACTGACAATTAAAACTAACCACCCACGACTACCATAATTCTTAAATTTATTACTGCTATTAAATTG
The DNA here is from genome assembly GCA_023541355.1 of Oryza rufipogon. NCBI lineage: Eukaryota > Viridiplantae > Streptophyta > Magnoliopsida > Poales > Poaceae > Oryza > Oryza rufipogon. The sequence goes on along the minus strand of CM042205.1, from coordinate 17,430,471 downwards.
GTTCATTAAAGGTTCAAGTTGCTTAGGCAAATAACATAAGACAGGCTCCGACACAGTTATGCCACACACCAGCATAACCATGCCCCACACAACTCAAGAAGACAAACGAAGAAAAACACACGCGCAGGCCTACTAACTGCTCGTCTACCGCTGCGACGGGCCAGGGCGGAAGGTGAGCAACAGCGCATCCTCCGTGCTACCAACGCCGGAGGCTTCCCCCTCCTTGGGAACCACGGGCGCAGGCTCGGCACGAGGGGTCTCGACGAAGCAAGTCCACGCCAGGGACTGACGAACAAGCTCGGGCCTGGAGGTGCTCTTGCGGGCGGTGATCTTCTGGCTGCGGCAGACGCGGCGACGCTTGGGACGGCTGTCCTCTCCCTGGGCGATCTTGAGCTGATGCAGCTGCGCCTCCAACGCGTCGAGGTCCTTCTTGAGCTGCAGGTTCTCCTGCCGCAGCTCCAGGATCTTCAGGTTGTTCTCAACCATCCCCCGACGCACCATCTGATGGAAGTCAATACGAGCCGCGTCGTATGCCTCCACCATGCGTGCCAGATGCACGACGGTAGCGTCATCCTCCGAGCTAGCATCTCGGAAGGTGGCGAAGTCGCGGGCTCCTCCGCGGCGAGGGTGGTAGCGGTAGGGCGAGTGCTGCAACTCGTCCGGGTAGCGCTGGTGCAGAGTGCCGATGGCGAGGAGAGCGGCGTTCTGGCAAGCGGCGGGGAAGGAATCTCCACCCGCAGTGACTGCCAGCGAAGTCCGCTCGGGAGAGCCAGAGAGGATCACTGCAGTGACCTCCCAAGCAGCGTGGGGCTCTGCGTCGTCTCCCTCCTGATCCGGAAGCGGCCTGGCCTGGTAATCCACTCCATGTGGATATCCCAAGACCACGCACATGCCCCGCAGCTCCAAGACAAAGCCAGTCATGTCCAAACCACGACGGGTAACGCTGCCGGCCATCTACAAACAAAAACAAGGAGAAAAGCAACATTTAAAAAGGTCAGATTTTGATGATAAGTGAAGCAGCAAGACAGAGAGAGATTATAGGATTTTCACAAATACGGGGGATTTTTATTTCGAAAATACTGCTAAGGCTTGGGATCTACGGCTCGTCCTAGGGTCAAGGGAGGCTCTGATACCAACTTGTCACGACCGGAAATCACCCAACAGGCATTCCTGACGTGCGTGTATTATTCCTTGTCCCAGGAGGCAAGGTACACCCAAAAGCTGATACAATTCAGAGTTTAACAAGCGGAAGCGTAAATAGAATTATTATATGGGCGACGAAGGCCCAACACACTCAAAGACAACGAAAAACAGCGGAAGACTAGGGCGACGACCACAGGCGCTTGACGGCAGGCACGAGCTAGACACCAAAGCCTTCATCTTCAAGGAACTCCTCATCTGGGCTTGGGAAAAGTTGAGCAAGACTGAGTACAACCACCGTACTCAACAAGACACACCCACAAGTGCAAAATAAATGCAAGGGAGTACAAAGGAATTATACTATAAAGGGTTAGGGTTGCAGTAAACAGCATTTAAAGAAATTTAGTTGCTCAAGGCTATTTTGTAAACACGAATCTAGAACTATACAATATTATTAATCAAGGCCGTGAACCCACACGAACCTGCCTTAACCCAAGGCCTACGATGATTCAGACCGAACTGGCAACCCGACCCTGGGTCCCAGCTCGTCCCAAGCCAACCCAGGCCAACCATTCCACATTTTAGTTGTTAAGCAAGTTTTAAGAATTAAAACACTAACTTGGGTACATTGCTCGGCTTGCCCATAACCGAGGGCGCGGCTATTCGAATAGGTTATACTCTGATCAGAGGTGTACATCTTTACCCACAAGACACATCTTTCTCACGTGCAACCACGTGCCACATACCACCACGGTATACAGACGAAAGACGTGACATAGTTTCCAACCCATCCTAGCCATAGACAAGAGTACCAACCCAATCCCACCTACGGCCGGAACCCCCGGGACAGGCAGGTGGAACTGAGCCCCTAGCAGCAGGGCACCAACCCTGTGCTATTGACATCTCGACTACCGGGCCGCAGCTCGTGTAGCCTTCATTTGCCCTGGAGAATGTCCATCGACCCCCGACTTCATCCATCTCCAATCCGTGTACTTTTGTTTATAACTAGACTGAGCCACAAACTAAGCCTTACCCACTAGACATGTGGAAGTACGGTAGTGCTTTGCAACAGAGGCCCGAAGACCGGTCCTTATATGGCCGAGGTGCTACTATCAAAACCATGCACCCCGAGCCCAGCCTAAAACCATTTTGGGGATTTTGAATAAAGGGGGGTGGGGTGAATCCAATTCCACAATAAACCAACAATTCCAAAGTGTCCAGGTGATATGAATATTTCCCAAAGTCTAAAGTTATAAAACCACCTAATGTTACCTATTTAAATTGCGAAGCATCTACCTAAAATGATACTAGTGGTACTAGGAGTAGAGTGTCCACTAGTTGGGGTTTTGTTTATTCTAGGGTGAACAAGGTAATAATAACAATAACAATAATAATAAGGTCATAACAAAGGTAAATAGGCATGGCTAAATAAAACAGTGATAACGCGGGAATTTAAACAAAGCGATAATGCAATAATTTAAATCAACATAATTTTATAAACTGGGATTCAATATGATCAAGATGATGTGTCTTGCCTTGCTCGCTTTCCCAACCGACGGCTTCAACCTCCACGAAGAGCGGATCTTCCGAAGCTGCAGCGTCTACACGACCAACGGAAAAGAAAAGGCTTTAAACTCTAGTAAATTCCACATAACAGCAGAAACAAAGCATAAAAATGGGTTCTTTACTTCTTAAGGAAAAATTAGAGACTTGAACGGTCCAATTCCGAGTTCAAATGGCCAAGTTATGGCCATTTGAAGTTTATACGCTCTTTAAATGGATATTTGCGAATTTCTTCATTTAATTTTTAATTAAAAATCGGATTTATTGCGTCAGCCGGGCGAGAGGGCGCGCGGACCGGGTCCACGGGAGTGGGGCCCACGCGGCAGCCTCTCGGTCCACGGTGGACCGGGAGCACGCGGCTGGCGGCGGCCGGCGCCGTGGGTCCCACGCGTCAGCCGCACCCGCGGGCGCGGGCGGCTGACGGCCGGGCCCCACCTGGCAGCCGCGGGAGGCGGCCGAAGGCGGCCTCACCGGCTCGGCCGACGGGAGACGCGCGCCCGCGCCCCGATGGTCACCGCCGGCGACCACCGGCGCGGCGGAGCGGCGCCCGAGAGAGCGGAGAGGAGAGGGAAGCGAGAGGGACGGTCCACGGCTCACCCCGGGACAACGAGGACGGCGGAAACGACGGCCGGAGTGGAGAAACGCGGCGGCGCGGTTCGGGATGACGAGGGCGACGGAGCTCCGGCGGTCGGCGGGCGAAACGGAGGGGCGGACGGGGTCGGCGACGACGCGGCGAAGCCGAAGGAGGTGGCGCCGAGTCGGGAGGGAGCCCGGAGCGACGACGGCGGCGAACCGGAGGTCGACGGCGACGGCGGAGAGAGAGGAGAACGGCGCGAGCACGAATCCGAAGAGGAGAGCGAGCGGCGAGCGGCGGAAACGGAAGAGCGAAGCACGGGGGACGATTATATAGCACCGGGAGGGGGAGAGCGCGGCCGGAGAGAAAGGAAACTGGCGCGGAGATCTCGGCCGCCATTGATGACGCCGGCGAGGATTGCGGGCGCTATTGCGGACGAATCCGAGGGAGAGAGAGAGGGAAAAACGGGGGAAACGGGAGAGGGAATCACGGGGAGTGATTCCCCCCTCTTTAATGCGCGCGGGGACGGCGGGATGCGGCGGAATCCGCGGCGGCGGCGGCGCTAGGGCACGGGCGGGCGGCGGCGCGGCGCGAGGAAGGCGATGACAGGTGGGACCCACCCGTCAGCGAGAGCGGAGAGCGGGCCCACCCGTCAGCGGCGCGCGCGCGGGGAGGAGCCGATGGGCCGCGGGGGAAGAGAGAGAGAGGGAGGGACTGGGCCGAGCCGGCCCAAGAAGGAAAAAGGGGGGGAAAGAAGACTTTTAGGGATTTTTCTTTTTATAAAACCTTTTCAACTTTGTTTATTTCTTTTCAATTATTATTTGTGCTCTGAAAATTCCACTAAAATTTATTTACATATTTTAGGCTTTTAGGAAATATACAAAAATCCTCCAAGCCTCATTTGACTTTTATCTTTGCACATTTTAATTGTTGGAGGCTTTCACATGAATTTTAATTATTCTTTTGCACAATTTTGAGGATGAATTTTAGAATCGATTTGGGACGCGACATCCGGCCGCTCCTTTCCTTCTCCGGCCGAATTGATAGAGGGGAAATGATCCTCGGGATCTCCTCTACCTTTTCTCCTTTGGAATCTTTGGCTAAATCGTTTTGGAAAGCGTCGGATTCGAGTTTGTCTCGGATTCGTTCTTCCCGATCTTTCCTTCCTCGTCGCCGGCCGCCGTGGGCCTTTGCCGCCGCCTCCGAGCCCCTTTAAAAGGACCCCCGGTGTCTCCTCTATCCGCCGCCACCCTCGCCTTCGCCTCTCGTCGCCGGAATCGCTCTAGCGCCGTGCGCCCTAGTTTCGCCGTCGCCGCCGCCGCTCCAGCCGTGCTCCGCCGCCATTCCAGACGTCGCCGTCGCTCGGGAAGGACGTCATCGTGGTCGCCGTCGCGTCGCCGTCCTCGTCCGCCCCTTCGCCGTCGCCGGAGATCGTCGGAGCTTCGTCGCCGTCGTCAACCCGAAGGTTTCCGCCGTTTCCTCCTCGTCGCCGTCGTCGTCCGTTGTTCTTCCGCCACCGTTTTGGTCACCGGTGTGTTCGCCGCGTCGTCCTCTACGTGCTGGTGCTCTCCGTTTGCGTCCTCGCGCCGCCGTTCGCCGGCGAGCGTGCGCCGCCCGAGCCGTCCGCTCCGCCGAGCCGCCGCCGCTGTCGGTGACGTCATTGCCGACGTCATCGAGGTCGTCCGCCGTGAGCCGGCCGTGGACCCAATCAATCTCGGCCGTCCGTTTTGGATTGGGTCAATCTCAGCCGTCCGTTCGCGTGAACCGCCGCCCGTGCGCCCGGTCCACCGAAACCCTAGCCCGCTGACGCAATAAACCTTCTTTTCCTTTTCAAAAATAATTCATTATTGCGTCATAATTCAATTTTAACCGATTTAAGTGTTTTAATCCGATTTAATCTTCAAAAATTCATAACTAATTCATCTTAGCTCCGATTTAGTTGGTTCAAGTCTCTAAATTTTTCTAAAATTGAGATCTACACATTAAAAATATCCACATGTACTGTTCATGCTTGTTTATGTGCTGTTTTGGTGATTTTGCTCTTTTCTGCTTAGATTCCGTCGTTTCCGGAGAGTCCGTTTTCACCGGAGAAGAGTTTGAAGAGTTCCAAGGCCAGCAAGGCAAGTCACACAGATCCCAAACAATCCTTTGAGTATGTTGATCCGATTTAAAGCTATTGTTTCTTTTCAACTATTGCATTTATTTTCGAATGTCATTGGGTGGAATTAACCTATTCTTTGTTATAGCCCTTTTGTTCTTGATTACTTTATTCCTTGATACCTTGGGTTATTATAATTTGACTAGTTGAGCTTTATGTATATTGGTTCAACTAGATATTAGATATAATTGCTTAGCCCTGCTTAGAAACATTAGCACATTTATGGGATAACTAATAATTCACTATTATTTCATGATGGCTTAATGATAGTTCACGATGGTCGATCGTGATTAGTTAATTAATTAATGTGCCAACTAAAACCTGATAATGGTGGGTTGTGAGCACATGGTTTTGATGGTCGTGCTCATGACAATTAAGGACCGGTTCACGAGTTTCGGTTGTGAAAAATTTATCGTGCCAACCACAAGCCAGCATGGGCAACGGCTTTATCTTTTGTATAGCATGGTTCATTGCGGGGCACCAGACTGAGAAGTGGCGGAGATAAGCCCACGGGGGTCGCTGGGGAGTCCATGCCTTGTTTATAAGGGGGTGATTATGATCCAGGAAGGTGCGCTGCAGTGGATTGTGTTATGCAAGGGGTATTGTCACAACTCCTTTCCGAGGTACCGTGGTGGTATTGAGGCACATGGTGACATGATGTGGGGTTGTGTCTTGTGGGTACAGTGGTACACCTCTGATCAGAGTAAAACTATTCGAATAGCCGTGCCCGCGGTTATGGGCGGGTCTAACAATGTCTTTCGTGATTAGTTACACACTTCTCATCATAATAAAAGGTGCTTTAACTGGTAATAATTTGATTAGCTCCTGGTTTGGAATGGTACATTCCTGGTTTGGAGATAGAACTGTGCAGCCGGGATGGTTGTTCAGAATGGATGTGCCTATACAACAGGGTATGTTGTATAGCGTTGGATTAATATTGCTTAATTAATACTTAACTGTTTTATTAAATTCTCAAATGTTTGCTAAATGCTACTTTTGCAAATGAAACCCTATTATGCCATCCTTTGTTATCCTGTGCACTTGCATATTTGCTGCGTGGCTTGCTGAGTATGTCATATACTCACCTTGCAATCATTCATCAGCGGAAGAGTTCTACAATGAGGCTGATGGTGTGGAGGATTAGGTGTAGCCTTGGTCAAGCTGCCTGTGGTGTGGAGCCGTCTGCGCCGTTTATTTATTTTCCGCTGCTTAGATCTTTATTGATTGAGAGGAACTATCTACCTCTGTAACGACATTTTATTCGCTTATTAATTAGAGTAATAATTGTACTCTATTATCAATTTGTTATTGTGTGCCTCGGCTGATTCCTGGACGAGGGTTCACACACATGTAAGCGTTTGGAATTTTGGATAGAAATTCCGGGCGTGACAACATTGAATTAGGAAGAAAAATAACAAGTTAAGACTTGTCAACATAAAGGAATTACAACCTTTGCATTCTCATCATCAATCAAATCTCCTTCACCAGTATCATCCTTTAAAGGATCATACTCGGACTCCGAATCTCCACTTTGATTCTGGTCAGAATGAACACCAACATAGCCTTCCAAAACTGGGGTGTAGCGATCAGGAAGTCCAAGCTCCTTCAGCCTTGCACTGTTCTTCATGCATTCTTTTAGGCGCTCCAATTCGTATGGACTCAGATGAACTGGTGGATGGTAGACAGCAACAATAAATTAATGTGTTACTGACTCAGTGAACAATAGATAAGCCACAAGAGTAGCAATAGCACACCATGTCTTGGATGAGGTACAGATGAATTGGAATATTATTAATGGTTAGTGGACTCAAAGATATATATTGCTAGTAAAAAAAATGATATATACTGCTGGCTCTTTGAGATGCCTTTCAACTAAACGTTGTTTAAAATATTGTCATGAATTGCATGCACAAGCATCAGGAGAATAGATGAACTGATCAGGAATTTGTCAACAAGACTGAAAGTGCCATATGCTAAATGAATTATTGTACTCTTTGATTTTTGTTTACCAGTAATTAAGCAAAGTATGACTCTCTCCCCCTCCATTCCATTCCATATTCATGTATAACTGTAGGGTATGAACAAGAATCATCTTGTGAACCTATTTTTTACAGCAAAGGCAGAAGCATGTACCCTATCTTTTCGGGTAAAATGACCAACACTGCAAATGGAAGTTCTAACTATAATCCAGCAAACAGAGCTTTGCATCTATCATCCCTCAATTTCCCAAATCCACCGGTCTTCTCCACAAATCCAAACGCCACAAAAAAGTCAAGAGCGAGGTGATGTTAGGACTATACCTGCTACCCGATTTCCTTTTGGATTCTTCGGCGCCATAACAGCGATGCTGGTGGTGGCCGCGCTCGGAGCCTCCCAGTGACGATGGGCGCGCGGGCGGCGGATGGAACCTTCCAACAGCGTTCTAGGGTTCCATCGGGGCTGGAGGATGGGAAACTGGAGGATGCGTGGCGGCGGGCAGGCCTTGATGCGCCGGTGAGATAAGGTGGCTGGAGGATGGGTGGCTGCTAGGGTTTTGGAGGATGGGTGGCGGCTAGAAGATGGGTGGCGGCTGGAAGATGGGTTTTGGAGGATGGGTGGCGGCTAGGTTTTTGGAGGAATTGGGAAGTGCTGTTTCATAATTACCGATGTACCCTTGAGAAATTTTCTGATGGAAGTGTTCTCTATATTTTATATTTTATGAACCTAAGGGTAGTAAGGTAATTCGGACTGTGAAATATTTCGGGCTGGCGCACATCAAGCGCGCCAAGCCGCTTGGGCGCGCGGGATTTCCCCTTATCCTGAAAACTCAAAGCCCCTGTTTTGTTTGGAACCTTCTAGATGAGTATATATTATAATAAGTCTTATATTTGAGATTTGCTACTATGTAAAATTTGTTCCCCTTGAATGATTGAATCTGTCTCATTCCTTCGTACTCCATTAATTTTTTTTTGTTGGAATTAGAAAATCAGGTTAGACAAGCACCATATATGATACACATAGTTCATCATGTTATGATCCCTTATGTTGATGATTATTATCTTAAAAAAATGTTGATAATGATTAATAAAACTATATAGGTGTTGATAATTTCCCAATTAGTGCTTCTAGCTAGTAAGTGGTATAAAACAATGCATGAAGCAAATTTGTTCCCTTGAATCTATCTTATTCCATCGGTATTAGTCATATTCCACTAATCTAAATTTAGGAATTAGGAATTTTGGCCAAACAAGCCCCATGATCCCATTACTTTTTCGCGAACACGCAAAAGGATTGCACTTCAATATGTACAGAGTTTATGTTACACAACATGATCAGCCGGGAGGAGACAGCACACCGTACTAAACCTACGGAGCGAACGCACAGAGTCAATGTTGCTTTCTCTCTCTAGTGCTGAGGAGAAAGATGCGAATTTTTTTTTTTTTTGATATTTTTTTCGAGTCTCGGAGCACACTGCAACCAACCATAGAAATTCTTAGCTCAAACGGACAAAAGATGAAGCATGAGGAATTTTTTCAAAGTTCTATCCAAGGGGTTCCGGAGCTTCTCGCCTAGAAAACATAATTTTGTAAGCGGAATTTGGTAGTTCTAATTTCACCGAACCCGGCAAAGCGGGGAGAATCGGATGTAACTTTTTCTGTAGATGTCTGTGGATATATTATATGTCTAATTTCGAGTCCGTATGAAAAAGATATGATTGTTTTAAAGAAGGTCAGTCGAAACAGGCACTAAAAGCACTAAAAACAATAGGTCACTCGCCCAACGCCAAACAAGGCGATCCCCGATGTCCGGCGAGAGCTGTATGTGAAGCACCGCACATGGTTTATCATGTCATGTGGTGCTGTACATATCCTAGGTGAGTGGTGCATCACGATTATATTTTTAAAAACATTTTTAGGCTCAACTAGTACCCATCACAAAGTGTCTACTATTATAAAAATTGAAGATGTTTTTGCTGGTACTTTGGTATGTCATCCGTATATGAGTCGTTTTTAAGTTTGTTCGGTTTTGAAAATACAAATCCGTATTTGAGTCGGTTTATAAGTTTGTTTGCTTTTGGAAATACAAAAGGAACCGTATAGGAAATCTCTATAAAAAACTCGCACACTAAGTAAGTTGAGACGATCGGATTCCTTCACCCGTTGCAACGCACGGGTATTTTTTCTAGTTAATAAAAAAATAAAGGCTCAACTAGTACAGACTAAATCTGTAGTTTCATTGACACAGGCAAGTTGAAATGCCATTTAGGCCAACAAAGAATCAAAACTTGAAAAACGGATATGAATAGTTTGGCATCGAACCAATTATACATAAATTCCATAGATGAACATGATCTCAAATACAAATTGAGGCTATCTGAAATAATAGAACATATGGTCTCAAATAAGTAGAACATGGTCTCAAATACTAATTGAGCCTTACGACAAAATATTAAAACATAAAATTCAAACAGAACTATTCGTCGTCACTATCGACCTCCATAACTGAGTCGTCTTCGTCGTTAAAATACTCCATAAGTGTGTCATCTTCTTCATCTTCATCTTCATCACCAATGACATTCACTTCTTTGCTAGATTCTTTCATCAACCGAGCAATTTTAGCAGCTTCAAAAACAGGGCCACGCTCATCATCTCTATTTAAATGCGTATCATATATAATGCTAGAAACTGGTCGGCGTGGATCCTCCTCATCATAGCACTCGTCTTCTTGATATGCAGCAGCACTAACCTCCGTCTGACTTACGTTATAAAGATGCCTATGGTCAAATGTCTGTACAACTTGCCAATTTTCACCCAGCTTTGTATCTGGCAAATAGAAAACCTTCGTAGCATGAGTGGCCAATATGAAACAATCATTCTTGTACCACAAACTTCCAACATTGATGCTTTTAAAAAAGCCATCATCTTTAAGTGCAGTCCTCTTTCCATCCAGTTTGAACCAGTCACACTTAAACAAAACTACGGACCTCTCCTCTAAGTTATAGTCCAACTGAATTATCTCTTTTATGTTTCCAAAAAAATCAATTAACTGACCATTATGTGTAGCTTGTGACATTACTCCACTGTTCAGTGTCTTCTTGTTCTTGTCACGGTTAACTGTGTTAAACCGCACACCATTCACTATGCACGAGGAGTATTTTCTAACTCTCAAATCAGGACCGCATGCCAAGGAGAAGATATCAACATCCACCTCTTCTGGATTTGTACTATACTTCTTCAAAATCTGCCACATGCATACAACACACATATATTAGAAAAATAGAAGTTACATTATGCAATATATAACTTGACAATGAACACTAACATGGTTCCTAAACCAGGTCTGAAATCCTTGTCGAAGCATTCTTTCAATGTTAGGCACCCCTGGTGTGTCACGTCCTGATAAATTCATTCCGAAATAAAATTCATTTTCTAAAAGGAATAATAGAATTAATTAAAATTCGAAAAGAAATTGGCAAACACTAAAATACGTACAAGAAAAATTCGAATGTGGCTCGGAGAATTTTTGTTAAATTCTCCTTGGTCTAAAAAGAGCCCTCAAATTTTACTCGAATTTTCAGAGCACCGGAAATAATTATTAAACAACAAAAACAATTATCAAAGTTTAATAAAAAAAAGAAAAATCTAAAAATAATCCTCCTTTTCTTTTGGGCCAATTTTGGCCCAAAGTCCTCCCTCTCTCCCCTCGGCCCGCGGCCGAAGTCTTCCTTTCCTCCCTCTCTTTCTCTCCCTCTCCTTCTCTCCCTCCTCTTGGGCCCCCCCTTCCCCTCGGCCCAGCTCCCTCCTCCCTCTCTCCCGGGCTGCCTCTCTTTTCCCCCCCCCTCCCGGCCTGCCCGGCCCAGGCCGCCTTCCCCCTCCTCTCCTCCTGGGCCGGCCGCCCGGCCCAACCCTAGCCGCGCCCCCGCCCGAGCCGCCCCTCCCTCCCGCGCACGTGCGTTGCACGCGCGCTGAGCGCGCGCCCCGCGTGGGGCCCACGCGTCAGGCCGCCGTCGCCTTCTTCCTCCAGCCGCCGCCCGGCTTCTCCCTCTCCCGTGAACCCTAGCACCAATCCTCCCTCAAATCCGCTTGATTCACTTGGTTAATTCCAAAATTGATTAGGGGGTTTTAATCCCCATTGAATCCTCTTCAATTCCCCCCAATTTCCCCCTTGAATGGCGCCCCCAATCGCCGGGAACGCCCGCGTTTTCTCCGGCCACCAACCATTGCCGCCGGCCGGCTTTCCCGCCGCCGTTCCGACCTTCCCCGTGGCCGGCTCCCTCCCCCATCCTATAAAATGCAACCCCCTCACTCCGTTCTATCGCTTTAGCCCCCTCCCGCGGTCTCCCGAGGTCCCTAGCCACCTCCCCGCCGTCGCCCTCTCTCTCCCACGCCGCCGGCGACCTCCAGCCGCCTGTGCCGCCTCGCCCGTGCGCCGGCCGGCCGCGCCGTCGCCTCCTCTAGCGTCGCCGCCACCTCCTCCACGCCGGCCTGCCCTCCGTTTCGCGAGGTGACCTCCGGAGTTACGTTTCCACCGTCGTCCTTCCATTTCCTCCGCGCCGGCCGCCTCCAGCCGCCTCTATCTCCTAGCCTGAGTGCCGGTCGATGTCGCCACCTCCTCCCTCGGCTCCACAACGCCGCTCTCATCCCCGGCATCACCTCCTCCTCGCCCGAACTTCGCTGGAACGCCGTCGTCTCCGCGCCGGCCTCTCCTTCCTCCTCGTCGGCTCGTCGCCCCGCTGCACCACCACCTTCACCAACATCGCAGCGGCGTGTTCCACGCCGCCCCCTCCTCCGCTCAGCCGCTGCTGCCTGCCGTCATCGTTTCCTCGTCGCCGTTCGTCCTCGCCGATCGACGTCCCGTCGGTCGCCCGGCTCGTCGTCTCGCGGCGCCGCCTCCGTCATCACCATCGCAGCGGCGCGTTCCACGTCATCCCCGTCTCCGTGCAGCCGCCGCCGGCTGCCCTCGTTGCCCCCTCGCCGGCCCCGGTCGTCGTCGTCGTCGTCCTCTCGTCGTTCCCGGTCGTCGTGGCGTTCGTCCCTCCGTCAAGCCGTTCTCGTCCGCCGCCCGCGTTTCGTCAAGCGTGCAGCAGCCCCGTCATCGTCTTCGTCCTCGGCTCCGCGTCGTCAAGCCTCGTGCCGGCCGCGTCTCGCCTTCGTCCAAGGATCGCCGCCGAAGCCGTCCCCTCGCCGTTCGTCTCCGTTGTGCCCGTCTGTCTCCGCCGCGCCCGTTCGTCGTTGTCGTTCCCGCGCCTCGTCGCGTGGTGGTAAGGATCCCTCTCCCTCGCTGCCCCGTCCTCGTCCTTTCGGTGTCGCCCCGTACCCGTTGTGCGGTCGTCGACCCCGATACCCGTGTACCGGTGTCGGTAGCCATTCACGTGTGCGGGTGGTGACCGTGTAGTGTCCGTGTTAGTGTGCCCGCTCGGTAGCCGCGTGGTTTCCACGTGTGCAACCCGTGTGGTGTCTAGTGGAGTCCGTTTGTCGGCCATTCGCCTCGGTGGACACACGGGATCCACTTCCGTCGACCCGTGGACCGTCTCTGTGCACTCGGTCTACCGCGGTCCTTTAGGTTGACATGTGGGGTCTGCATGTCAACGGCGCAGCCTTCCTGTCTTTTCCAGGCTAGCGCTTCCACATGTTTTATAATTGCAAAGCTTAAATATAATAATCCGCAAATCTCCATATAACAGCATTAAACTTCGAATGATCATATCTTGGTCATACGAACTCCGAATCGACCCGTTCAAGTCTCCTAATGTTTGTTATAACCTAAAGAACCGTGTGCTTTCTTTTTATGTATTGTTATTGCTTCTTTATAGGCTTGTAGCTTTGCTTGTGTGCTTCGCGTAGCTTCTGTCGTTCCGGAGGTTCCCGAAGCGTGGTTCGTGGTCGTCGCCGAAGGTTCGGAAGGCCGTTCTCTCTGAGCAAGGCAAGTCACATCATCCTTGAGCATATTGAATCCCAGTTTATAAAATTATTTTGATTTAAATTAATGCATTATCACTTTATTTAAATTCCTGCGTTATCACTGTTTTATTTAGCCATGCCTATTTACCTTTGTTAAGACGTTATTATTGCTATTGTTATTATTACCTTGTTCACCCTAGGAAAATAAAACCCCAACTAGTGGGTACTCTATTCATGGTTCCACTAGTATGATTTTAGGTAGATGCTACGCTGATTAAATAGGACAACATTAGGTGGTTTTTATAACTTTAGACTTTGGGAATTTTCATATCATTTGGACACTAAGGAATTGTTGGTTTATGGTGGAATTGGACATACACCTCTCTTCCTCTTTCAAAACCCCTAAAACCTGTTTTCGGTGGGGTTTGGGTGCATGCCAGTTGTGGGAAGTAGCACCCCGGCCACTATAAGGATTAAGCTCGGGCCTCTGTTGCAAAGCACTACCGTACTTCCACATGTCTAGTGGGTAAGGCTTAGTTTGTGGCTCAGTCTGGTTATAAACAAAAGTACATGGATTGGAGATGGATGAAGTCGGGGGTCGATGGACATTCTCCAGGGCAAATGAAGGCTACACGAGCTGCGGCCCGGTAGTCGAGATGTCATGGCACAGGGCCGGTGTCCTGCTGCTAGGGGCTCAGTCCTTCCTACCTGTCCCGGGGGTTCCGGCCGTAGGTGGGGTTGGGTCGGTACTCTTGTCTATGGCTAGGATGGGTTGGAAACTATGTCACGTCTTCCGTCTGTATACCGTGGTGGTATGTGGCATGTGGTTGCACGTGAGGAAGATGTGTCTTGTGGGTAAAGATGTACACCTCTGATCAGAGTATAATCTATTCGAATAGCCGCGCCCTCGGTTATGGGCAAGCCGAGCAATGTACCCAAGTCAGTGTTTTAATTCTTAAAATTTGCTTAACAACTAAAAGGTGGGATGGTTGGCCTGGGTTGGCTTGGGACGAGCTGGAACCCAGGGTCGGGTTGCCAGTTCGGTCTGAATCATCGTAGGCCTTGGGTTAAGGCAGGTTCGTGAGGGTTCACGGCCTTGATTAATAATACTGTGTAGCTCTAGGATCGTTTTTATAAAATGGCTTTGGGCAACTAAGTGACTTTTAAATGCTGTTTTCTGCAAAACTTAACCCCTATATTTTTATCCCCTTGTACTCCCTTGCATTAATTGTGCATCTCCGGTGTGGCTTGCTGAGTACTGTGGTTGTACTCATTCTTGCTCAATCTTTCCCCCCTTCAGTAAGAGAAGCTTCGGAGAAGATGTCTTCGGTGGAGTCCTGGCTTATACCCCAGTTGAGCGCCTGTGAAGTTGGAGCCGTAGGCCCGCTAGTCCGCTGCTGTTTATTTTGATTGCCAGGCCTGAAGCGCCTTTGTAATAATGTAAATATTATCGATATAATAAAGATGTGTCTTTTATATCATGTTTGTGTGGTGTACCCCGGCTTTTCCTGGGACGGGGATTAATACACTAGCGTTCGGGAAAAGGCAATTTTCCCGGGCGCGACAAGCTGGTATCAGAGCCATCTCGACTGTAGGATAAGCCAAGTGGATAAAACCTAAGGACATATTTTATAAATAAAATTATTTACGAAAGTTCCTTTTTCTCCTTCCCCTAATGATATTTGCAAAAGGTTTACTCTTTTCTTCCTTCTTCAAATTTCAACTAGTACTAGATGGTCAGCTTTGCGAAGAAGAAGATGTCGTCAGTTGTTTGCCGAAGCTCCGGAAGACTGTAGGAACCGCTAGCGAAGTGGAGGAAGCAGTGAAGCCAGCTGTGAAGCAGGAGTGAAGATCTTGGAGAACCCGTCGCAGAACCTAAGCCACCCTCTAGTGTTTCGTTTGTCGTGTGTTTCCTTGCATGTGTGTAGCGCGTGGTTTGCATCAGTGGGTTGTGATGTGACCATGCTAGGTTGTTTGCTTAATCAACTTGCAGAATAAGTGAAACAAACAACACATCAACAAAAAGAGTTAGTTCCTTTAAGGTCTTGTCTCTAGTTCTGGTCTATTCTTTCCTGGCTTGTTTCCTCTCTCACCTCAATCCCTGTAACAGATGTTTAACAGAGAAAAAGGAAAGAATGTCAGCGGGTATGCCTCAAGTAATTCAAGTTTTCAACTCAATCCACCACTGGCCTCAAGAGAGTTAACCAGGGCACACCCTTGGTCCATTCCGAGCATGCTGCTTAGTTCACAGCTACCATTAGTTGGAAGTCAAGACCAAAATCAGTATGTGTTTGATCGAGCATTTGCCACCCAGGTCAATGAGCTTCCAATGCCAGAAGAGGATGTCCCCTTTTGTCACGATTGTAGAGAGCAAGGACACTATGCCCTGAATTGTCCATGGGTATATGTCAAAGAAGCCCCTTCCCTTGGTTTAGCAGGGCAGACATCGCTAAACCAGCCTCCTCACACCAAGTCAAGCTTGCAGCCTAGTGTGCAAAGTAGACAGCTCAACGGGGAGAATCCATTGAATCCCGGGAAATGCTTTCCTCCTAGCCTCTCGTACCACGTGGGGTCACATACTAAGCAAGCCAAAGGCAAGAAGAGTAAGAATCAGAAGAGAAAAGCACCGATGCGAACTGAAGAAGAAGTACGTAAGATGACTATTACCAGCACCGAATGGCCTCCAGCAGGGATAACTATTCCTAGACGTCAAAGAGGAAATACTTTCCGAGGTGCACGACAGTTGACCCAGCACCTCCTAAGCCATGGTGGCAGAGTATCTGATAGTGAAGGGTCAGATCAAGTCTCCTCGGATGATGAAGATGAGTCTCCCCGACATCTCGGCGAGGAAGAGATGGAATCAAAGGCATGCACCCGTTGCGGGGAAATTGGACACGTTGCTAGCATGTGTCTCACACTCTGCACTCATTGTGAAGAAGACCATCCACCAGGGGAGTGTCTCACCCGCAAGGTCACATGTTTTCTGTGCGAAGGTACAAACCATGTGCCCAAGGATTGCCAACTCAGTGTGTTGTTGACCAAGACCGCAGAAATCCAACGCACAACCCTACGATTGTCTCATCAGCTAGTCAGCTCCAACAGCAACATCGACGGTATCATCCACAGCACCAATGCTCCTCCCGCTGCACCTGACTCTGTAGTAAATCATAGCGATAATACCTTCAGCACCAACCATTCTCTGCACCAACAGCCTCAGCAAAGAATTGTCGTCGATGAAAGAAGTTGTGTCTCTCCCCGACCTACTCCAGGCCAAGCAAAGGGCAATCAACCTCCGTAGGGCGATACCAAGCAGAAGACCGTTATTCGCCTCAACCAGCAATCAGAAGGAAACTTCTCCTGTGAATGATAGCAATATGCAGTCCTATCACATCATCACAGAACCAATCAAGGATGATGCAGTCACTAGAACAATGCCAGCTATACCTCTCCAGAATCAGAATGAGTATCCATGTTTGTGATTTTCAGTTTGCTACTTATCACTGTAATCGGGAGTTTGCAGCAATCATGTAATAAATAAATATATTCATGTTTATAAACAGTGAGTTTGCTACGTTTATGGATGATTCCTGTTAAGGATGCAATGTACCGATGTTAAGCACCTTCCCTTTTTGTTTAAGGCAGTGCCTTGTATTCATGTAATATGGGAGACATGTGTGATAAAAACAAGTTCTATGTGGACTCTTTCAGAAGATGCTGATATGGGATTAGGTGTATAATTGTTTACTGTCAAAGGAGACCTAGGGTCTCATTTCAGAGGAACTATGTTCTAACCTTGAGTTAATAACCAACCTGATGATGGAAAATAAAATCAAGCGATTAACCAAAGAGACATTTGTTTGGACTAAGAGTTTCAGATGTGTCTTTTTCGGATCAAAGGCAACGACAGTTAGTATAACTTTTGGCGAAACACTTCAAGGTTTCACTGAAAGGCAGCAAGCCAAAGGACCTCATCGTCACCACAAACATCCACAACTCTCGGAGTGAAGAGTACTTGGTTGACAAAGTTTAAAAGGTGATTGATAGAAGATACCAGCAAAGGTGTTTATTATCGGGCAAAGAAGTAGGTCGAAAGGTGATTGATAAGAGAAATTTAAAAAGAATACGTCAGGGTTGAATGTGTAAAGGAATACTTTGAATGCTAAATAATAACAACATGAAGAGAATAGTGGAAAGTGAATCCGAGTTGCTTGTTCGTGAGAGCTATTCCCAGTTATGAACCAAGTAATATGTTCGAAGATAGTCTACAGAGGTCAGATAACGAAGCTTCAGATTTGGCAGGATAACGATCAAACAATAAGAAGTCCAGCAGTAAAGCCATTTGGGAAGACGTCAAAGTATGTCAAGTGGGAGAAGTTGGTTCTGTTGAGACACATAATTCAAAGGCAAAGTTATCGACCCTTGCATCGAATAGCAGAAGTAGCCAGCACCCGGAGAGCAGGAAAGTTAATATGAGGCAGTTGGTGGCAAGTTAGAAGTAAATGACAAACATGGTATCCTAGTAATGACGAGCTGATCTCGACGCGTGACATGAAGTGGGTAACTTGTATGAGGTTGACTCCAAAGATATGAACTATGCGAAGTTCTGGAACTGAAGCCCCATCTTCCAATGCCGCAGCCCAGTCGAAGTCAGCTAGAGGTGCAACCAGGGAAAAGTCATGTGAAGAGAAGATTCCATCTGCAACAAGGGATCGAGCCAAGCAGCCTAGAGTGGAGAAGTTTTGCTAGGCAAGTTTGTTATAAAAGACGCGATGGAAGAAGTCAGACAAGAAGAGAAGACCGCCCAACCTATCTTCATGCTAGCCTCCTCGAATCTCGGGGACGAGATTCCTGTAAGGGGGGTGGATTTGTCACGTCCTGATAAATTCATTCCGAAATAAAATTCATTTTCTAAAAGGAATAATAGAATTAATTAAAATTTGAAAAGAAATTGGCAAACACTAAAATACGTACAAGAAAAATTCGAATGTGGCTCGGAGAATTTTTGTTAAATTCTCCTTGGTCTAAAAAGAGCCCTCAAATTTTACTCGAATTTTCAGAGCACCGGAAATAATTATTAAACAACAAAAACAATTATCAAAGTTTAATAAAAAAAAAATCTAAAAATAATCCTCCTTTTCTTTTGGGCCAATTTTGGCCCAAAGTCCTCCCTCTCTCCCCTCGGCCCGCGGCCGAAGTCTTCCTTTCCTCCCTCTCTTTCTCTCCCTCTCCTTCTCTCCCTCCTCTTGGCCCCCCCTTCCCCTCGGCCCAGCTCCCTCCTCCCTCTCTCCCGGGCTGCCTCTCTTTTCCCCCCCCCTCCCGGCCTGCCCGGCCCAGGCCGCCTTCCCCCTCCTCTCCTCCTGGGCCGGCCGCCCGGCCCAACCCTAGCCGCGCCCCCGCCCGAGCCGCCCCTCCCTCCCGCGCACGTGCGTTGCACGTGCGCTGAGCGCGCGCCCCGCGTGGGGCCCACGCGTCAGGCCGTCGTCGCCTTCTTCCTCCAGCCGCCGCCCGGCTTCTCCCTCTCCCGTGAACCCTAGCACCAATCCTCCCTCAAATCCGCTTGATTCACTTGGTTAATTCCAAAATTGATTAGGGGGTTTTAATCCCCATTGAATCCTCTTCAATTCCCCCCAATTTCCCCCTTGAATGGCGCCCCCAATCGCCAGGAACGCCCGCGTTTTCTCCGGCCACCAACCATTGCCGCCGGCCGGCTTTCCCGCCGCCGTTCCGACCTTCCCCGTGGCCGGCTCCCTCCCCCATCCTATAAAATGCAACCCCCTCACTCCGTTCTATCGCTTTAGCCCCCTCCCGCGGTCTCCCGAGGTCCCTAGCCACCTCCCCGCCGTCGCCCTCTCTCTCCCACGCCGCCGGCGACCTCCAGCAGCCTGTGCCGCCTCGCCCGTGCGCCGGCCGGCCGCGCCGTCGCCTCCTCTAGCGTCGCCGCCACCTCCTCCACGCCGGCCTGCCCTCCGTTTCGCGAGGTGACCTCCGGAGTTACGTTTCCACCGTCGTCCTTCCATTTCCTCCGCGCCGGCCGCCTCCAGCCGCCTCTATCTCCTAGCCTGAGTGCCGGTCGACGTCGCCACCTCCTCCCTCGGCTCCACAACGCCGCTCTCATCCCCGGCATCACCTCCTCCTCGCCCGAACTTCGCTGGAACGCCGTCGTCTCCGCGCCGGCCTCTCCTTCCTCCTCGTCGGCTCGTCGCCCCGCTGCACCACCACCTTCACCAACATCGCAGCGGCGTGTTCCACGCCGCCCCCTCCTCCGCTCAGCCGCTGCTGCCTGCCGTCATCGTTTCCTCGTCGCCGTTCGTCCTCGCCGATCGACGTCCCGTCGGTCGCCCGGCTCGTCGTCTCGCGGCGCCGCCTCCGTCATCACCATCGCAGCGGCGCGTTCCACGTCATCCCCGTCTCCGTGCAGCCGCCGCCGGCTGCCCTCGTTGCCCCCTCGCCGGCCCGGGTCGTCGTCGTCGTCGTCCTCTCGTCGTTCCCGGTCGTCGTGGCGTTCGTCCCTCCGTCAAGCCGTTCTCGTCCGCCGCCCGCGTTTCGTCAAGCATGCAGCAGCCCCGTCATCGTCTTCTTCCTCGGCTCCGCGTCGTCAAGCCTCGTGCCGGCCGCGTCTCGCCTTCGTCCAAGGATCGCCGCCGAAGCAGTCCCCTCGCCGTTCGTCTCCGTTGTGCCCGTCTGTCTCCGCCGCGCCCGTTCGTCGTTGTCGTTCCCGCGCCTCGTCGCGTGGTGGTAAGGATCCCTCTCCCTCGCTGCCCCGTCCTCGTCCTTTCGGTGTCGCCCCGTACCCGTTGTGCGGTCGTCGACCCCGGTACCCGTGTACCGGTGTCGGTAGCCATTCACGTGTGCGGGTGGTGACCGTGTAGTGTCCGTGTTAGTGTGCCCGCTCGGTAGCCGCGTGGTTTCCACGTGTGCAACCCGTGTGGTGTCTAGTGGAGTCCGTTTGTCGGCCATTCGCCTCGGTGGACACACGGGATCCGCTTCCGTCGACCCGTGGACCGTCTCTGTGCACTCGGTCTACCGCGGTCCTTTAGGTTGACATGTGGGGTCTGCATGTCAACGGCGCAGCCTTCCTGTCTTTTCCAGGCTAGCGCTTCCACATGTTTTATAATTGCAAAGCTTAAATATAATAATCCGCAAATCTCCATATAACAGCATTAAACTTCGAATGATCATATCTTGGTCATACGAACTCCGAATCGACCCGTTTAAGTCTCCTAATGTTTGTTATAACCTAAAGAACCGTGTGCTTTCTTTTTATGTATTGTTATTGCTTCTTTATAGGCTTGTAGCTTTGCTTGTGTGCTTCGCGTAGCTTCTGTCGTTCCGGAGGTTCCCGAAGCGTGGTTCGTGGTCGTCGCCGAAGGTTCGGAAGGCCGTTCTCTCTGAGCAAGGCAAGTCACATCATCCTTGAGCATATTGAATCCCAGTTTATAAAATTATTTTGATTTAAATTAATGCATTATCACTTTATTTAAATTCCTGCGTTATCACTGTTTTATTTAGCCATGCCTATTTACCTTTGTTAAGACGTTATTATTGCTATTGTTATTATTACCTTGTTCACCCTAGGAAAATAAAACCCCAACTAGTGGGTACTCTATTCATGGTTCCACTAGTATGATTTTAGGTAGATGCTACGCTGATTAAATAGGACAACATTAGGTGGTTTTTATAACTTTAGACTTTGGGAATTTTCATATCATTTGGACACTAAGGAATTGTTGGTTTATTGTGGAATTGGACATACACCTCTCTTCCTCTTTCAAAACCCCTAAAACCTGTTTTCGGTGGGGTTTGGGTGCATGCCAGTTGTGGGAAGTAGCACCCCGGCCACTATAAGGATTAAGCTCGGGCCTCTGTTGCAAAGCACTACCGTACTTCCACATGTCTAGTGGGTAAGGCTTAGTTTGTGGCTCAGTCTGGTTATAAACAAAAGTACATGGATTGGAGATGGATGAAGTCGGGGGTCGATGGACATTCTCCAGGGCAAATGAAGGCTACACGAGCTGCGGCCCGGTAGTCGAGATGTCATGGCACAGGGCCGGTGTCCTGCTGCTAGGGGCTCAGTCCTGCCTACCTGTCCCGGGGGTTCCGGCCGTAGGTGGGGTTGGGTCGGTACTCTTGTCTATGGCTAGGATGGGTTGGAAACTATGTCACGTCTTCCGTCTGTATACCGTGGTGGTATGTGGCATGTGGTTGCACGTGAGGAAGATGTGTCTTGTGGGTAAAGATGTACACCTCTGATCAGAGTATAATCTATTCGAATAGCCGCGCCCTCGGTTATGGGCAAGCCGAGCAATGTACCCAAGTCAGTGTTTTAATTCTTAAAATTTGCTTAACAACTAAAAGGTGGGATGGTTGGCCTGGGTTGGCTTGGGACGAGCTGGAACCCAGGGTCGGGTTGCCAGTTCGGTCTGAATCATCGTAGGCCTTGGGTTAAGGCAGGTTCGTGAGGGTTCACGGCCTTGATTAATAATACTGTGTAGCTCTAGGATCGTTTTTATAAAATGGCTTTGGGCAACTAAGTGACTTTTAAATGCTGTTTTCTGCAAAACTTAACCCCTATATTTTTATCCCCTTGTACTCCCTTGCATTAATTGTGCATCTCCGGTGTGGCTTGCTGAGTACTGTGGTTGTACTCATTCTTGCTCAATCTTTCCCCCCTTCAGTAAGAGAAGCTTCGGAGAAGATGTCTTCGGTGGAGTCCTGGCTTATACCCCAGTTGAGCGCCTGTGAAGTTGGAGCCGTAGGCCCGCTAGTCCGCTGCTGTTTATTTTGATTGCCAGGCCTGAAGCGCCTTTGTAATAATGTAAATATTATCGATATAATAAAGATGTGTCTTTTATATCATGTTTGTGTGGTGTACCCCGGCTTTTCCTGGGACGGGGATTAATACACTAGCGTTCGGGAAAAGGCAATTTTCCCGGGCGCGACATTGTGTCTCTAACTCTTCTATGAACAAACTGCAGAAAAAAAAATAAATTAGTGTGCAACACAAAGGTAGCATATAGAAGAAGTCTAAAAGTAAGTATATAGAACATACTTGACGTAATACTCAACTTGGGCACAGTTGTTTAGCACAAACCACACCATTTGATCAATGCCATTTTCATCATATACATATTCAGGTGCAGAAGTAAAATTAACTCCATGCCCAAAAACATCAACACCATAAGCTTCTTCATTGGAGAAACCTTTATTTCTTGGCTCCCGATTAAATCTTGTTTCAACATCGTCCATGTATTTAGAGCAAAATGTCAGACACTCATCAGCAATATAAGCCTCGGCAATTGAACCTTCTGGTCGTGACCTATTCCTCACATATCGCTTCAAAGTATATAGTCGCCTTTCAATTGGGTACATCCACCCATATTGCACAGGACCCCTGAGCA
Organism: Oryza rufipogon; assembly: GCA_023541355.1. NCBI lineage: Eukaryota > Viridiplantae > Streptophyta > Magnoliopsida > Poales > Poaceae > Oryza > Oryza rufipogon. The sequence goes on along the minus strand of CM042205.1, from coordinate 17,407,758 downwards.
ATGCCTCATCAGGTAAATGTATAGCAAGGTGTACCATCACATCAAAGAAAGCTGGAGGGAAAATTTTCTCAAGCTTCACCAAAATTATAGGGATTTCTTTCTTCATTTGAACCAGCATATCCTTGTTAAGAGTTCTGCTGCACAATTTCCTAAAAAACATCCCCAACTCAGCTATTGCTTCATAAATATCACTGTCCAGAAATCCTCTCATGGCAGCGGGCAAAATTCTTTGCAAAAGAATGTGACAATCATGTGTTTTCAGCCCCTGTACCGTTGTTCCCTCAGCATTTAAACATCTTGAGATGTTGGAAGCAAATCCATCTGGAAACTTGACCTCTTGTAAAAAAGCACAAAAAGCCTTCTTCTGTTCAGTAGACAAGGTATATCTAGCATGAGGCATCTCTCCATCCTCTCTAAATTGCAGCTCCTTTTTAATACCAAAATCTTTCAAATCAAGCCTAGCTTTAGCTGTGTCTTTTGTCTTGCCCTTTATATTGAGAATTGTCCCAATTAGGTTCTCACATATGTTTTTTTCAATGTGCATCACATCAAGATTATGTCTCACCTTTAGTTTTTTCCAATATGGCAACTTCCATAAACTAACCATCCGGCTCCAAATTTCCACATGACCCCCTTCAGAGTTGGAACGCTTCCTTTTCCCAGTTCCTTGTGGCTTCCTAGGTCTGACGTCTTTAACTCTCTCCAATTCAGCCAGCAACTCTTCTGTACAGAATTTACCTGGTGGATCATTGCTTTCGTGAAGTCCAGTAAACTCATTGTTTCTCCTCAAAGGATGTTCCTTTGGAAGGAAACGGAAGTGCCCAAAATAACCAATTTTGCCCCTTAAGGCATATGAAAGAGGATGCTTGTCACAATGGAGACAAGCAAAATAGCCCCTTGTTGTACGCCCTGAGAGAGTGCTCAAAGCTGGGTAATCATGGATGCACCACAAAACCGCTGCACGAAGTTTAAATGATTTGCCAGTAATAGCATCATAAGTATCAACACCTGCCCAAAGCTCAAGTAAATCCTCTACAAGAGGCTGTAAAAATACATCAAAGTCCTTCCCAGGTGATTTCGGACCTGGAATAAGCAAAGCCATCATAAAGTTTGATTCCTCCATGCACTCCCACGGTGCTAGGTTGTAGGGCACAACAAACACAGGCCACATGCTATATTTTGTGTTCTTTTCTGAAAAAGGATTGAACCCATCAGTAGCTAGGCCAAGTCTAAGGTTTCTTGCATCCTTTGCAAAACCAGGATATTCACGGTCAAAATCTTGCCATGCCTCGCCATCAGCTGGGTGGCTCATATTATTCTCAACGGGCTGTCGCTTTAACTTGTGCCACTGTGCCGCTTCTGATGCTTCTTTGGTCGAAAACATCCTCTTTAGCCTAGGTGCCAATGGAAAATGCCGCAACACTTTTTGTGGAATCTTCTTTCTTTCTGCATCTTTCCATCTCGAGAGACCACAAACCGAGCAATTGTCATGCTTCTCATATTCCTTTCTGAACAGCACACAATTATTGTAGCACACATGTATTGATTCATAACCAAGACCCATTTCCTTTAGAATGCCTTTTGCTTCATCATATGATTTTGGGAGTGTATTGCATTCTGGGAAAGCATCAGCCAATAGCTTCATGTGTGCAGAAAAAGCAGAATTGCTGATCCTATATAATGACTTCATATGAAGAAGCCTTACCACAAATGAGAACCTTGAAAATTTGGTACAACCAGGATAAAGTTGACGCTTTGCCTCTCTCATGACAATATTCAAAAATGACTCTTTATCACGAGGTTCTTCAGCACCAACTTGATTTTCTACATCCGGTCTTCCTTGTGCCGCTGCAGTCTGTAGGTCTCCTAAAATTCCTTCCAAACGATCACCATAGTTTTCATCCTCTGTCACCATAGTTGTGGAACCATCATTATTTTCATTCATATCAATAGGATGCTCAATAACATTGACATCTAAGCTCTCTCCATGATGAATCCACCGAGTATAAGTAGTTTCCATACCATTCATCAGTATGTGCTTCTTCACAACAGCCTGTCTTTGGTACTTCTGATTAAGGCATCTGCTACATGGGCATAGAATTTCAACATTCTCATTGAATTTCCCCTGAATGAAACTCATAAATTCTTTGACGCCGTCAATGTATTCAGGGGAAAATAGTCTGCTGTGCACCCAACTTCTATCCATCTAATCAAACATTGTAGATAAACCACAATGAGCAAGCTGCACCAATTCAAATGCTACATCCAACTAAATCGAAGAAGAAGAAGAAGAAGAAGAAGAAGAAGAAGAAGATATTACCTTGGCTGGCTGTTGAGGCAGATGGGAGAAGAGGCTTCAGGAGTCCGGTCAACAGTTGAATTTGTCACCAGGTGGACGCATGGCCGCACTCGGCATCGCTCGTTGGTGCGGCAATGGAGGGCGGCGGTGCTGCAGATCTACAGGATGGCGTTGTAGGGCGGCGGTGGTGCCTGATGTCGTTGTTCGGCTGGTGTGCAGCGGTGATGCGCGATGGCACGGTAGGCAAGGAGGCGGCGTTGCTGAACGACGCGGCAGTGGTGGGCAGCGGCAACGCCGCTCCTGCCAAATTTCGCCGTCGGCGGCGGCGGTGTCTTAGATTGGTTGCGGCTGGGTGTCGAACTGAATAACTGAGTCGGGGTTGAGGAAACCTTACTCCTCCGTACATACACAGGTCAAAAAGAGTACAGAATCCTACAATAACACATCAAACCAACTAGCGCAGTGGTAGGATGGGGCGCCTTCTACTAGTAGGTCATGGGTTCGATTCTCGTTGGTTGCATTTTTTTCTTCTATTTTACAAATTCGAGTTCTTTTTTTCTTTTCGAAATGCCAACTCCGGCTGCTGGGCCCCATTTTCGAAATGCCAACTCCAGCTGCTGGGCCACGCTGTGGGCAACATCCTGGACCAACTCAACTCGAGTGAATGGCATTAATGGGCCACGCCAACAGGGATGCTGGGCCAATAATAAATAAATAAAAATATATAAGTGCAGAAGTGGACATCTACAACAAGTGGTTCAATTGGTAACATATTTTATACCTTCCTGCTCAATGTGGGTTCAAATCCCACATGCTGCGGATTTTTCCCCCATGCGCACCATATTTTTTTAGTTTGCCATATTATGCATCATATACATGTAACAAATTAACAAAATTATTTTGTTCAAATTTAACAAATCATCATATACATGTAACAAATTAACAAAAATATTTTGATTTTTTCCGCATGCGCACAATATTTTTTTAGTTTGCCATATTATGCATCATACACATGTAACAAATTAATAAAATTATTTTGTTCAAATTTAACAAACCATTATATACACGTAACAAATCAACAAAAATATTATGTTCAAATTTAACAAATATTTTGATTCTTCTTGCAATCATATTTTTTGTTTTTCTTTGCGCTACAATTTTTTTATTTTTCTAGGCTAACTAGAGTATGACGAATTTAAAATCATACATTGTTTTTTATTTTTCTAGGCTAACTAGAGTATGACGAATTTAAAATCATACATTGTGACGGTCCTGATAAAACCGTCACGAGTTCGTGGGCTGTGAATATCCACTGGGCTCATCTGTGACGAAAAACAAAATATCGTCATGGAGTATGTCTGTCAGTGACGATCCGTAAATCCGTCACGGAGAATCCATCACGGATTAACAAGTTTCTTGTAGTGGTTAAACTCCTCCTGTTTGTCCTCGTCCCACACGGGGACACCTTCCTTCTTCCACAACAGTTTAAGATCTTCGACCAGTGGTCTTAGGTACACATCGATGTCGTTACCAGGTTGCTTGGGGCCTTGAATAATAATCGGCATCATTATGTACTTCCTCTTCATGCATAGCCAGGGGGGAGGTTGTAGATACACATCGTAACGGGCCAAGTGCTATGGCCGCTGCTCATCTCTCCAAAAGGATTCATGCCATCCGTACTCAAACCAAACCGTATGTTTCGTGCGTCCTTTCCAAATTCTTTAAATTTTCTGTCGATGTTTCGCCACTGCGAACCATCAGCGGGGTGTCTCAGCATCCCGTCCTGTTGACGCTCTTCAGCGTGCCATCGCATCATTCTAGCATTTCCCTTGTTCCTGAACAAACGCCTTAGCCGTGGTATTATAGAGAAATACCAAATCACCTTAGCAGGAATTCTCTTCTTTGTTAGCTGCCCGTCAACTTCTCCTGGATCGTCTCGTCTAATCTTGTATCGTAGTGCTTTGCAAACAGGGCATGCTTCTAGGTTCTCATACTCCTCACCGCGATATAGGATACAATCATTCGGACATGCGTGAATCTTCTGAACTTCCAGTCCTAGGGGCAGACTATCTTCTTAGCCTCGTACGTTGTCTTGGGCAATTTGTTTCCCTCTGGAAGAATGTTCTTGACGAGTTTCAATAAATCGCCAAATGCCTTGTCACTAACCCCATTTTTTGCCTTCCATTGCAATAACTCCAGAGTGGTATCCAACTTTTTGTGCCCCTGCTCGCAACCTGGGTACAACGAAGTTCTGTGGTCCTCTAACATCTTGTCCAATTTATGGGCCCCCTTTTCACTTTCGCAGTCCTCCTTGGCGTCCTGCAACATCTGACCAAGATCATCCGCAACGTCGTTACCATCAGCATCCCTTTCCTCCTCGCCCGTTTGATTTCCTTCAAATCCAACGTACTGAGCAAAGTCCGGAATATTGTCGTCTTCCACTTCATCTTCTTCCATTTCAACACCTTGCTCTCCGTGGGATGTCCAAAAATTATAGCTTGGCATGAACCCCGACTCAAACAAGTGGAAATGAATAGTCCTGGATGCAGAATACTCCTTCTGATTCTTACACTTATTGCATGGACAACAAATAAAACCCCTTTGCCTGTTAGCTTCGGTCACTCTCAAAAAATAGTGCACGCCGTCAATAAACTCTTTGGACCGCCGGTCAGCGTACATCCATTGCCGATCCATCTACATGAGTCGAAAAAAAATCGTACACAAATAATTATTCTTACAATAATGACAGTCATACAATAATTATAAGATAATTACAAACTGTTTCAACAGTCATACAATAATGACATATCTTTATTCATACAAAAATCATGAAATTTTACACCAAATAATTCTTATTTACTATTTCTAAAGTTTTAAACTAATTTTAATGTGTTTTACTCCTTTTAATTTTCATTTTAGTTTGTTTTCTAGTATTCAAGATTAACTTTCACTATAGTTTTCCTTCTCAACTATTTTATAAAACCTTCTTTAGCAAATCAACTAAATTTCTATATATTCTTTCTTCCCCACACAAATTTTCTCTCTCATCAACTTACAACTAAATTTTGGAGACAAAAAAATGTGCAAAACATAGCTGCAAATGTAATATGACAAAAAAAACATTAGAGGATGAAGTTGCAAACATTTTAGGCACCTTCGATTTGTAAGTAATCACCAAAATAAATTCACTAGAAATTTTGGCATGACCTTCTCTCTTTTTTGAAGAAATTTTGAAGCTTACTCGGGCAGCTGAAGGAGGAAGAAGACATATATATATATAGGGGTGGGACTTTGATCCCCGAGATCTTTAGTCCCGGTTGGTAGTTACGATCTTTAGTCCCGAGGGGCCTGACAGGCCCTGGCAGCATTTGAACCGGGACTAAAGATGATACCAACCGGGACTAAAGATCAAATATGCCCGTTACCCTTTTGAACCGGGACTAAAGATCATCTTTAGCCCCGGTTTTTATTGCATCCGGGACTATTGTGGAATTCGGCCGACCGACGAAAGATGGTTTCTCCACCAGTGTCTAATCGTTTAGCAACATTTGATCAACCGCTGAATCCGAGACACGATCGATGGCTGCGATCGTTGCTTTCCTCACCGTCCTGATCTGCCTTCTCCGCGGCGACGGCGCCGCCGCTCTTGTGACCAAGCGCACGGACGACAAGTCCGAAATCTGGGGTTACGTGTCCGTTCGGCCAAGTAAGTACTAATTAAGATCAACATTTGTGCGTACGCATATTTTGTATTAATTTTCCTGTATGATCACTGATTTCACTGACGACATGCTTGTTGCTTGTCACTACGGCGGACGTTGCAGGGGCACATATTTTCTGGTGGCATTACACCAGCCCCCACAGGGTGTCGTCGCCGACGAGGCCGTGGCCAACGATCCTCTGGCTGCAGGGTAGCCAGCTGGTACGTACGTCGTCCCTGCATATATATGCATGACAGTTGATGACATCTTTAATTATTTTATTTATGTCGTGTTCGTCATATATATGCTTGTCGATCGGTCGGTCACACGTGCAGGGAGGGTCTTCTGTTGGCAACGGCAACTTCGCTGAGATCGGGCCGCTGGACGAGGAGTTGAAGCCACGCAACTCGACGTGGCTCCACAAGGCCGATCTACTGTTCGTGGTGAGAGACACAGCAAATTAACTGATCATGTCCCTCTCTGTTCGTCCTCTGTATATATATCGAATGTAGGGGTGAAAACGGTCACGAAAATTTCCGATCGACCGGGCGCCGTTTCCGTTTAAGGGGTACCGTTTCCGACCGTACCATTTTTGACTAATTTTAAATTTTTTTTTCTAATTTCTTTCCGCATCGTATTAATGTTGATACTGAGTAGTTTAAATGATAAATATGGTCAATTATCAGCCAATCGAACATCGTTTTCAAAGATATGCTACCGATTCTGACCGTTTCCGATCGTTTTCACCCCTAGATTCGAATGTGATCGATCGATCGAGCTGATGGATAGATCTTTGACAACAATGGCGCATGCAGGACCACCCGGTGGGTGTGGGCGACAGCTACGCCGACGACCGGAGCGGGCTCGCGACAACAGACGTGCAGGCAGTCGCCGACGCCACTGAGCTTGTCAAGGCCCTGGCCACCAGGATTCTTCCCGACCTCAATAGCAGCCCGCTGTTCATCGTGGGGCAAGCGTACGGTGGCAAGCTCGCCGCCATGATCGGCGCCTCGCTTGCCAAGGCCATCCGCGCCGGCGACATCAACCTCACTCTCGGAGGTAATTAATTCCGTAATTATGAAATAGATCCCCCAACAAATTAACATATGCAACAACTCTACTTTTGTGTGTTCGTTAACTACATCTTCTTCTACGGACAGGCGTTGTGATCGGGAATGGCTGGATCTCGCTGGCTGATTTCTCGGTAAGCAAATACATGAACACCAGACCATCGTCTTCTTGAGGCCCTTAACAAAATAAATTATAATCGGCAGTAGTTCCCATCAGATCGGTACTTCCCATGGACCAAAAACAAAAAAACGTTTTAACATATGGACAAGTTGATGACTACAATTTATAAATAAAATTTTCTAATTGATTTAACTTTTAATATTTTTTAATACAGAACATTTGAATTAAACTGTTCACTAGTTTGGACCATGGTTCATAATTAAGATGTCATCGGATGGAATGTCCACCTATGTTACTATACGTCATGACCTCTAAGAGTGGATGACGTCAGCTTGTTAGAGGATAGCGATGGCACGGCAAAATTCAGTACATATATGCATGGTTAAAAAATTAAGGCTAAGAGGCTCTCGTTATGGCCCAACCTTAGTTGGTCAGTAAATATGGATTGGATTATTTGTTCACAATTATAGATGTATTAGTGTATAAAAATATAGATGTGGGTTCAGTACATATATGCTTACAAATATACCACACTATTTTCCACATGTGCTCAGAACACTGTAAAATAAATAATCTTTTAATTATGCCTACAACTCATGCCCAACATGTGCTCTAGAACATTGTACAAATTTACAAGGCTATTTTCCGCATATGTTAAAGAACATTGTAAAGAAATAGTTTTCTAATTAAGATGCTCTAATTGTCATCGAACACTTGTATTCGTGGCCCACGGGTAAATTAACTAAACTTTTTGTGTCCTAAAAGAAAACCACTGCAAGAATTCCTAGAGAGATCAAAATAATGGAAATGTTATTAGCGAGTCCGGCATGGCTGGCATGAAAAGGAACAGGGATCATCTGGTAGCTCATTTCAGGGGCGGACGTGCCCATTAGGCGGCATGGGGCGGCCGGCCCAGCTACGGCCCGCGCCGCCCCACGCCCCCACCCCCCATTATAGTTGGCCATGTGGGCCGCCCGGCACGGCACGGCCCACGCCCGGCCGTGCCTGGGCCGAGGCTTGTCGGGCCGGCACGGCCCGACCGACGCACCGGGCCGTGCCGTGCCAGCCCACGTGCCGCACTCACGGCCCAGGCACGGCCCAACACGCCTCGGGCCGTGCCGGGCCGGCCCGAAGGCACGATGGGCTGTCGTGCTTTTCCTCAGAATAAGTCTAAATTATCTCCCTCCTATTGGGCTGTGACATATGTACAGCTACAAAAAGTCTATTTTACCTCCCACTTCTTTGGGCTGGGGTATATAAATAGCTAAAATAAGTCTATTTAAGGTCCCTATTCTTTAGACAGTTACATTTATATGTCTATTTTTAGTCCCTATACTTTATGTACCGGGCCTGGCCTGCCGGCCCATCGTGCCGGGCCGGCCCGACCGTGCCGGGCCAGCCCAGCGTGCCGGTGGGGAGGCCCAGGCACGGCCCGACGGTCGGGCCGGGCCAGCACGGGCCCGACCCAAGTCGGGCCGTGCCGTGCTTGGGCCGGGCCAAAAAGGTGTGCCGTGGGCCAGGCCTTCGGGCCTCGGGCCTTATGGCCAACTATACCCCCCATACCACTACTTCGCCTTCTCGCTACCGCATCGTTGCGCCGACGCTTCGTCTCCGCGAGGACCGCGACTCCGCACGCCGTCTCGCACTCTCGCTCGTTACCGCCGTCCCGCACTGCCGCACCGGCCACCGGTGCACGCGACGGTGACGCCTAGCCACCGCCCGGCGCCTAGTGACGGCCAACGACTGGCCCGATGCCGCTCGCAGCCAGCGCCCAGCAACTCGCTTCTCCTCCTCGCCTCCAGCCTCCTCCTGCTCTGTGCCAACGCAACGCCGTCGCTGTTAGCCCGTCACCGTCGTCGCCTTACGTTTGGTCCGGCCGTCCCGCTCCGTGGCCTGGCCGGTAGTCCGCAGCACAGGCACAGCAGCAGCTAGCAGGCTGCAGGCTAGCGCCTAGACGCCTGGCGCCAACGAGTCAGCGACCTCAGGGGTAAGCCGGTAGGGGCAGCAGTAGCAGTTGGACCATTTTAATCAAATCATCCTCTTCCTTGGACCATTTTATTGTAGTCAAGTAACAAGCAAAATTGTTTGTTCCTCTTGCAAATGATCTGTTCTTGCTGTCTAGATCAGTTAATCATCTGTTTAGGTTAATGGAAATAGTAGGTACTCCTAGCTAACACTGTTCTACTGTGAAAATGGAAGGCATGCGCTGTTACTTGCATATTATTTACTTGTCCTACTGCATCTTTTGGTGTATAATGAATTATATATGATGCAAATATTATTTCTTTGTTATAAAATGGTTTTATTTGCCTCAAATATATTTTTATGCGATTACGGTATAAATACGGTTTTTTTTTTTTTTTCATCTAGGTGTCTTTATAAAGCGAACATTTTCGCCCCATCTTACTTTTAATCCTGTGTCCGCCACTGGCTCATTTGGCATACCAGTGAATATTACTAGGGCAAAAAACTTCCCAGCGTATGCCAGTAGTGTAGTAATCTAGCATGTGAAGTGCCAAATCCAGAAAAAGAAATAGAAATGCTTAAGATTAACAATCCCGCTTATAATAAAATAAGTCCTGCATTCGTACTCCTTTTGGTTATATTTACTTTGGACTAGTCTCCGAATGCTAGTCCTGGGGAACTGATCATTTTCTTAGTGGCAAACAGTAAGAGACGGTTGTACATTTGTCAAATGTTCATGAATGTAATCTTTTAGACTTTTACTGGAAGGGATACTGCGATAAGTTACTTTAAGTTTAGCTTAGTGATCAGGGCAACATATACTATGCACACAGGCCCTCACGTGTACACACGTGCACACCAACTAAAAAATATCACCAAAAAATCTAGAAAAAATCATACACATACTTTCAATTGTATTACACCTAGGGTTAAAATCTTAACGTCAAATTCATTATATTTTAGCCGTAACAAAAAAAACAAAAAATCTGACCGTTTTAAGGTTGCAATTTTGTCAGAATTTTATCTTTTTTGTTATTCTCTATGTAGAATGAATTTGAATATGCGACTTTGCACGTAGATGTAATACTATTAAAAGTACATGTATGAATTTTTCTAGAATTTTTTGTGAAAATTTTTAGTTGGTGTACACGGTGTGTACACGCGAGGGCCTGTGTGCATAGGATACGCTCCCAGTGATCAGAGTACCAATCAGGGTAACTGCGAGAGTTATGCAAAAGGGTTGTGCTCTGTCACAGCTGATCATATTCATAAGTAGTCTTCATAACACCAAACAGAGCAATAAGCATTGTTAGTTATTATAGTGAACAAGATGTCATGGCAACACATAACAACTAACTTTATAGGTTCATATGGTTTGGCAATTCAGTTCTTGATGCATAGAGAAATTGGTGTATGCTCTACTTTCACTTTCACCTTCACTTTCACAACAATGAAAAATAAATTGGGCCTGTAAGTAGTCGCTTTCATACTTTCAACTTCACTTTCACTATAGCTTTGGGTTTGGCAATTCGCTTTCACTTTATAGAGTAGTCGTGCTCTGCTCTATTCAGATATGTCTTTTTACATAGCATTTCCTCTTCCTTAGTTCCTTATAAGTAAACAATTCCAGATCATGTAAATTAAACATACAAGATTCAGAACGTGGAACCATAAACTTCTGATCGATCAGAAAACAAACATAATACCGTAGCTAATGGAACTACATTGTGTGAAAAATCCGCTCAAGTACCTGGGCACGATCAATCTTCCTCCAACAAGTAAGTTAATTACCGCAACCGATCTGTCGACTTTTGCAGCTCACCTACGCGCGGATGTTGTCCGATGTGTCGTGGCTGGACGGCAACGCCGTCGACGACGTCAACAAGTAAGTTAATTACCGCTAGCTAATTAATCTCTCGAAATACATTGGCTCCTGGCTGGCTCTGAGTAAACCGAGCATTTGGATATCTCTAATCACATGCATGCTCCTTCACCTTGATCTCAGGATGGCAGGGAAGGTGAAGGAGCAAACCGCGGCGGGGCAGTTCGCCACCTCGCTGCAGACATTCACGGACCTTCTGTACCTGATCGACTCCAAGAGTGATAGCGTCGTAAGTGTACTACAACCATTATTTAACTTATTAATTAAACGCTTTTATTTCTAGTATCCACATCTCCCTTTGCTGTCGTGCGCATTACAGTAATACAAGCAACGGAAGTGGCAATGAATTACCGCAATGCAAACTGTAGGTCATGTTCTTTTCTCCAACAAGAGTTAGATGAAAATTAAGATTTTCGTGGCACGCTTTTCAAACAGCTAAACGGTGCGTTTAATGCGAAAACTTTCTATATGAAAGTTGCTATAAAATATCATATCAATCTACTTTTCAGGTTTGTAATAATTAAAACTCAATCAATCATACGTTAATACCATCTCGTTTTGCGTAAAAAAAACTTTATCTTCATCTTGAGAAGAAAAGAACACCACCGCAGTAGTGTGAGTTTATATTTGTACAGGGATAGATGTTGCAGAGATTGTGCTTGCAACTGGAGTAGCTAGCACCAACAGTAGTCACTCACACACACTAGCTTCTGGTTTGCAGAACATGTTCAACTACATGACTGGCACCGGCATGGGCATGATGCTAATAACGGGCGACAACACACCGGAAGCTCGCTCGTCGCCATTGACGAGGTATCTCGGCAGGGACATCTCAACGATCATGAACGGCGTCATCAAGCGGAAGCTCAAGATAATCCCCAAGGACCTTGTGTGAGTTACCTAGCTAGCTGCTAGCATCTGTTTTGCACATGTCAAAATCGTATTCATACTGCTCGCTGCTGTGATTCAATTCCAACATAACTTTGTGCATATTCTGAACTTCAGGTGGCAACAGTGGTCGCTTGATGTTTACGAGGCGATGAAAAACGATTTCATGAGGCCAGCCATCAACGTGGTAAGGGAACAGATATCTCTAATGAAATGTACTCCATCCGTACTCATAAAGAAAGTTGTTTATGACCATGTTTAATTCAAACCTTAAGAATATAAATCATAAATAACTCTCAAGTTGTTGAGTCTGGAAATGTAAAAATTATATGAATAGATTTGTCTTGAAAAATACTTTCATAAAAGTGTACATATATGAAAAAAATTTGAAAATATACCTATTTTTTCCCTAATTCGCGTTTATATACCTGCATGGCAACTAATTGCGAAATTATACCTAATCCGCAGGGCGGGGCAGCGGGAGCGAAGCGCAACCGCGGATTGGCGGCGCGGGGCCGATCCCGGAGCGGTGCCGCACGCTGGAGAAGCGGTACCGCGACGGTACCGCACATTGGGCGTGCGGTACCGAGGCGCACGCGCGTAACTGCCGTGCGGCACCGGGGTGGATTGCGGGACCGGGAGTGCGGCACCGGCGGATTGCGGGACCAACTCGGTCCCGCACGTTGGCTGTGCGGTACCGTTGCAGTCCCAGAACTATAAAATTCAGTGCTCAGAATTGCAAGAATTGGAAGGTTGCAGGTCTTCGCAAAATTCAGTGAGCAGAATTGGAAGACGTCAGTGTGTCAGGGGCGGTCGCGCGCTGGTTCCGCGGAACCGTGGCGGTCGCGCACAACCAGTGTGCGGGACCGTGCCGGTCGTGGCGGTCGCGCACAACTAGTGTGCGGGACCGTGCTCCCGTCTGTGCCGGTCGCGCACACTGGTTGTGCGGGACCGTGCTACCATCTGGCGCTTCCATTCCATCGCATGCTACACGTTTCATGCTGATAAAAGTAGACAAAATAGGAATGCGCGCCTTCAATCAATACAGTGAAAACGTCAATCATGTCTTTTTTTTTACTTAGCTAACAACATAAAATAAGAGGAGGGTGAGAGGAAGCGATGCACCTCACACAATAGCTGCCCAAAAGAGAGGAGACGCTCGTACTGCAGAAGAGAGCAGCATTGTGAGAGAGAGGAGAGCTAGAGAAAAGATTTCGGGGAGCTTGCAGCAGCAATCGAAGAAATAGAGGTAAATTAGTAATGTAAATATTATAAAGTAGAAGTTTAGTGATGGTTTATGTATTAGATATAATTATTAGTGTATTGGAGAGGTAATAATTTAGATAGGGTGCGGGTTAATTTTCTGGAAATCTCGATGAACTAAAATACTATATGGAATTATCGTGAAATTTTCGAAGCTATATTAGTGATTTTGAAAGTGTAATAATAATTTCAGCAAAATGAAAAGGTTTAATAACGGCCATCAAAACGCTTCACATACAAAATGAAAATGACATAATCCCTATTTTCATTTGTGAGTATAGTTCTCATCAACCTCGTACTACGTGCTATATTTCACAGATGTTCATTTTTTGTAATGCTTATATGTACTGATTAATCTCGAAAATTTAAGGTATGGCGGACGATTGGCCTTACCCGTTACTCAGTAGAGACATCGATGCACGGCACCGTGCATGACAGATGTCTTCCAGCCGTCCAAGTGGTATGTCAGTCTTCATAACACGGACTTGCCCAATGTGGGGGGTCGACGAACGTTGGGTACCAAGGTAACTAATTTTTTTACAGACTTACATGTAATACTGGTAATATTTTTTTTAGTTAAATTAGTGTTAGTTTTTTCTAACCCAACAATTGTCGTTTTGCAAGATTGTCCGCCGCAGGCCTTCTTCCTTTTGTTAGAATGTTGCAGGCTCGAGGGCATTATGACTACATGGTAGCAAGACAACAAAGTGCACGCCGACGGAGAGGTAATGCAGGGGAAGGTGATGACGAGGAAGAAGAAGATGTGGTGGGAAGAGACACACGGCACCAGATTATAGACAAAGGACTTCTAACTGCATTGGTTGACAGATGGCGGCCGGAGACTCACACATTCCATCTCCCGTGTGGAGAGATGGCAATTACACTGCAAGATGTATCCATGCTTACAGGGCTGCCACTTGCAGGACAGGCAATTGTCCTCCCTGACCCACCAGTGGATTGGAGGGATGATATCATTGGAAGATATGCTTGCATTGTTCCAGAGGATGATAGCGACATAAAAGGTTTTTTCTCTGAAGATGAGGCGCGCGGCCCTATGTTACACTGGCTTAGCCAGTTCGAGGTAAAACTAATTCGACCATACAACTTCTCAGTGATGACACTATGTTTTGTTAATAAACTTTTCAATGTGCCTTTGTAGGTTGGTTACATGAGAGACCACACGGAAAATTACCATGTGGAATTGCATTTGGAGGCGTCCCTTCTATGGCTTTTTGGATGGGTTATGTTCACAAGTGGACACGGAAACACAGTGGATGCAAGAATGATTAACTTAGCAAGGTTTATTGCGCAGGGCAACATACAAAGTTTTCCCCAGTGGAGTTGGGGATCAGCAGTTTTGGCTGCAACTTACCGAGGTCTTTGTGAAGCATGCACAAAGACAAGCTTTAAGCAGCCTGTGTTTACTGGTTGTCCGTTGTTGGTCATGCTATGGTCGTATGAACGCTTGCCATTGGGACGACCGTACATGACTGCACCTGTGGCTGATTCGTCCTTATTTGGTAACAGTACAGATGATAGGCCTACTTATGGCATGCGTTGGTGCTGGGGACCGGTACGTATTTTTTTTTCACATTTGCATTTTATTTCGTACATATGTATTCTTACTATTTATTTCATAACATACAGCCACAGTGGGCGAACGTTCAGGTTCGAAGTGCATACGAGTACTTCATTGAAGCGTTTGATCTACTTAAGGAGGATAACGTTCAGTGGTGTCCGTACACCGATGAGGAGACACAACGCCGTGCCCCTAACGGCCTCAGTACACTCTGCTTGCGTGACTCGTCTTACTGGCTGACGAAAAAGATGCTTGTGTACGATATAGCAGTTGAGACGTACAGTCCGCAACGTGTAATGAGGCAATTTGACCTATACCAGGAAGTGCCAGTCCCGCCCGGTGAAACGGTCCCCCCCAAGATACACTTGTAAGTTATATTTAAATGCAATCCCATTAATTTACGTGTGTCCGAATTATATTACTTACCTCAACACCTAATGATGAGTTTTTTGCAGGCAAAAGAGGAAGGGAGATGCTAGCGTGCGGCGAA